>JAUCMX010000017.1:21046296-21258796 GCA_033459395.1 Hemibagrus guttatus
TATCTCAGGCGTCATTGGGCATCAAGGCAGGATACACCCTGGACGGAGTGCCAACCCATCACAGGGTACACACACACTCTCATTCACTCACAGCAATCACACACACTACGAACAATTTAGAGACGCCAATCAACCTACAATGCATGTCTTTGGACCGGGGGAGGAAACCAGAGTACCCAGAGGAAACCCCCGAGGCACAGGGAGAACATGCAAACTCCACACACATGGCGGAAGCGGGAATCGAACCCTCAACCCTGGAGGTGTGAGGCAAACGTGCTAACCACTAAGCCACCATACCCCCACGGGAAAAAAAATTTTTTAATATTTAATAATAAGTAATAGTAAGTAATAAGTAGTAATAAGTAATCGTAATAATAATTATTATTATTCATTTTTATTCATTAATTAATTTACTAATGGCAAATAAATGTAAAAAAAAATATTTGGCATTATTTTGATTTTTTTTATTATTATTTTTGAATAAATGTTTGAAAATAGATTTCAATTTGTATATTTTGTATATATTTGTATCCATCCATCCATCCATCCATCCATCCATCCATCCATCCCCTAGCCTTGTACTCAATATTCCAGGGATAGGCTCACATTTCCTACAAACCTCCCTAATAAATAAACGATTGTTTAACGTCGTCATAAACAGATAAAAAGTGTTGTGTCATTATTTAAAATAAAAAAAGGACATTTGGCCATTTTTTTTGTGGTATAAAAGGAAGAAAACACTTGATAATGGTGATGTAATGAAGTTATTTAGTTCAATGTGATTCACAGTAAAATATTTCATGAAGGTTAAACCTGCTGCAATAAACATGTGAATAAACTCAATTTAAAGAATTTCTTAGCTTCAATGCTAGGTAGCTTCATGCAAAGTAGGCATGACATTTTTTTACTTTAAGGTTTAGACTCCATGACATTTAGAGTTAAAAAGAAGAAATAAGTTCACATGTAACAGAGCTATCATCTAGCAGCATTCTTTCCAGCAGATTCTCAAGAACGATCACCTTTAATTTATTAATAAACGCCACGTAATGCTTTTTACTCACATAGTTCCGAATAACATTGTGAAATTTTGGAGAAACCAATTACTTCCTGTTATCACGTATGACCCCGCAGCTGCACCAAGCAGGCCATGATTCATATAGTAGCCATCTGGTAAAATGTCAGAAATGTCTGAGGAGTGATGTGATGAATTGTGATGAAAGGAGGGAAAATTGACCACCTAACGTGAACCGAAACGTGGGTCATACTTTACTAATGTCTATAATGTTAATTATCTTTTTGTGACTAATTTCAGGGGGGGAAAAAAATCCAGCTGAAGGTTTCATTCCTCATAAATTAGAAGAGATTTCTAAAATAAAAATAAAAATAAATAAATAATTAAATAAATAAATAAATAAATAAATAAAACAGAGTAATAAATATCATATGGATAAATGATAAACTGACAAATTATTGCATGCACACACACACACACACACACACACACACACACACACACACACACACACACACACACACCAGTTTGATAGCATTATTTTTGGAAACCACGGCTTTAATTACTAACGCCACAGAACAGAGAGGACTGAGAGAGAATGTACTGTACACACACACACGCACACACACACACACACACACACAAACCTGGTAACCCTATTTTATTCTGTAATACACACACATTCTACACACATTCTACAATCCTACACATTATTGCACACACACACACACACACACTCTACAGCTCTTAGGCAGTGAGTGTATTATTTTTGAGTGTGTTATTCAGCTCACTTTATTTCTGTTTTCAAAAAGCTGAAAAAAAATTGCTTTTGTTTTCATTTTTTCTTTCTATCCCTTCCTCCGATTCCCATTCCCTCTTCACTCGTTTATTTATATAACTCCATCTTTCTACATCTGGTTATTTCTCTTACTGCTTTAATTCACAACAGTTACTTTAATTGCCTTAAATCATTTTTCTCAACCCCTCTATCTCTGTCTTTCTCTCTGTCCATCTTTCATCAGTTTTATTTCCAGACTCTCTTATTCCCCCTTTTCTCTCCATCCATTTCTCTCTCTTTTTATTCTTGTGCTGCTTCCCGTCTGCATTTCTCCACACCAAACTCTTTCTTTCCTTTCTTCCTTTCACTTCTTTCCTACTTCCTTCCTTCCCTCCTTTCTTTATTTTTTCCTTTCACTTCCTTCATTTCTTCCTTCCTTCCTTCCTTCCTCCTTCCCTTTTTTCCTTTCACTTCCTTCCTTTCACTTCCTTCCTTCCTTCCTTTCCTTTCTTTTTCCCTTTCACTTCCTTCCTTCCTTCATTTCACTTCCTCCCTTCCTTCCTTTCACTTCCTTCCTACCTTTCTTCCTTCCACTTTCTTCCTTCCTCCCTCCCTCCCTTTCTTCCTTTCACTTCCTTCCTTCCGTCCTTCCTTCCTTCCTTTCACTTCCTCCCTCCCTTTTTTCCTTTCCTTCCCTTCTTTCTTTATTTCCTTTCTTTTTGCCTTTCACTTCCTCCCTCCCTCCCTTTTTTCCTTTCACTTCCTTCCTTTCTTCCTTTCACTTCCTTCCTTCCCTCCTTTCCCTTCCTCCCTCCCTCCCTTTTTTCCTTTCACTTCCTTCTTTCCCTCCCTTCTTTCTTTATTTCCTTTCTTTTTTCCTTTCACTTCCTCCCCCCCTTTTTTCCTTTCACTTCCTTCCTTCTTCCTTCCTTCCTTCCTTCCTTCCTTTCCTTCCTTCCTTTCTTCTCTTTCTTTCTTTCTTTCTTTCTTTCTTTCTTTCTTTCTTTCCTTCCTTTCACTTCCTCCCTCCCTTTTTTCCTTTCACTTCCTTCCTTCCCTCCTTTTCTTTCTTTCCTTTCTTTTTCCCTTTCACTTCCTTCCCTTCCTTCCGTCCTTCCTTCCTTCATTTCACTTCCTCCCTTCCTTCCTTTCACTTCCTTCCTTCCTTTCTTCCTTCCACTTTCTTCCTTCCTCCCTTCCCTCCCTTTCTTTTCCTTTCACTTCCTTCCTTCCTTCCTTCCTTCCTTCCTTCCTTCCTTCCTTCCTTCCTTCCTTTCTTTCCTTCCTTTCACTTCCTCCCTCCCTCCCTTTTTTTCCTTTCACTTCCTTCTTTCCCTCCCTTCTTTCTTTATTTCCTTTCTTTTTTCCTTTCACTTCCTTCCTTCCTTCCACTTCATTCCTTCCTTCTTTCACTTCCTTCCTTTTGTTCTTTCTTTCTTTCTTTCATTTCATTATTTTCTTAAATAGTTGAAAAATGTTTTCTGTTGATTCAGCACTTTCTAAACTGCTATTAGGAAATAAAAACAAAAACAATGATACTGAACACTGTTTTCCTCTTAAATGTGAAACCCATGGCAGTGTGACGACTTTTTTGAGCTGTTTATAAATTAGTTGCAGATTTCAGCAGATTTCACATTAGCTTCTGCCTCAGGTTTGAAAATCTGATGTCAATTTTAAACTAAAAATGTTACCAGAGAGAGGAAAGGTAATGCTAATAATATCACCTGATGTTTACTATCTTTTGCTAGCATTTAAATACTAGCTAACAGCTACCCTGATGAGCTAGTTACTTTACTGTAACATCAAACAAAGTTAAGTATGACATGAACCGTCTAACTAAAAAAAACAAAAAAAAACAAAGAAAAACCTAACCAAAAACGATACATGAACTAATGCTACTGCTAGATAATTACCTAGCTTGCTAAGAAGTTTGCTAGGTAGCCAGCTAATTGCAAGCTAACAACACAAACATGTATAAACAGTAGTAGTTGGAACTTGTGGAAACTTTTTGTTTTAAAAGCTGTAAAAGGGAATGGAATTAGCCATTTAGCTGGAAGATGACAAGACCCTTGTAAATGTTAGCATTTGTTTCCCTAGATGTCTTAGCCTAAGGTTGTAAAATGTTGCTTTTAAACCAAAAGTGCTAGGTTTGTTGCTAACAGCTAAGCAGTGTTGCTTTTTAAACAAACCAGCACTTATCAAGCATGCAAAAAAAAAAAACTCCACTGTTAACTAATATTCTCTGCTTAGCATGAGGTCCAGGCCCAAATGTTTTACCTTACAATCTCTGACTGACATTATTATAATTTTTTTCACTGATATTATGATATATCATGAGCTTCAAGTATAAACCTGTTACCCAAATGATAGTTAAGTAGGTCCTTAACTCCCTCACTTCATTAGCACATGTGCTAGCTAACACCATTTTGCCTGTTTTCATGCTAATTCTGTGCTATGCTAATTCCACCCTCTTAGCATCATCTGAAACCTTAAACTGATCTAGTAAGTGCTTCGGGAACAGTACTGATTACTGGTTTTTGTGTGTGTGTGTGTGTGTGTGTGTGGTGCTGAATCTGCAATGCTGTGTCTTTGCAGCAGGTGTGTAAAGAGCGAATGTATATAATTGTGTATGTCATGTTCTGCTTTAGGAAGTGCTGACTCTTCACACACACACACACACACACACACACACACACACACACACACACACACACAGGGGTGCTGCCAGCCAGGACCATTAATAGCACTGTTCACACAGTCACGCTTCCTCTGAAAACACCCGCGGATGTGTGTGTGTGTGTGTGTGTGTGTGTGTGTGTGTGTGTGTGTGTGTGTGTGTGTGAAGGAGAAAAAGAGAGAATACTCGATTATCATTCAAGAAAATTCACTTAGGCTGCATAATTGTTTAACATAAGATCAACACTCTTTCTCTCTCTCTCTACATCTATTTATATCTCTCTCCTATTATTTAACTCTCTCTCTATTTCCTCTTCTCTCTTTCCCCAGTTCCAAATACTCCTTTATTTGAAATATCCCTCCATCTTTTCTCTCTATACCTCCTCTATATCTCTTACTTCCTTCTCCTCTAATATCTTTCATTCCTTAGTCTCCATCAACTCATCCTGTCCCTGTCCCTTTCCCCCCCTTTACATCCGTCTGTTTCTCTTCATATATCTCTCCGTATATTTCTTTGACTCTTTTTGTTACTTTCCCTTTCTCTATTCCTTTATTCGTTTCCCTTTTTCCGTTCCCTCTCTCACGTCGACTTCTCTCTATCCGTCTCTTTCTTACTCTTTCTGTTACTTTCCTTCTCTGCATCCCTCCTGTTCTCTCCTCCTCCCCTTTCTGTTCACTTTCCTCCATATCATAACCTCTCTCTCTTTCTCTCTCTCTCTCCTGCTTTTTCTTCCTCCTCTCTTTCTATCTATTCTCTCCAGCCCGAATCTTCCGCTTACGAGACGGACTTTTCTTTCACTCATGGGCGGTTGGAGCGATCAGAAAGAAGACGGAAAACAGAGACGAGTTGTTGTGATCTTTTTTTGATCCCTCCATCTGCACTAAAGCAACGTGAGAGGCTGAGAGAGAATAAATGAGAACAGCAGGAAGTGAAAAGGAGAAAACGGAGAGATGGATGAGGGGAGAAAATAGAAAAAAGAAATGGATGAGGAAAGAAAGAGAAGAAGAGACAGAAAACGAGAAGAGAGAGAGAGAGAGAGAGAGAGAGAGAGAGAGAGAGAGAGAGAGAGCAAGCTGCAAGTGGGTGGAGAAGAGGCAGTAATTTCAGTCTGTGTGTTCTACAATAAGTGTGCACACACACACACACACACACACACACACACACACAAACGATTTACTGCAGCAGTGAGTGCATTCATTCATTCATCCTTTCTCAGAGTTAAAGCAAATCAGATGGAACCCTAAAATTCTAGTAAGAGCACTATCTACGCCCGACTACTGCATTTAAGACGGAACCTTAAAATTCACGAAGTTCTCGTAAAGAAACCAATATGATGACGTGTGTGTTCCAGCATTTGGCAAAGAACCTTAAAAATGTCATGTGTTCTAGTAAAAACACTTGGCACAAGTTCTGGTGCAAAAAAAAGTTCTAGAACCTCACTCTAAACGTGAATTCTAGAACCGTGCAACTATTTGAGGCGATCTAGTAAGAACCTTCGCTGGGGTAGCTTAGGACGGAACCTTAAAGTGGTCAGTGTCCTAGCAGGTAAACTATCTACTCATGCCTTCTAGTCTTTACAATGGAACCTTACGGCTTGGGAATGGTGTATGTTCTAGCAAGAGCACTTCTTTAGTGTTTAGCATAGATCCAGAAAACCAGAACTTTACGTATGCTAACTTGGCATGACATGTACTAACCTTAAACATTTTACTAAGATACTAAATTAGTGAGCTCTAGGATTTGGGACAGAACCATAAAAAGGGTGATGTTCTAGTAAGAAAGTTCGAGCACCACTCATAAGCTGGTTCTAGCAGGTCTTGTAATAAGAGTTCTAACGTCTGGAGCCTTAAAATTGGGCAAAATTTCACAGTCTAGAAGGCTATCTAGGCATACGTTCTAGCATTTGGGACAGAACCAGATAATGTCCTAGTAAGAACCATTCAATTTATTGACCCTAATAAGGGTCTAATAAGAACACTAATTAGGCATGAGCTCTAGCATTTGGGACAGAACCCTAAAATGGATGACGTTCTAGAAGGAACACTAGCTATAATTCAGTAGATTTGGTAAGATCACTAGCTAAAGTGTTAGTGTTTGAGGTGTAACCTCGGCCAACGTTCTGGCAAGAACACTAGCTCTAGTTCTAGTTATCTAGCCATAAGTTCTATCATTTAGTACAGATCCACAATATAGTCATTTTCCACTTAGAAACTGACTACAAATGATTCTGATATTTAAGGTGGTGTCCGAAAATGATTGATGTTCTAGTAGGAACACTAGTTAGCTAGTAGTTAGCTAACTAGCACTTAGAAAGGAGTCTTGACATTAATAATGTTCTTTATATGTAAATTTTTAAAAAAAACACAGAAAGCTAGAACCAACTTGGGGTGATTTTAGCATTCAGGACAGAGTCTCAAAATGTTTGATGTGCTAGTTTTTCAGACAAAACACTAGTTTCACTAACTAGGCATAATTGAGGGTTTGAGACGAAGCCAGAAAATGGCTGATCATTGGCCAGAATGCTAAATTGACCTCCATTCTTGTAAAAACTGTTAAATAGTACCTTTAAAAATGGCAGATGTCGGAGCAAAAACATTAGACATGAGCCTCGCAAGTGAAAATGTAGTATTTGGGATGGAACCATATCTCATTCATTATCTGGAACTAGCTAACACTGGGAACAGAACGCTAAGCCAACTCACACACACACGCTTGAGAGCAAATGATGTGTTTATCCAACAGACAAGGCGACTCTGTCTCATCCCAAATCTGCAGTGTGATGCAGTGAGGCAGTGTTAGCCCTTTTTTCAGCACATGACTTGTACATTTGAACTTGTTAAAATGTCTGTAATCGAGCTAGGCTCAGCTTCAATCTTTTTTTATCCTCACGTATTTTTTTTTCTTTTTACACCTTACTTCTTTTCAATATATGCAGCGAGACCCCAAATTCTGATAGATCGCTGTTACAGAATCATGTGAGAATTTTGGGCTGGAACAGATGACATGAACAATACAAATCACAGACGTTCTATCCTTTTTTTTTTTCTTTTTTTTTTTTTAAAGTAAAAGGTTCACCAAGAATGTGGTTAAGACTGGAGATGTTCTTCAGGACAGAGATCCTACAAAAAATAATGTCCTTATTACTAGGTCTGGAGGATTTTTTTTTATATTTTAGGAAAGAGAACCAGCTAGAATTGTTTAAAAATCTCCCGGACATGTGCAAACAAAAATAATAACTGTGCAAGAGAGATGCAGATGTTTAATCGGCAGTTATGAATTCGGAGTGATGTAGCTGAGCTTGTGGAACTATCTGAGCGAGACATCACAACACAGCATGCTGACGGTTCGGTTCTTTGAGTGGTTTCTAGCATTTTTCAGTGTTTCTGGGGATAACATTCATGCTCAATTAGAAAAAAACAAAAAAACCTTCAGATTAAAGCCACGCCCACTTCAGTATTGGAATATATTTAAATATCCAACAGATTATGATGCTTGAAGCACTGAAGCAGATCCAGATGGTGTTCAGTTGAAGCTAAAACATAATGAAAGCCTAATAGCTGAGTTTAGCATCATGAGATGGTTGCTTGGCTCAGTACAGACGAATTTTCCCCTTAAGAATTGAAATTTTGCAGGAAATTTCCATCGGCATGAGTAGCATTTTCGGCATACGAACGAACCAAACCGAACTGAATGCTGGCTAAGTTGTGTGTATGTCTGGGAGCCGTTCAAAACCTGTTTGCGTCAGTGGAAAACCAAGCGAATCCAACTGAAGCAAGTTTACGAATTTTACAATTTTTTTTTTTCAGTCATTGAAAACTGTTTGGAAAGAGTCAAACCACGATTACCGTACAACGGTGATTTTTCGGGCGTTTTTTTGTTGTCAGATCGGTGGTGTGGGCGGTCTGTTCTACTTTTAGCCCGAGCTTGGTGGCACGACTTCCTGTAAGGACCCTTGACATGGAATGCTTGGCTTGGGTCAGTTCTTGGGCAGCCATACAGTTTACATACGCTTCGTATTGGTCATATTGTTAATATTTTTGGGCGGCTGGAACGGATTATCAGCGTTTACGTTATTTCTTATGGGAGAATTCATTTTGCAATACAAGTTTTTGCCTTAAGAACTCCTCCAGAACAAATTAAATTCCTATGCTGAGGTTCCACTGTAATTCCTTTTTTACTGTACTAGCATTTGTGCTGTAAATAAAGAGAGACATAAAATTGTGCTGTGATACTGCATTAAAAAAAGAACGCTATGAGTCAATTTGGAGCTATATTAACATCTCAATCACTTCAAGCTTTGGAAAATCTTAAGTGTTAATCTATTTTAATTATTTTAAATTATTTTACTATATTGAATTATTTTATCTGTGCTTTTTTCAAAATAATTTTTTTTAATAATTTAGCACGAATAATTTAAAAATTATTTTCTTGAGTGAAAACAATTTAGTTGGGAGGCCTGATGTGAAATTTGGAGTCCCCCTTTCTTGGGTAATCAAAGTGTGTGTGTGTGTGTGTGAGAGAGAGAGAAAATGACTACTGAGGCCACTTGTACACCACAAAGGTGTGAGACAGCCAGACAGCGAACAAGGTGACACCTTCTTTGTAGAATTGTCTGTATTTCATTAAAGTCTGCACACACAGACACACACACACACAAAAGGGTGAGATTTCTATATAAAAAAAAAAGACCTTTCACAGTCTGTCTGGAAGATTTTCTGAGAGAGACCCCGTTCTGTCTGTAATCTGGTGTACAGTGAGATGAAGTGTAATATTAATACTCATTTTTTTCTGTTGATGGTTTGCTAGAACCACAGAGAAATGAAGTGTAGAACCTCACAACGCTTTCTGTAGAAAACTACACGTCACAACAGTAATATTTCAGATGGTGTCCTAAAATGACTGATGTTCTAGTAGGAACACTAGCTAAGCATGAGTTCTAGCACTCAGAAAGGAAAGGCGTAAAACCTGTGCCAAGTTGTTGTGTGGACCAGTTGGTCCGCTGTGTGGACCAGTTGGTCCGCTGTGGTGACCCCGAACAGGAAGCAACCGAGAGCAAAGCAACAGGAGTGAAATTTACGCTGTTCCAGAGTCTCCAGTTTGGGTTACGATCTTTGTGCTGTTGGATGTTCTCCTTGGTTTGTTCCCCATGTGGGTTTCTCCCAGGTTCTCCAGTTCACAATAACACATGGCTATGCTAAATTAGCTCTGGGTGTCAATAAGTATTTGTGTGTTCTAATCAGGGTTTATTCCTTCCTGAGATCCACCTGGTCCCTAAAAGCAGAGGATGAATAAGATGTACAAACGTGCAGCTGTTCCTGCGGAGGCCGTCCTAGCCCCTGATTGATGAGAGGTTCGGCACACGTTTGACTTTCTCTCATAGAAAATCCAGGCACTTGCTAGTTTGGTGTAAGAATATAGCGCATAGATTGTAATTTGAGACACAGCCTCACTCTCAATAATGCAAAACCTTCTCTCTCTCCAACGTCCTCATAGTAAAGTCTGTCCACTCGGTGGCCATCTTGGCTACACTCCAGGGCAGCTATTTCCATTCAAACAAGGCCAGGCTCTTCAATGGGGAACCCAAAATGGATCTTTACTGTGTCATCCTTATTTTTGGCTGTTTCTATGGTAACGATCATCAGACTGGAGAGTAGGTTGAATCTCCAAGTGGCTTCCTGCTCCCTATATATGCGCACTGCTTAGGGCAGAACAGAATGCCTCCTACAACCTACGTAGTGTTGACAATACGACTGACGAGCTTAAAGATTAGCTAGATTTTTACACTTTATTTCCATTACAGATCACAAATATTTGACCTGGTTAGAGTCTAAAACTAGAGTCTAAACTAAAGCTGATTGTTAATTATGTACAGTGTTATTAGTATAAATGTTTCCCAGTTGATGGCAAAAGACAACATACACATGTAACACAACACGCTAATTTTAGCAGAATATGCTAAATTTCAGACTGTCTCAAAAAGTAAGGCGTCTTATCCACCAAAGTATACGTCAGCCATCCAGAAGCCCCGTATTCTTTCCTGCTATGTAAGCAAAGCAGCATGCTCTGAGTGCATAAAGTGTCCAACATTCCACACTTCCCTATTTTGGGCTAAATAAGTGCATTATCCGAGTATTTAAAGCGCACGGTTTTTGTTGAAATTTTCTACACACTACTCACACTGTTTATACAACACAATGGCATAGAATAGTGCAAAAGTATGCGATTTGAGACGCACCTATTAGGTGTGAAGCTTCTCCGTATATCATGGAGCTAATTTACAATGAACCATAAATAAATCATTGTAATACCTCCATTATACCGAGTCGACAAGGTCTGGAGTTTTCACATTACACTTTTACCAATAACTTAATTAGCTCTTCTTATGAAAGGGTGGGGTTTAATGAATACAGTGGATCATCGGCATACGAATGTCCCCCCTTACAAATTTTCTCTTTAAGAACTGAAATTTTGCAAGAAATTTGCATCAACATATGAAGCATCTTCGGCATACGAATGAACCGAACTGAACTGAACGCTGGCTAAGTTGCCCGTACAGCCGGGAGCCGTTCAAAACTTGTTTGTGTCAGTGACCCCAACTGAAGTGAGTTCACAAATTTTAAAGATTTTTTTTTTCCAGTCAGTGAAAGCTGTTTTGAAAGAGTCAACCCATGATACCAGCGTTGCCTTCGGCATGCGTTCAAGAGCTAGGTGATTTTTTGAGGGTTTTTTGTTGACAGATCGGTGGCGTGGGCGGTCTGTTCTATTTTTAGCCCAAGCTTGGTGGCACGACTTCCTGTGAGGAGCCTTGACATGGAATGCTTGGCTTGGGTCAGTTCTTTGTAAGCAGCCATACAGTTTACATACGCTTCGTATTGGTAATACTGGTCAATTTTGCAATACAAATTTTCACCTTAAGAATTCGCCTCCAGAACCAATTAAATTCCTATGCTGAGGTTCCGCTGTATGCTTAAATTATACTCAAAACTGTGACCTGTCTCTGCTCTCTCATTTCTACCTCAGCGCTGATGAAGTCTTAATTCTGATTGGTGCTGATTAATTTTCTAACAGCAGCACTGACAGTAGTGCAGCTTCAAATCACACGATCATCTTTAACGTGCCAGTTTCCAAAGCAAGAGCTTATTCACAGATATTTGTTATGCATATGTACAGTGTGTTTGTTTTGTTCTTTACCAATGAAAAAACATTGCAGTTGTTACTTGAAGTTTTACTTTACTTGGAAAGACTTTATCATGGGGATTTTGCACTTTGCTGCTTATTAGCATAGAGTATAGCATGTAGTGAGATAACGTCAGTGATAAGAGGAAGGATGTTGCACGACATCTTATGCAACTGAGGCTGATGTAAAAAGTTTACACACCCCTATTAAAGTTGCAGGTTTTGTGATAAAAAATTAGCCAAGACCATTCAAGTTGGATTATTGTACATATTTAAAGTGATATAACAATGAACAAAAAATGAGTGAGATACAAATTTCTTTCTTTCTTATTTTTTTTAATTATCTGGTTGCATAAGAATACACACCCCATAATTAATATTAAAAACTAAAAACCCTTTCGCTTGTAATACAGCCAAACTATTACTCTACTACTTCTGAAGGATTTGTGCTTTGGCTTGTAATCAATTCAATTTCATTTCAATTCAATTTATTTGTACAGAGCTATTAACAATGGACATTGACTCAAAGCAGCTTTACAGAAGTATAGAAACAGAGGAAAAGATAACGTTTAAAGTTAAGTTTTTATACCTAATGAGCAACCCTGAGGCGATGGTGGAAAGGAAAAACTCCCTGAGATGATATGAGGAAGAAACCTTGAGAGGAACCAGGCTCAGAAGGGAACCTCATCCTCATTTGGGAGACACTGGACAGTAAATAATGTAAATGTAAATAATGTCCTTTCTTCAACAGCAACCAAAAGCTCTTGAGGAACCATTAGGTCAGTGCAGTTTCTAAGTTCATTATAGTAGTTATTGTACCTTATGGAAGGTAGAAGCTTTCTGGCATGCTGGTAAAACAGATCAGTATTTGTCAGCTCTTTCATGACTAGATCCCAAGTCCCACCTGAAGAGAAGCATCTCTGTAGCATAATGCTGCCACCACCATGCTCCACCAGTGGGATGGTGATGAATTAACTTGCTTTTGTGAGAAACAGGATCCGTCCAGCCTTCCTACCCCACAGCCCAGAGATGTGAGAAGTACTAGAGATTGTTCTCAGATGCACAGAGTGGCCTGTACTTGCTAGATATTCCTGCAGCTCCTTTAATGTTGTAGCAGGTCTCTCTGATATATTTCTGATTTCTTTTCGCCCTTTTTCCCTCGTCTATCGAAATTGTGAAGCATGGGTGAAATTTACACTGCTTCAGAGTTCCAGAGTCTCCAGTTTAGGTAACGGTCTTTGTGCTGTTCCTGGAGGTTCTCCCTGTGGGTTTCTCCCAGGTTCTCCAGTTTCCTCTCAATAACACACCAGGTGGAATGGCTATGCTAAATTAGCCCTGGGTGTCAATAAGTGTATGAGTGTGTGTTCTATGTGCTGGAAATTCTTTTCTACTCAGCTTCTGATCGGTAATTTACGACAGTGAGATCCTGTACATGTTTCTGGGCCATGGTTTCAGCAGTCAGATAAATCCTTGAAGAAAGTCTTACAGATGCGATAGGATCATTTTGAGCATTTAAGCACAGTCACATGACCCATTATAAAAGGATGTGGCTGCTTTTCTATTGTTTTTTCTTTCTTTCTTGTTTCAATTGAATTGTGCTGGCTGCTATTTTGCGTTAAAGGTGGAAAAGCAACAGAGGCCTAAATGATTTACTTGACATTTTTTTGGAAGGAGTCTCCAGTACCAGAGCTTTCAGGTGTCAGGTCAGTCAGGATTAAAGCAATATGTGTTACTGGTTTCTCAGTAACACAAAAATCTGCTTTTCTTTCCATAGTACTTATATGTTTATGGTTGTAACACAACAATAAATTTATACTATGAGTGTGAGTCAAATGAAAACCTTAAAAGAGCAACATTAAGCTGGAGAAAAATATGTGAAAGCTGTAAAAAATGTACTGGTCTATATGTGACACTTATTTGGAATAAAAATGATTGAAGGGCATTGGTGGCTCAGTGGTAGGTTTCTCGCCTATCATGCAGAAGGCCTGGGTTCAACTCCCAGCCAATACCCAAACTGTAGCCACTGGATGCAGTGTCGGTCCCAAGCCCGGTTGTGTCAGGAAGGGCATCCGGTGTAAAACCTGTGCCAAGTTGTTGTATGGACCAGTTGGTCTGCTGTGGCGACTGCTGAAAGGAACTTATTTGGAATAAATGATTGAAATATCATTGCATTTG
Source organism: Hemibagrus guttatus (assembly GCA_033459395.1). NCBI lineage: Eukaryota > Metazoa > Chordata > Actinopteri > Siluriformes > Bagridae > Hemibagrus > Hemibagrus guttatus. The sequence goes on from JAUCMX010000017.1 coordinate 21,060,115, forward strand.
ACTCAGATTGTTGTATGGCAAATTGCTACAGTGTAAGAAGAATGACATGATTTATTATGGTTTAATTTGATTGATTTATTTTTTTACATCACAAAAACCTTCAGGGGTGTGCAGACTTTTTATGTCCACTCTTTAAGCAGATAAACTATGACTCATTCATTCATTGTCTACCGCTTATCCGATCTATTCTCGGGTCACGGGGAGCCCGTGCCTATATCAGGCGTCATTGGGCATCAAGGCAGGATACACCCTGGACGGAGTGCCAACCCATCGCAGCGCACACACACAACAGACAATTTAGAGATGCGAATGAACCTACCACACATTTTTTTGGACCAGGGGAGGAAACCGGAGTACCTAGAGGAAACCCCCGAAGCATGGGGAGAACATGCAAACTCCGCACACACATTGCGGAGGCGGGAATCAAACCCCCAACCCTAGAGGTGTGAGGCAAACGTGCAAGCCACTAAGCCACCGTGCCCCCCATAAACTATGATATGATTCTTTAATAAATAAAATGTTGTAATTATTGGTGAATCACTGTGTTATCTAATGTTATAGAAAAATGTGCTTTCCATGTAACGCTGCTACATCTCTGAAGCTTTAGATAGTGAGGGAGTGAATACATGAATCCTCTCATCGGTAGCAGTGTATATGTGTGAGTATGTGTATGTGTGTGTGAGAGTGAGAGCGAGAGAGAGGGAGCGCGAGAGAGAGAGAGAGTTTATGAATATTTATAAATGAGCACCTGCAAAACACATAAATGGGCGCACACACACATACACACACACATACACGCACACCACCGTTCTGGCAACCTCACAAATTTTTGAGAAAGGAAACAAGAAGTGATTTTAGTTTACGCTTCTCAATGACTTCTCTATTTAAGATAGATTGGTTACCTCACATGGCCCGATTCCGTAACATTACACACAGCTGTACGCTAACAGACACAGCCTCGTCGTGCCTTCGTTCCACGACACAGCATTTTCAGCTCGATAAAGCACTCAGAATGCAAATCATGTGCTTTAGTATTAACAGTAGTAATAATAACAGTAATAAATTGGTAAGAAACAAATAATCTGCTTCTTTATTCATATCAGGACAGTTATTTAACCCTCTGTGGAACATTTCGTGAACAAATATGATACAGTAACGCTACTTTTCATTGGGGACTCACTCTCAGCTGGATTATATTGTATTATATTATATTACATTACATTATATTCCTTTTATTCCATATTTCATCTTACACAAGATTGCATTTTAGTGCGTCATATCTTTTATGCTTCATACAGTGTGACTGTAAAGCTTTAATTGTGGTCCACTTATGTACCTTAAATGTGTCAAAGGTGCACTCTGTTGTTTTTTTTCCAGGTAAAAGATACTTAGAATTTCAACGTTAGCAATGAGGAACAGACGGTGGCTTAGTGGTTAGCACGTTTGCCTCACACCTCCAGGGTTGGGGGTTCGATTCCCGCCTCCGCTGTGTGTGTGGAGTTTGCATGTTTTCCCCGTGCCTAGGGGGTTTCCTCCGCGTACTCTGGTTTCCTCCCCCGGTCCAAAGACATGCATTGTAGGTTGATTGGCATCTCTAAATTGTCCGTAGTGTGTGTGTGCCCTGCGATGGGTTGGCACTCCGTCCAGGGTGTATCCTGCCTTGGTGCCCAATGACGCCTGAGATAGGCACAGGCTCCCCGTGACCCGAGAATAGATCGGATAAGCGGTAGACAATGAATGAATGAACAAGGAACAAGATATAGATTAGTTGCTTCTTTTTTTGTTAGAGAGATATGCTTAAGTCAGGGGCTCAGCAAGAAAATTGTAAACAATTGATAAGAGACAATGTGGCTTAGTGGTTGGCATGTTTGCTTTGCACCTCTGGGGTTTTATTAATGCTGTGTGTGTGTGTGTGTGTGTGTGTGTAGTTTGTATCTTCTCCCTGTGCTTCAGGTGTTTCCTCCAGGTGCTCTGAATTTCTTTTCCCAGCCCAGAGACATGTGTGGTAGGCTGACTGGCATCTCAAGTGTCCGTAGTGTGTGAGTGAGTGTGTGTGTGAGATGAGTTAATACCCCATCCAGGATGTCCTTATGCCCGGGTCCCCTCGGATGGCATCTAACCCCATAGGATAAGACTAGAGCCCAGACAAAACTGTACTAAATGTACAGACTAACACCTTGAGAGTATTTAACATGTTTGTACGGTTTTTAATATTAAACATGTTGAATTCTCTTGGATTCTGATTGGTCAAATGATTTCTAGTGCTCTGAAGTGACATTACTGTTTCTATGGCAACAGCTAACAGACTTATATGGCAATTTTTTATATTTATTTATTTATTTATTTATTTATTTATTTATTATTTAACATAGTTAAATTTTCTGCATGATTTACGTAATGACTTATTTATTTATTTATTTATTGGAAGGAGTCCCCACTATCAGAGCTTTCTAACAGTTGAAATGAAATTTTCACGCTTTTTTGGTTTCTCAGTAACACGCTGGGAGTAATCTGCTTCTTTTTTTATCCATATTACTTTGAGTGTGAGTCAAATGAAAACCTTTAAAAAAAAAAAAAAAACCCCACCACCACACAAATTGGAGAAAAATACATGAAATCTATAGCTCCGAAAGTGAGAAATGTACAGGTCAGTTGTTCTCAATTCCCTCTTGTACCGCTACATCAAACCTGATCCATATATCTGTGACACTTATTTGCAATAAATGGTGGAAATATGATGTGCATTTGACTCAGCTTGTTGTATTAGTTAATAAAAAATATAATCGCCGGCAGATTGCTACAGTGTAAGGAGAATTCATAAATAGATAAATAAATAAAAAAAGTCAGGAAGTGCTGTTCTGGGAAAATGATCAACGTCATACTGTCACATGGTTGAATATTTTTCTATACACGATACCGAGTATTTTGGAAATATATCACAATATCACGGTTATATATTAAAAAAAAGAAAGAAAAGAAAAGAAAGCAGCAGGCTTTCCCAACACGTTTTTCACACTCTCGTGGAACTCTCATCCAGAGAACAGATTTCTGAGGCTGCCTTCTCCGAGAGCGACACATGCAACACTTATTCAAATTTGTCCAAAATAATCGAGACAGCTGTCTTTATGCTGGCCTCTGAATGGGACAGACTTAATCTGCCCGAAAAAACACACAGCCTACACAACAGCCTCCTCCTGAGCAGGGACAGTGAAAATATTGTTAAATATTGCGATGTACTGTGTAACCGATTATCAGCATATGCCTGCGAGAGAGAAGTGTAAGCCTTTAGTTTTGTGCTCTTCTTCTCATAAACTACTTAAATACTAAATAATTTACTGTAAAGTGAGCCATTGTAACTAAATAATTCTCGAGTACATCTAATATTAGTACTAACTGCAAGCTTGACTGGGTCAGACAAAAAAATAATAATAATAATAATTTTTTTTCTTTTTGGTGAAATTAAATTTTTTTCTTTTTTTTTTTTTTTTAAACAGACCTGTCTACATTCCTACAATTATAGGAACATTTTGGTCTTAACAAAGTGCTAAGCAGTAACACACACACACACACACACACACACACACACACTACTGCCTTTACAGTCTTATGTGGTTTGTACGTTTGTATGACAAACTTTGCATTTATTCGTACAGCATTTCTCAGAAACGTCTAGAAATTCTTACAGTACATTTGAGCCATAATAAAGCCAAATACTTTACATATTTACATAAATGCATAGTTAAAAATACATCATTTTACTTTACTGCGTTATTTACAACAGACAATTTTATTTTTAAAACAATGGGAGTAAAGTGTATGGCAATCCAGATAAAAAATTAAATCCAGATAAAATGCAGCTAAAAAAGATTATTTATTTGTCTGTTGGTTTATTTATTTTTTTATTTGTTTCAAATTAATGATGAATATGATCAATTCTATAATGTTTACAATACTTTTTATAGCATTTAAGTAAATTACTCATTCATTGTCTACCGCTTATCCGATCTACACTCGGGTCACGGGGAGCCTGTGCCTATCTCAGGCGTCATTGGGCATCAAGGCAGGATACACCCTGGACGGAGTGCCAACCCATCACAGGGCACACACACACAACTTAGAGATGCCAATCAACCTACAATGCATGTCTTTGGACCGGGGGAGGAAACCGGAGCACCCGGAGGAAACCCCCGAGGCATGGGGAGAACATGCAAACTCCACACACACGGCGGAGGTGGGAATCGAACCCCCAACCCTGGAGGTGTGAGGCAAACGTGCTAACCACTAAGCCACCCTGCCCCCCTTAAGTAAATTAGTATTAAGAAAATTTATTTAAATGTAAAAAGCATAGATTTTTACATTTCTGCATCATTTTCTTTTTTTTTTTTTTTTTTTTTTTTTTTTTTTTTACACCTTATTTAGTGTTAAATCATTTCTTTTTTTTTTTAAAGGCAAGTAAATATCATTGTAATGGTTTTTTTTTAATCTTTTGTATATATTGCAGAAATAAATGTCCTGATCTGATATTTAATTACGTTACTCACCACTAATAATAAAACGATAAAATAAATAAATAAATAACATTTTTTTTCATCTATCCTGCTGAATTGGCTTTTAATTTCTACTTCATTCATTCTCATCAAAGTTGGGTGGTGACTTAATAAAAAAAAAAAAAAAAAATATATATATATATAAACAAAATAAATCTTTTTTAATGTAAAGGTATGACATAAATCATAATTTCTAATGTGAATACACATTTGTTTGCTGGATTTGTTTTTAAAAACACTGACATCTGTATTCTCAGATGCGTGTGTGTGTGTGTGTGTGTGTGTCGTCTCACTTCACAGTGAGCTCCGGTTTATTGGTTAGAGATGGTATACCTGAGAGTTCTCGATATTCATTTTTCAGAAATGTGTTAGGACATTTGAGAACACAGACTCTGTTTCTCTGAAATGTGAGTAAGCAACTGAGAAAAACTGTAAATGTCATATAACCACACAGCGGTTCAGTTAAAGCACAAAGAGGAAACTGCTAGAATATTGTTTAAAGCAGATTTGTTTCACCTTGGTATTAAAATCTGTCGATTTTTCACAATCTAATCGAATATATAGTTCCTTTTCAGGCTATTCCACACTTTTATGGCGTATGTCATCTCACCTCGTTAGCATAAAACTTAAACGCGTATTTATTCCTCATGAAAATACGACGACGGCTTCTAATGTTCTTATTTATATCACGACGTTGTCCAGTTCGGGATTCTGATTGGTCAGAAGGGGTTGATGAATCTTCTAGAATACAGGTTTATACGTACTGGCTTTCTTCTTATACGTTTCTATAGTAACAACTCGTTCACAGCGACATGTACGTTGGACGCGCGGCATAACACGCGTGTACGTATTGATCTGGTGCAGCTTTCTGTAAAAAGACTGGAAGGAGTCTCCAGTGTCGGAGGTAAAGCTGTGAGTTTTCCTCAGTAACAGGGCAACCGGAGTGTCTTAAAAGAAGAGAGAATAAAAGAAAAGTTGACGAGAAAACAACATTTCTCAGCTGCTATAAACGAAGTGACGGATGATTCACGGATGATCCGAATGCGTTAGTTAATAAACACGATGATTAGTTAGCATAGGCGTAGCATTAGCGAATTGTAAAAAAAAATCTGTAGGATGTTATAGGATGGCATTGTGGTGTTGATTATTTTCCAAGAACTGCACACCCTTTTGTGTTTTACTCTTTACTTATTACTCAGTTACCACGTAAAACACAATAAAAAAGCTATCGATCTTTTAATATTATTTGCCATTATTTTATTTACTTAGAAAGCATAGGAGTAAAGCATGTCTCTCACATTCCAGAGATTAAATTTTATTACTTGTGTTATCATTTATTCCAAAACATCCGATTCCCAGCCGACTCACTCCATAAACACCGTAACACGAGGTCGTAATCCGTCAAATAGCACAACATTCCTATCTGAGTAGCATCTTTACGACATCTAGTCAGGCTGTAACTATGGCAACAATGATGGCGGATGAAAACTGATCTATACAGTATCCAAAAGTGCCGCTCGCATTTCTACTGATTTCTGCAGGATAGGACGAAATATTCCACACAGACTTCTGTCTCTAGCATCATCACTTTCCTTTCGAGAAGATGCCGTGTTCTGAAACGGCGTAGAATTTCATCGTACTAGCTACTTAAAAGCTTTATAAAACAGAGTATTGGTATTTAGCGACGTAGCTAGCTGTATTGTTTTACACCAGAGGCTTGTCATGAATATTTAAACGGTTTATTATTTAACTATCATCACTGAAAGACTATCAGAGTGTTAGCTACCTGTAGTAGTTGCCCTCAGAACCTAGCTAACTAGCTAAGTTAGCTATTTTACAGTTTTCACTGATTTTTTTATTGATAGTTTTGGCTTATGTATCAAAATTCATGACAGTGACATAATAAACAAGTTGAAATAAAATGAATTTATTTACGTAATTACTGAATTCAGACAAAATCTTGTATTTGTGACATTGTTCCACGATATTTCAAGCCATTTTCATTTTAGACAAAACACCAAAACAGCAATGCTACATTAAAAAAACCCATAACCAAACAAAAAAAAACAACAATAATAATAATAATAAAAAAAGAAAAGGTAGAAAATCTGACTTTAGCAAACAGCTCCGTTTTAAAAGGATGGAAGTAACTGGTGATTTCTCGAAAAAACTCGAAGCTTAACTCAGGAGACAAATCAGAAAACATTTCCGATATTGCTTTCAAATACTTTAGTGCTTTTACTGTATACCAAAATTTTCAAAATTGTTATTTATGGATAACATCACCGCCCGGCATTTATATGGCACACACCTACAATACGTTTAAGTATATAAAGGAAAAAATTATCATATATATATATAAAATTTTATCGTATATATATATATATATATATATATATATATATATATATATATGTATATGTGAGTCAGTCAATAGCTCTATAATAAATGTAATAAAAGATGTCACTATCTTCAGTCTCTTGAACGCCATCATTGAATTCTGATCTCTGTACACACACTCAGTAGGTTTACGTACTTCAGACACACACACACACACTCAGAATCTGATGTTTGTGCATGCAAATAGCTACTGTAAAACACCCACACACACTCGTTTAAGAGTTTCTCATATGTGACACACACCTTTAAACACACCTCTCCCTGTACCAATCATCACAGCTATTCCAGTGTACACACACTCCTATAGTTTGTCTCACACACACACACACACACACACACACACACACACACACACACACACACACACAGTGTCCTACCTCTGTGGGTGTCGTGCTGTAGTGAGGACCGGTGTGTCTGATCATTGAAACAGCCAGAAATGCTAAAGCTGATGCAAACATCCAACTCAGTCACCCAACACACTCTCTCCCTCCTCTCTCTCTCTCTCTCTCTCTCTCCCTATCCTCTATCTACTCTCGTGTCTGTCTCACCCACTGTCAGCATTCTCTCTTCTGCTCTCTGTCTCTCTCCCTTTCTAGCTTGAAAGCTTGGTCACCCTCTGCTGTTGATCACACACTCCCCTCTCTCTCTCTCTCTCTCTCTCTCTCTCTCTCTCTCTCTCTCTCTCTCTCTCTCTCTCTCACACACACACACACACTTCAGCTTAGTCGCCCTCTGTGACCCCTCCTCTCTCTCTCTCTCACTCTCTCTCTCTCTCTCTCTCTCTCTCTCTCTCTCTCTCTCTCTCTCAGTACAGTATATAATTAGCCACAGCTCAGTCTCATTGTGGAAGAGAAGCTTCGCTTGGCAAGAAGCCCAGCAGCTTTTCTCATTAACCTCTCAGCTTAAAGCCTATTGGCCCATTTGCATCATGTCCCACCCACTGTGCCTTCTTATTGGCTGATACACCACATGGACCCGGCATAAACCGTTCCCATTGGCTGAGTCCTGTTTAAACTGCAGAAAGTACAAATAGATGTATAATGAGACCACTTTATAAATATAAGCTGTATCAGGTTACATTCTATACTAAATAAGGTGTTATTAAAAGCAGGATGACGCCAACATTTACATATTAAAGAACAGAAAGGATTAGGTGACAACTTTGAGAGAATAAACTTTATTTAATCTGTCAAACTGAAACATAAACTGTTTGATCAATTTGCTTAACATCCCTACAAACTTCTAAAATAGATTACAAACATCTCTATATCTAAAGACTCATAAAAATATCAGAAGATATTAAAATGCAAGAATGTATTCATGTGCACCTGCGTGTTTACCTATTGTCCTAAAAGCTAGCAGGCTAACTAACTATCTGCTAGTGAAATGTTAGCATCAATCTATCATCATATTCTCAGCTATTTATTTATTTAACACTAGCTAGCCTGCCAATATACTGAATAACGTTGCCATAACAACCACAACTTTTCCCTAACTAAAATTAGCAAAGCTGGACACTAGCTTGCTTAGCAAATTTCACTTTTAAAAAATGCTAAGCTTGTAACATTTGATTTCCAGTCTCAGACTTAAAAGAAGTTTGCACCATCAACCTCCAAGTCAGGACAGTGTCCTAAACGCCGGAGTTCAACATGTGACATCGTTTCAAGATGGCCGCTCAGATCGTCAAAACTACTTTTAAAATGAGATTCTAGTTGTACTTGCTTTTAGATCAATCAACAAACAGACACATGATCTCGTTTAATCCATAACACTGACCTACAGTTTGCTTTGTTTTTTTTTTTTGCATGGGGCAATTTTTTTTGTTCACAAAAGGTCAAAAATGACGTCATTTTGAGTTCTACTTCCCACTTCTGAGTTAATCTGAATGCTTAAATGCAGAATACGTTTCCAGGAACCATGTTGTCACCCCATTATCAGCATGAGATTGGTCCAAAATAGAAGAGCTGATTTTCTGACATCACAAACGAAAGCAAAAGCCCCGTTCCCAAATGAGTTAGATGCAGTATTACTGAAAAAGGCTCCTTTAAAAAAAAAAGAAAGAAAAAAGTTTTATATATATATATATATATATATATATATATATATATATATAAAAGTTATAACACATGTTTAAAAATTTTATATATATAATTATATATAATATTGTATATCTAATTATATATATAAAATTTTTAAACATGTGTTTTAAGTTTTTAAAACATTTTTTATTTTACGGCAAATATAAAGAAATATCATGATCACTGGAATTATTTATTTATTTATTGGTATTCAGTTCCTATTATTCAAATAAGTTCATATTATTATTCAAATAAGTATCTGGAACAGCTTTACACACACAAACTAGGAGCTCTAATTACAAACACAACAGAATTCTCATGGCAAATTGTAAAAATGACATTTTATAGCATATTTTAAATGAAAAAAAAAAACACTTGATAAATGCAGGTATGATGTTTTATCCATCATTTTTCATGAAGTATCTAAGTAGCTAAGGATATATAAATCCACTGACTGAGAATTTGACTAAATCCTAACAAACATCAAAATCAACACGTGCACAACAAGAGTGTGACTTGCACATGGTCATCTTATAGTCACATGCCACAATATGTGTGTGTGTGTGTGTTTGTTTCTAGCAGAAGCCTGAGTCCTGAGTCTCATTTCCTCTCAACTTCTGTCACTCTCACTTCTGTGTCTCTCGCACGCTCAAACAAACACACAAACACACACACACACACACACACACACACACACACACACACACACACACACACACACAATCCCATCAAGAGATCTAGCTAATGAAGGAAAGTCACCACTGATTTTGTTGAGTGTAGAGTGAAGCACAATTTTCCCATGAAGTTCTTTGTGATATTATAATTAAACTTATTTATAATGTATGTGTGTGTGGACAGCATGACATGATTTACCTCACATTGTGCAGATTGCAAATTTCCTAGTTTGAAAAAGAGCTGTAGATATGACCAGTAGAACAGTGGCTCTGACTCTCACCTGCCCATATTAGTGATGGGCACGCTACTTGTTCTTGTGAGATATTTCCTGAAATACAGCATAAGGTAGAGCATCAGCTAACTCACAGCGGCAAGTGTAGTTGTATACATTAATAGAGCTGTCAGCTGTCAGACCGAGTCAGGAAAAGATTTTAGAGCTTCAAGTCATGGCTGACTGAGATAACTGAGATTATCCATCTTTTTTTTTTTTTTTTTTTTTTTACCTAGTAGCTATAAGTAGCTTATGTAAGGTAACAAAATATACTGCTAACCATCAAAACAACTAAAACAACTTTTTAAGTGCTGTGGGTCATTTTCATCTAGCACTGTGCTATGTTACATTTAAAAAGGACACACTTGCTAACTCTACCCAGCTACTTAGAGTGTTAGCTAAGGTCAATAGGTTAATCAGTTATGAACTGAGTCACCGTGTAAAACAACAAATAAGAAGCTAGCTAGCTAGCTAAGTTAAGATCACTGTAGACTTCAGAAGCATACTTTTTCACAAATGTAGCTAACACCTTTGATAGCTAGTTTTATTACTCCAGCTCCAACTTTTATTTATGACAACTGATAGATCTGTGCTACTTTACTCCACTAAACGGAGTTAGCAAGCCAATTCGTCTGTACAGAGTGTGAGAAAAAATGAGTGTGTAAATCTCTAGGGAAATCACTGCAACTACACTGTGCCGATGTGCTTCCTGCCGGCGTGTCAGTTTGTCTCTCTGTGCCAAACAAAAATCAATTACACTCTTACAAGGACTTTATTTCAGCTTTGATTAAGACGCCGGGACACGACAGGAAAACAGGAAATTCAGCAGTGGACTGATTAGTAAAGATTTGTTTAACAAAGAAGGATTAGCAACTCATTGACAGTGAGACAGTAAGATATACGATCTCAGTTATTTTAAGTGCTACTGAGCAATCATAACAAGAAAATCATTATGAATCATTAAATGGCATGTGACAGCATGGTGCTACTCAGTAATGTTAGACAGGAAGTCACGAGACTCCAAAAGACACATTGATCTGTCCCTGCTTAAGACACACCTACCTGTTCTACTCAAAGACACACCAATCAACGAAGCACTAATCTTTCTTTAAACATATATTATCGTTCTTCCTCACGCCCAAATATCACATCTAAAGACACACCTAGTGTCCCCCCTGATTACACGCCCATCTGTCCCTGATAAAAATGTACCCATATCTGCCTGTAAAAGGTGAAAACACACCAATCTGTCGCTCCTAAAGACACACCCATGAGTTCCAGTTGAAGACACACCCGTCTGTCCCTCCTAAAGACATGGCCATCTGTCCCTGATAAAAAAAAACATACCCATCTCTGGCTACTAAAAGTAAAGCTCACCAATCTGTCCCCCTGAAAGACAAACCCAGAAGTTCCTGCTAAAGACACACCCACCAGTTCCAGATAAAGACACACCCATCTGTCCCTCCTAAAGACAGACCCATGAGCTTCAGTTAAGTACATATTTATTTGTCCATCCTAAAGACACACCCATGAGCTCCAGATAAAGACACACCCATATGTCCCTCCTAAAGTCACATACATCTGTCCCTCCTAAAGACACACCCACCTTTCTCTCCTAAAGACACTCATCTGTCCCTCATAATGACACTCCCAGGAGCTCGAGGTAAAGACACATTTATCTGTCCCTCCTAATGACACACCCACTTGTTCCAGATATAGACACACCCATCTGTTCCTCCTAAAGTCACATCCATCTGTCCTTCTTAAAGACACACCCATCTGTCCATCCTAAAGACATGTCCACTAGTTCCAGATATAGACACACCCATCTGTCTCTCCTAAAGACATGCCAATCTGTCCCCCCTTAAAGACATGCCCACTAGTTCCAGTTAAAGACACAACCCATCTGTCTCTCCTAAAGACACTCCCATGGGCTCCAGGTAAAGACACATTTATCTGTCCCTCCTAAAGACATGTCCGCTAGTTCCAGATAAAGACACACCCATCTGTCTCTCCTAAAGACATGCCAATCTGCCCCCCCTTAAAGACATGCCCACTAGTTCCAGTTAAAGACACAACCCATCTGTCTCTCCTAAAGACACTCCCATGGGCTCCAGGTAAAGACACATTTATCTGTCCCTCCTAAAGACACGCCCACTAATTCCAGTTAAAGACACAGCCATCTGTCCCACCTAAAGACACGCCCACCAGTTCCATCTGTCCCTGTTAAAGAAGTTTCATTTAACAGCATGGCTTCCATCCTCATTAATGGACACTTTAAAAAACAATGAAACAGATGATGCTGCATATTATTCATTCATTCATTCATTGTCTACCGCTTATCCGATCTATTCTCGGGTCACGGGGAGCCTGTGCCTATCTCAGGCATCATTGGGCACCAAGGCAGGATACACCCTGGATGGAGTGCCAACCCATTGCAGGGCACACACACACACACACACACACACACACACAATTTAGAGATGCCAATCAACCTACAATACACGTCTTTGGACCAGGGGAGGAAACCCCCAAGGCACGGGGAGAACATGCAAACTCCACACACACGGCAGAGGCGGGAATCGAGGTGTGAGGCAATGAGGTGTGAGGCAAACAGGCTAACCACCAAGCCACCGTGCCCCTGCTGCATATTATATTATTTTGAATTATTGCGTGTCCAAGGTTCGGGTACCCGTGCACAAAGCTTAATGAAACCATGTGATACTAAATCGAGGTCATGAAACACAATGTGTGCAGAGGATGTAGGCGAGTTGATCAATTCAAAATTTTGATTGTCAAATGTATTAAATAATGGCATTGAAGGATATGCTGACTGAGCAGTCGTCTGAGTGATATGGTGAATGAGCACTCCACTTAATTTAACTCATAATTTTACCCTTTAAAATAACCAACATCTCAGGTTAACAAGTTGTCTTCTGTCTTTCTCTTAATAAATTAAATGTCATATTTATATATTTAATACTGATCTCAAATTATTTTTTGAGCCTATTTACAGTCAAAATATAAATTTCAGGAAATCTGTGGTCAGAATTGTACATAACTGAGACACACCTCTGTTTTCCTGAAGCCCCGCCCCTTGTGTGTAACTCTCTTGTAACTTCTAAATAGTGTTTAAATCTTAGGTCTGAATTCTGCCGTGAACAATTTCCTTGCTACATGTGCTTTGAATATATTCCAGTGGAACTATTTAATTCATTAATATGCAAATGAAACTTTAAAAATATTCATCATATTTTTATGAGCGCTGTGTCTTTAAGTCTCTGATTCATGACTGAAATATCCTGACTTGCAACGAAAGTAAAAATATCGTATTGCATCGGATGCTAGAATGACCTGACCACGGTGAAGTAAAGTGCAACTATAGCTCTCTCTCTCTCTCTCTCTCTCTCTCTCTCTCTCTCTCTCTCTCTCTCTCTCTCACACACACACACACTCATGCACTCATACATCCTGTCACAGAAGAGAGAAACCGAAGCAGGGTGAAAAATGCTGACTCAGAAACACTCACTCAGTTTTTACACACACACACACACCACACAAAAACACACCACAAACACACACACACACACATAGTAAAGTTGTTGATCCTGTCCTCAAACACACTTCAGGGTCAGCTGTAATACTTTAAAAGAATCACACACACACACACACACACACACACACACACACACACACACTTCCACAGTTTATCCTCCTTTTTCATTTTTATTGTTTATTTTTTCTTTTCTGTTTCTCATGCCTGTCTCTCATTTTCTCTCTCTCCATCTCCCTGTTTCTCTTGCTACCTCTCCCTCCTCTTCTTTCCACCCTCCCCTTTCTCCTTCTCTTTTTTTGTGGGTAGTGTGTTCATTGCTATTTCCTCTGTAGTGATACATTACCCTGACAGAGGTGCTGTATTTTTAGCTTGAGCAGGTACACACACACACACACACACACACACGTCAGGAAGGGCCATCTGTGCACAGACGCTTACTCGAACAATTTTCACCTTATGATGAAAGAGTTCGGAGAGGCTTGGTAAAGAAATCCTGGACTAAACATAGACTGTGTGTGCAGGCGTCTAAAAATAACGAGCATGACTAGATGTGTTAAGTTTAACACGCTCACCTGCGCCGCATGCTGTGTGTGGAGGTGCATGTATGAGAGTCTGTCTTCGATTCTACTACTCTGTTGTGAACATGGAATTTGATTTAAAAGCGGGGAAAAAAAGGAGAGAGGACAGGATATTTTAGGACAAGCAAACTCCTTCGAAAGGTTCGAGGTGATAATAAGTGGACACACACTTTGCAAAACCAGACAGATGCTCATGGAGCAAAAATATGCATGATATAACACATTATCGTTTCTATAGCGACGGCTCATTCACAGAGACTTCTGAAAAAAAAGTGTCAGTGTTGATGTGCAAGTTTTCTGTAAAGAGATTTATTATACGTTTATGGAAGGAGTCTACAGTTTCAGGGCTTTGTATCAGAGATGATCTAAAAAATATATAAATTTTACATTTAGTGTTTTTGATGAAAACAACTCGCACTTGGAAAAATCCAAATGGTTAAGCAAAGGCCGCAAACGAAGAACAGGCAGTGGGTCAGGTGATGCGCAAATAAGTATTCAAGAACGAGACAAACATCCGCAAGCAAAAAAAACATGCTAGACAAAAACAGACAAACAAACATGAATGTAAGACTTGGTACAAAGTCAGAGCTGAACAAATAGTTTGTATGTTTAATTACAGTTGTATGGGGTGGAAATTGGGTCCAGGTGTGTGCAGTCAGTGTACAGGTGACTGTGTGTGGCAATGAATGTGGGATGTGGGTGTTAAGTTAAGTAGCCTTCATTTGTCACATATACATTACTGCACAGTGAACATTCTTTCTTCACATGTCCCATCCTAGGAGGTTGGGGTCAGTGAGCAGGGTCATGGTGATGATGCAGCACCCCTGGAGCAGGAAGGGGTTTGAGGGCCTTGTTCAAGAGCCCAATGGTGGCAGCTTGGCAGTGCTAGGGCTTAAACCCTGATCTTCTGATCAATAACCCAAAACCTTAAACACTTAAGGGGTGGTAGCTCAAGTTAGGGGCAGTGGTAGTTGAAGTGCCTAAGGCTGTTGCGTAAGGTTGTTGATTAGAAGATTGGGGATCAAGCACCACACCCAGCACTGCCAAGCTGCCACTTTTGGGTACTTGAGCCAGAGCCCGTCAACACCCCTCCTGCTCCAGGGGCACTGCATCATGACCCTGACCCTGCGCTCAGACCCCGACCGCTCTGACCCCCTTGAGCAAGGCCCTCAACCTCCCCCTGCTCCAGGGGTGCTGCATCATGGCTGACCCTGTGCTCTGACCCCAACCCTCCAATGATGAGATATGCAAAAAAAAAAGAATTTCACTGTGCGGTAATGTATATGTGACAACTTAACAAAATAAAACTGTGGGTGTTGTAGTCCAAGCGAAAACAGTACACCAAAGTTGTATTCTTTAATTCTTAGTATTTATAAAACAGTAGGTGATGAAATATCTGGATGACCTTCTGCTTTCCCCTGAGATTCTGCAATATGGAACCAATGAACACTGTACTATTAAAATGTATTAAATGTTATTCCTTATGGTTAAACTGTACTTGTTCAACAACACCTGTGTAAACTGTCAACCTGTTGAAAGTTTAAATAACAACAACAACAGTTTTCTTTGGTTATTGTGACGTCATAGGTCACATGACAGTACCAACGTGGCGGATGTAGGAACCCTAGATTGTATTTCTACTACACACATACGCTGATCAGTACGTACTGTATCAACAGCCGAGCAGTAGCTACTGTCAGAGTTCACAATATCAGACCCAGCTCCTGTTTGTTTGTGGAGGTGAATTGTGGGAAGTGCTGATTCTGGTGTAGCCATGACAACAGTAATAGGTATTAATACCATCATACTGACACACTTTACTACAGTACACACATTATAATAATACCTAAAGTATACCATATGTACATTAATTCTATTCTATTTTACTATAGTGCACACTGACATAAATACTGTACTACAGTTCACTCTAACCTAACTACCATTACTATTATAATATAATCTATTATAAAATAATACTTGGTATTATATAAATATCACAAACAATACTCTATACATGTTTGTGATAATACTGCCATATGGACACACTGTGATGTGGTATTATAACAGAGCTAATAGATTTAATTCCGTTATATAACCTATATAATATAACCTATATAATGTTATATAACTACTGTATACTACTACAAACAGTACACTGATCAGCCATAACATTATGACCAGTGAGAGGTGAAGTGAATAACGCTGATGATCTCCTCATCTTGGCACCTGTTAGTGGGTGGGATATATTAGGCAGCAAGTGAACATTTTATCCTCAACGTTGATGTGTTAGAAGCAGGAAAAATGGACAAGCGTAAGGATTTGAGCGAGTTTGATGAAGGTCCAAATTGTGATGGCTAGATGACTGGATCAGAACATCTCCAAAACTGCAGCTCTTGTGGGGTGTTCCCGGTCTGCAGTGGTCAGTATCTATCAAAAGTGGTCCAAGGAAGGAACAGTGGTGAACCGGAGACAGGGTCACGGGCGGCCAAGGCTCATTGATGCATGTGGGGAGCAAAGACTGGCCGATGTGATCCGATCCAACAGACGAGCTACTGTTGCTCAAATTGCTGAAGAAGTTAATGTTGGTTCTGATAGAAAGGTGTCAGAATACACAGTGCATGACGGGTCAGGGCTGTTCTGGCAGCAAAAGGGGGACCAACACAATAATAAGCAGGTGGTCATAATATTATGCCTGGTTGGTTTATATTATACAGTATATTAATATCTTAAAGAGTTTGCACATTTACTCTCAGACCTACTGATTAATTATGACAAGGTGTTGATTGTAGGAGACTTTAACATTCATGTAGACGATTCCAATGATGCCTTAGGACTCGCATTTATGGATTTATTAAATTCTTTTGGGGTTAAACAAAACATTACTAGACCAACTCATCGTTTTAACCATACACTAGATTTAGTTATATCACATGGAACAGATGTCACTGTTTTTTACCTCAAAGTGATGATATCACAGACCATCACCTCTTAGTGTACACTCTACCTGTAGAACATATTAGACACGTCTCCCCTCGTTATCGACTCGGTAGAACTATTATCCCGACCACTAAAGACAGATTCACAAGTAATCTACCGGATCTGTCTCAACTTCTCACCAGACCCCTAAATACAGATGACTTGGATGAATTAACTAACAGCATAGGCACTATTTTCACCAGCACACTAGACACTGTTGCTCCCATCCGATTAAAAAGGGTCAGAGATAAAACATCTGCACCATGGTACAATAGTCACACTCACGCCCTCAAGAGAGCAACCCGTAACCTCGAGCGAAAATGGAGAAAAACTAAATTAGAAGTCTTTAGAAGTGCGTATAAAGACAGTATGTCTAACTATAGACAGGCTCTAAAAGCTGCTAGGGCTGAGCATTTGAGCAAACTTATAGAAATAAACCAAAACAATCCCAGATTCTTATTTAGTACAGTGGCTAGACTGACAAAACATCAGATATCTGAAGAGAGTACTCCATCACAGCTTAATAGTGAGGACTTTATGAACTTTTTCACCGACAAAATCGATAGTATCAGGAATAAAATAATGGATGTTCAACCTTTGACAGCATCCGGTAATCTAGTCCAACCTAAAGCTCCACATTCAAAGCTACAATGCTTTACAGGTATAGGGCAGGAAGAGCTGTATAAACTTATCACCACGGCTAATTCAACAACATGTTTGTTAGATCCAATTCCAACTAGATTACTGAAAGAAGTGATACACACAGCTGGAGAGCCTCTCCTCAACATTATTAATTCCTCCTTATATTTAGGTCACGTCCCTAAACCTTTCAAGCTGGCAGTTGTTAAGCCTCTTCTTAAGAAACCTAAACTAGACCCTAATGACTTATTAAATTACAGACCGATTTCAAACCTTCCCTTTATATCTAAAATATTAGAAAAGGTTGTGTCTACTCAATTATGCTCCTTCTTACAGGAAAACAATATCCTTGAAGAATTTCAGTCAGGTTTCAGGCCCCATCATAGCACAGAAACTGCACTAGTTAAGATCACAAATGACCTGTTTTTAGCTTCGGACCAAGGCTGCATCTCAATATTAGTTTTACTTGATCTTAGTGCTGCATTCGACACTTTAGATCATAACATTCTCATAGACCGCTTACAAAATCACATAGGTATTCAGGGACAGGCATTAAAATGGTTCAGATCCTACCTGTCTGATCGATACCATTTTGTAGATTTAAATGGAGAAATGTCCAGTGTAATGCCAGTGAAATATGGGGTCCCACAAGGTTCAGTTTTAGGACCTCTGCTTTTCTCAATATACATGCTTCCCTTAGGCAACATCATTAGAAGGCATGGGATTAGTTTCCACTGTTACGCTGACGATACACAGTTATATATCTCATCAAAACCAGATGAAATATCTAAACTGTCTAGATTAACAGAGTGCGTTAAAGATATTAAAGACTGGATGACTGATAATTTTCTATTACTAAATCCTGATAAGACGGAGATATTACTGATTGGTCCAAAAACCAGTACACAGAAGCTCTCACAATTCAACCTGTACTTAGAAGGATGTTCTATTACTAATAGCTCTACAGTGAAAGACCTGGGTGTAATATTAGACAGCAGTTTGTCCTTTAAAAAACATATTTCCGATATTACAAAAATAGCCTTCTTCCACCTCAGAAATATCGCCAAGCTTAGGAACATTTTATCTGTATCTGATGCAGAAAAGCTAGTTCACGCATTCATGACCTCCAGACTGGACTATTGTAATGCGTTATTTGGTGGTTGTCCTGCATCCTCAATAAACAAGCTACAGTTAGTCCAGAATGCAGCTGCTAGAGTCCTTACCAGGTCAAGAAAGTATGACCATATAACCCCAATATTATCATCCCTGCACTGGCTACCTGTTAAGTTTAGAATTGATTATAAACTAGCACTACTTACATACAAGACTCTAAATGGTTTAGCTCCCACGTATCTAGCCAGTTTTCTAACACGTTACAATCCATCACGCTCCCTAAGATCTCGAAACTCCGGACTTCTGGTAGTTCCCAGAATATCAAAGTCTACAAAAGGGGGTAGAGCTTTTTCATATTTAGCTCCTAAACTTTGGAACAGTCTTCCTGACAGTGTTCGGGGCTCAGACACAGTCTCCCAGTTCAAACGTAGACTAAAGACATATCTCTTTAGCCAGGGGATACACCTAATAAATCCCATAACTTTGTACTCCAATACATCCGATTAGATGCACATCATCATCTAGTGCCTCCTAATATCATGAATAGCAGCTACGCTAATCCCTTTCCATTTGTTTCCCTTCTTCTACCCATCCCCGAGTCACACAGAGATTGTGCCAGCTCCGGTGGCATCCAGAGACGGACCAGCTCCAGCTCGTTCTGCTTTCTGAGAACTGGAGTAATCAAAGCAGCACTGCCAACACTATGTGGACATTTTACACACAACATTCTACACATGCTGTATCTGCATCACACAACTAATGCAGAAAGGACATTGTTCATATCACACTCTCCGGTGTCACCCAGATGAGGATGGGTTCCCTTTTGAGTCTGGTTCCTCTCAAGGTTTCTTCCTAATACCATCTGAGGGAGTTTTTCCTTGCCACAGTCACCTGAGTCACCTCAGGCTCGCTCACTAGGGAAAATTTTGTCTAACATCTAGGGCTGTTTGTTTGTATGTTTATTGTTTTTTTTATGTTCTGTAAAGCTGCTTTGAGACAATGCTCTTTGTTAAAAGCGCTATACAAATAAAATTGAATTGAATTGAATTGAATTAATACTGCCGTACTATACTGTAACACACTATACTACTGAACACGCCAAAATGTCTCCTATAATGCATTTTATTCTGTTATAAGTATCACAATTCATGGTATATATTCATACTATTATTATTGTTAAAACTAATATTCATATAATAAAATGCATTGCTACTATTACTACATTGGTATTACTATTACTATTATACCCTCTGAACCATACTATGGTAAACTGTACTACACACACACACACACACACACACACACACTAAATGTCAAAGATATCGGCTGTTTCGGGAAAACACAAGGGATGAAATATTTGCAGTGTATGTTAATGTGTGGGCAGAGGGTGCGCATGTGTATGTGTGTGTCTATGAGTGTATGAGTGTGTGTGTGTGCGTGTGTGTGTGTGTGTGTGTGTGTGAGTCAGAACCGAAGCTTTGCTCAAACCTCACATGTGTGTGGGCAGAACCTCCAGATGGCTCCTCCTGCACCTCACAAATGTCATTCTGATAACGAGAGAGTGTGAGAAAAACAGGTATACACACACACACACACACACACACACACACACACACACACTTTAAGTAAGTAGTGAGCAGACAGAGATGGAGCCAAAACATGGTCCATGCACACACACACACACACACTACTACATATACATATAATATATATATATATATATATATATATATATATATATATATATATATATATATATATATATATATAATAGTCAAGCTATGTTATTAGGAGGATGCACATACACAGCCAATGCACATACACTGAGCTAATTTTGTTACTATACTTGTGAGGACCTTTCATTGACATAACTATCAAAGCAACTAATCAATGTCTAATTCTAACCATAACGTTAGCGGCTAAATGACACATTTTGCACCTTTTATTTTTTTTACTCATGTAGTTTTACTCATGGGGACCTGCCAAATGTCCCCAGAAGGGCAACTGTGTCAGATATCCCTATTGCTGTGGGGACATTTGGTGTCTACAAGGACATTAAAACATGCCCTTCCTTATACATACTCACACATACTCACACACACACACACACACACACACACACACACACGAGAGAGAAAAAGAGGATCCAGTGTCATTGATTTATTTCTGAAACTTAAAGACAGAGTGTGATTGTCTTTGGCATCACTTCCTCAAATCTCTCACACGTACTGTCACACTCTCTCATACACACACATAAATAGGCCACTCTCTCTCTCTCTCTCTCTCTCTCTCTCTCTCTCTCTCTCTCTCTTACACACACACACACACACACACACACACACACACACACACACAGTCTGTAAGAAGATGCAACACTTCTCAGGAGCTGCAAGTGAAAGTGTGGTGTGTGTGAAGGCTCTCCCGGCTCAGCGGTGAACTCACACACCTGTGTATGTGCTGAAGTGGAAACACACCTGCTGCAGTGACGATGCCCTGTCAGCACGACCTGGGTGTTAGCACGCTGCATTAATGATGCAAAGAAGAGAGAGAGAGAGAGAGAGAGAGAGAGAGAGAGAGAGAGAGAGAGAGAGAGAGAGAGAGAGAGAGAGAGAGAGTAATCATTAAAATTTTGGCTGATCTTCCAGGACGGTGAAATTTCAGCAGTTTGACTGACAGATGGTCCATAATGCATCACAGAACATTTACCACTGAGACACACACACCTCATGAGTAAACACAGAGCTGTTCCATATGAGCAAGTACATAGAGCATTTCCTAAACCTGTTTGATGTAGAAAAACAGAAAACTGATGATGTAGATCATTTCTTCAGTAGCCATTTTATTCTGATCAGGGAGGTGGTGAATCTAAAGCATATCCCATGAACACTGAGTACAAGGCTGCTAACAACTTAGCATGCATTTACAGCATTTGGTAAACGCCCTTATCCAGAGCAATTTACATTTATTCTTTATTCAACTGCGCAGTTGAAGGTCAAAGGGCCCCCAGGAGTAGTAACTTAGCAGTGATAGCATTCCACAATCATCTGATCAGAAAAACGACATATGACTGTGATGGGAAGTGATTTATAATTGCAGTAATGATTTATAATCTGGTGTCACCCAGATGATAATGGGTTTCCATTTGAGTCTGGTTCCTCTCGAGGTTTCTTCCTCATATCATCACAGGGTTTTTTTTCTTTGCCACTGTCACCACAAGCTTTAGCTATACAAATAAATTTGAATCGAATTGAATGGATGGGTGTCCACATACTTCTGGCCTTATCTGTTCTGGATCGCCATAGTGGGTCCATATATTTAATTTTGGCACAGGTTTTACATCAGATGCCCTTCCTGACTCAACCCTTCCATTTTTATCCGGGTTTAGTACCAGAACTGGGGTGGGTTAGTTCCCTGTCTGGGTCGCAGCGGGATCCTGCCTCTGGACCACCACAGCATAATAAGAATAAGTGTGTTATAATATGAGACTTTCACACAAGGAAAGACTTTTTCATTCTTTTGCTCCCCCTTTTCCTGGTTAGGGTCATGTTAAATCCAATTCCAATCCCAGGAATTCTGGGCGTGTAGTGGGAATATAACAACTGGCATGTTTTTGGGATGTAGGAAAAAAACCAACACAAACAAGCAAATTACTTACATAGAAACTCTGACAACAATCCAAGCTCAGGATCTTATCAGCCAGCCTGAAGGCAGCAGCACAACCCACTGAGCCAGACACTGAAATATTGAATAATCCATTACCATTTTTCCCTTTTTTTTACCCGTATATGTATTTGGCTACAAAATGATCTGAAATGTCTAATCAAGTCATCAATAACGACGATGCTTGCACTGTAATTATCCGCTACAGCAAGCTTTTCTTCGTGAGGTAAATGACAGTGTGGAAAGGTTTCAGTGATTTTTATTGAACAAAAGAAGAACTCAATATTCTGGAATATGGAAGGATGCTTGGAAAATAAAATTACACCACGCGATCTACTGATAAAGTGGATCTTTCTACTGTTTAAACACCGTTATATGAAAGAGCAAGAAGAGTTCTTATTAAACCCGCTGAAGTTTCAAATCTGATTGGTCGGTAGGTGACGATTACTCTTCTGACAGCTGCAAATTACAGGCTGATGTAAAACGGATACAGAACAGATGTTTGTTGTTTAATTATTCATTCATTGTCTACTGCTTATTCTCGGGTCACGGGGAGCCTGTGCCTATCTCAGGCGTCATTGGGCATCAAGGCAGGATACACCCTGGACGGAGTGCCAACCCATCACACACACACTCTGAACAATTTAGAGATGCCAATCAACCTACAATGCATGTCTTTGGACCGGGGGAGGAAACCGGAGAACCCGGAGGAAACCCCCGAGGCACGGACATGCAAACTCCACACACACACACACACACACACACACACACACACACATGGCGGAGGCGGGAATCAAACCCCCAACCCTGCAAGTGTAAGGCAAACGTTGCTAACGTGCTCCCATGTTATTTAATTAGGTGGAATATAATTAGGTATAATCATTGATATGATGAAGAGTTCTGTAAAGAGGTTTAAGGAAGGAGTCTCCAGTCCCGGGTCCTTTTTAAGTCTCTTTTTTTTCTTTCTTTCAGCGGTAAATCTGTAACTTTCAGTTTTCAGAACCGGTCTTTAGGAACAGTGGAGTTTAAGCTTTGTGGTTTTTCTGTTGCATTTAGTTTGTCTTAATATCTTCAAGAGAGAGAAAAAAGTGTGGTCTGTAGCTGCTGTTGCATAACTGATAACAGGAACTAACTTGTTTTGCAGAAATGTAACTATAAATGGATGATTATCACTTACTATGGTATTTCTAAATAAAGAATTGTAATTGTTATTAAATTGTAGTGGTGCAAAAGGACTTTGTGAGCTTTTGTGAACTGACAGCATGCCCCGTTGTCCTTTATTCCTTCTTTCGTGTAAATGTGTGTAATATGTCAGTGTAGGAGTTATGAAAGGTACCGAATATGTTGAGAAGATGGGACGGCCCCCCAAAAAAACTATGACTAAAGCATGCCCACACACTTTTCACACAAAACAGTGTAAAAGACTAGAAAACATTAAATATGCAATATAAAGAAGGTATTTTCTTCAAATGGAAAAAAAATGTAATACAATCTCTCCATTTAGGAGAAAAGAAAATAGGAACATTGGGGCTTTGTCGTCAAAGGAGGTTTTGAGTGTGTGTGTGTGTGTGTGTGTGTGTGTGCACATGCTTGTGAAATCCCCGCTCACCGAGAAGCAAGAGATTTCCTTCCTCACCACAAATTTTTATTCTCCTGTGATGATTCATTCACCCTCTGCTTTCATCTTTATATTCAACCTGTGTGTGTGTGTGTGTAATATTTGTCTGAGACCAAATGCCACAGGTTTCAGAATGCTCCAGTGTTGTGTTTCTGTGCTTTTTTTCAAACATGAAACTTTATATGCTCGAATAAGTTTCACTAACAAGTCTAAAAACAAAACTAACAAAAAAACATTGTATAAAAAAAAAAAAAAAAAAAAACTATTCAAGGCTTTGAGGTTTTTATTTTCAGGCTGTTCTGAGAGCAATGCGCTGAAATGAAATGGTTAAAGGTGAAAGATACGTCTTTCTTTCACTCGAGCTGAAATCGTCCTGGAGGCAGAAAATGAAAAGAATCACGAAGAGCTGCTTGTGTGATTGCAACGAAGTAATCACTCTATCGGGGTTGCAGTGGATCCGGATCCGGGTCCTATCCTGGGAACGCTGGGCATGAGGTGGGAATACACCTGGGATTGGAACACTAGCCCATCACAGGGCATCACACACACACACACACACAGGAAGTGTAGCCAATCCACATTTTTTAATGTTTTTGATTGTTGGGACAAAATCCCAGGAGAACATGTGAAACTCCACACAGGTGAGTTCGGGATCGAACCGGAGACCCTTGAGCTGTGACTTGCTGCACTAAAACATTTACAATCCTGATAACTGCTTATTAATACGACGAATTTGACTTGCACTTTTTGAATCTTTCTTTGTTTTTCTCACTTTCTCCCCCAACTTGTGACCTGAGGTTTGACAAAAAAGGCTTGACTTCACAAGAAACCTTCAACATTTGACTGTGTGAACATATTCACTGTACAAAAATGCCCGAAAATAAGCACACAGATCCTGTTTGGCAATTGGAACAGAACCAGTAAGCCATTTTCCTTTTTTAGAGTATCTTTATTTTTCCATTTGGCTCAAAAACCAATATGAGGTGTTTACTTGTGAAAGTGTATCTTGATGTCAATTTCTCTTCAATTTAGAGCTTATTTAGATTGTTTTTTGCATTTGGGATGCAACCAATATGAAGTCATTATTTATGAATGTGTAACTAGACATTATGTGGCATTTGGGACAGAGCCTATGTGGCATCTTTCTATTGAATAATATACACCAATCAGGCATAACATTATGACCACCTGCCTAATATTGTGTTGGTCCTCCTTTTGCTGCCAAAACAGACCCGTTGAGGCATGGACTTGAGATCTAGCACTAGATCCTTGAAGGTGTTCTGTGGGATCTGGCATCAAGATGTTAGCAGCAGATCCTTCAAGTCCTGTAAGTTGTGAGGTGGGGCCTCCATGGATCGGACTTGTTTGTCCAGCACATCCAACAGATGCTCGATTGGATTGAGATCTGGGGAATTTGGAGGTCATGTCAACACCTCAAACAGGTTGTTGTGCTCATCAAACCATTCCTGAACCATTTTTGTTTTGTGGCACGGTGTATTATCCTGCTGAAAGAGGCCACATCCATCAGGGAATAGTGTTTCCATGAAAGGGTGTACATGGTCTTCAACAATGCTTAGGTAGGTGGTACGTGTCAAAGTAACATCCACATGGATGGCAGGACCCAAGGTTTCCCAGTAGAACATTGCCCAAAGCAGGACACTGCTGCCAGAAGCTTGCCTTCTTCCCATAGTGCATCCTGGTGCCATGTGTTTCCCTGGTAAGCGACACACAAGCACCTGGCCATCCACGTGATGTAAAAGAAAATGTGACTCATCAGACCAGGCCACCTTCTTCCATTGCTCTGTGGTCCAGTTCTAATGCTCATGTGCCCATTGTTGCCGCTTTCAGCAGTACACAGGGGTCAGCATGGGCACCCTGACTGGTCTGCGGCTCTGTGTAGCCCCATACACAACAAACTGTCCTGCACTGTGTATTCTGACACCTTTCTATCAGAACCAGCATTAACTTCTTCAGCAACTTGAGCAACAGTAGCTCGTTTGTTGGATTGGATCACACGAGCCAGCCTTCGCTGTCTCCGGGTCACCACTGTTCCTTCCTTGGACCACTTTTGATCGATACTGACCACTGCAGACCGGGAACACCCCACAAGAGCTGCAGTTTTGGAGATGTTCTGATCCAGTGGTCTAGCCATCACAATTTGGCCCTTCGTCAAACTCGCTCAAATCCTTACGCTTGTCCATTTTTCCTGCTTCTAACACATCAACTTTGAGGACAAAATGTTCACTTGCTGCCTAATATATCCCACCCACTAACAGGTGCCATGATGAGGAGATCATCAGCGTTATTCACGTCACCTTTCACTGCTCACAATGTTATGCCTAATCGGTGTATCTAAAAAAAAACGCATTTAGAATGAAATCATGGTGACTTTATTTTTATCTTTATTTCTGTGGGCGTACAAAGAGATTGTTAGGCATTTGGGACACGCCCAGTATGGCATCTTTATTTCTGAGTGTATCTAGCTGTTATGGTATTTGGGACAGAAGCAATATGGCAGTGTAAGAGTGTATGTTTTAGTGATATATAGTCATATAAAGTAATGAGAATCATGACTGGTGTGAGGTTATCAGTGGGCTGAATGATACGCTTGCTAATAATACACTCAGGCTAAGAGCTGGGCAGTGTGTGTGGGAGAGTGTGTAGGATGTGTGTGTGTGTGTGTGTGTGTGTGTGTTAATGAAGGGATAGCAGTGCAGAGCTGATGAACTGGACAGACTCTCTCCTATCTCTCTTTTTTTCTCTCCGTTTAATCTCTTTTTTGTCTATCCTTCCCTTTTTCTTCCTTTCCTACCTTTTCATCACCTCTCTCTTCTGTCTCACCCACTTTTTCTACTCTTACTACATATTCTCACACTTTTTCTTCTCCGTACTTTTTCTTTCTTTCACTCTTACTACGTTCTCACTTTTTCTTCTCCCTTTTCTGTTTAAGACTTTCACTCCTACCTCAACAACTCTTTCAATCTTCATGATCTCTTTCATTTCTCTTCTGTTTTTTTCTATTCATCTCTCTCCTTCTATCTTGCTTATTCTCATTCTCTTTCTCCTTCGTTGC
The DNA here is from genome assembly GCA_033459395.1 of Hemibagrus guttatus. NCBI lineage: Eukaryota > Metazoa > Chordata > Actinopteri > Siluriformes > Bagridae > Hemibagrus > Hemibagrus guttatus. Next base: position 21,087,299 of record JAUCMX010000017.1, read on the forward strand.
TGTCTCTCATTTCATATTTGCCCTCGTTCTGTATCTCTTTTCCTCTTTATTATTCTCCTCTCTTACTTTTGTTCCTCCTCCTTATCTCATCTCTCTCCATCACTTTCATTCTCTGTCTCCACATTTTTTCCTAGGGTTTCTTTCCCTTTTCCCTTTTCTCTTTTCCCTCCATTTCCTTTCCCTCCTTTCCTAACAATTATTTCCTTCTTTGTCTGTCTCCCCTCATCCCTGTACTCCTCCATTTCTCCTTCTTCCTTTCCTTCTCTGTATCTCTCTCCCTCCAACCTTCTTTCCATTATCTCAGTTCTTTCTCTCTGTCCCCCCTTCTCTCTCTATCACCCGGTGCCTTCATTCTCTCTCATATTCTTCCTTCTTGCTCTTTATCACTTTTCACTCTCTCCTTCTTTCTATGATCTCATCTATAATTGAGTACTCCTTCTGTAGAGACTTCATTTGCTGCTCTGAATTATGAATGAGACATAGCGCACGTACACACACACACACACACACACGCACACACACACACAATATTCTGGTTAAGAGTGTGTGTGTGTGTGTGTGTGTGTGTGTGTGTGTGTTTATGTTTGTGTGTACATATAAGTTCTTAAAATAACACTTCACTATGAGAGGACATTGGGGAAACACACACACACACACACACTATTGTGTTAAAGAAAATATTCTACACAAACTGTTCTTGTGTTATTCTATAACAATTTTAGGGCTGCTGTCGAATGAATTTTCAAAATATTTTTTCAAATTTTTTTATGGAAATATTTTTCCTTATAATAATAATTTTAATAATATTTTTTTCTCATCATATTATGTTTTTTTTTTCTTGAAATACTACAACTTGATTCCCATTCTATTGCAACCTTTTTTCGCCCATAATATTATTATTTTTTCCTTAAAATGTTAGGACATTATTCTTGAAATGTTGAATTCTTTTTCCTTATAATATTAAGACTTATTTCTTGAAATCTGGTATATTTTTTAAAACAGTGTTCTCACAATTTTCTGTAGAAATTTGTGCTGTAAACACGTCGTACAATCAATAATACATTGCTTTTATTGGAAAATGTTCAATAACTTAGTTGTTACTATAAGCACCACAAATCTGATTATTTCTTCTCTTCGTGTTATTTATCTTCCACCACAACAATTTGTCAACAATTACAATTTAAAAATAAATAAATAAATGAATTAAAATACTACATCGTACAAGACGGACACTTTTATATCCATTTATAGTTTTGTATAATGTCGCTCAGAAAAGACATTAGTTCCTGTTTTTCCTTCCGTTATAGCAGCTATAAACAGCTGTCCACTCACCAGCTTCTCTTTTTTTTTCTTTATTAAAGTTAATAACAGCAAAATGCAGAGAAACAACAAAAATTCTCAAATGTTCGTACTTAAGACTTTCTTGAGCTTTTACTTGAGACGCGATTCTTTACCGAAAATGGTCTCATCGCCTCTTTAACTTCTTCTGACCAATCAGAATTGAGAAAGAACATGTCCCTTTGTATATATACTGTTTATACTTCCGATACGCACTAACCTCTGAGAAGTGAGAGTGTGAAACTAACGAGCCAAGAGTTCAAGCTAAACAAAACCAGCCAGATACACAGCTTCTAGTTACATCACTGGAAGTTTTGAAACCAAATAAAAATATCAGACATTTTTTCTTTTTCAGTTTCTATACAACAACCATAAGCAGTCCGTAGAAACATCATAGAAACACCCGGAAGCTTGTGGTGTGCAGATATTGTAACATCTGATACTGACATTTAGACATTTATTGAATTTGTATACATCTCTTTAAGTTCTGCTCTCTGACAAATAAATAAATAAATAAATATAAACTCTATTTCTGAGCATGCATCAGTGATCCAGAGTCATGACATGTGATGTACATGCAGGTCTTCCTCGAAGGGCACACACACACACACACACACACACACACACAGCTTTAAATAGCCTGTTTCAGTTCCACATCATTGCTGAGAAGTGCAAGGCTAGCAGTTTGGAGGTGGGGTCGCTGAGGGAGGGTGTGGGGGTGGCAGATGACATTACGCTAAAACGGGTAAAGTTACGCGCATGAGTATCTCAGATTCGTCTTTTCTTGCTGGGGAAGACAGCGGGAGTTTTTGCAGAGTGTGTGTGTGTGTGTGTGTGTGATTATAAAGAAAGAGAAAGAAAGAGAGAGAGAGAAACAGAGTTGGGGATAGACAAAAATAGTGAGATGTCACACCACCTTCTAGCTAGTTCAAATCTATTCTTGTGCCTCAGCAGAGAACCCTTCTTTTCCCCAGATAAACACATAGAAGTTGAGGTAGTAGATTGTGAGCTCAAATCTCAGAAGAGAACTTTCAAAGAAGCACTTTTTCTTTTTCTCCATGTGTTTAGAGTGACAGCTAGCTGCAGCTCCTGAGACCAGCCTCCATGATGAGCAAAGCCTCAGGATAAGTGGAATGGTGGAAATTGAAATGAAAGAATGAAGAGACGGGAATTATTTAGTGTTAACATTGCAACACAATGTTTTGGTTAATGTTAAACATTGTAAAAAAATATATAATAAAAGTTGCGAATTTGATACATTACACATCCATCTTCTGTACCTCTTTATCCTACACACTGTTGCCTGGATCCCATCCCAGTGGACGCAGGCCACAATGCAGGGGACATCCTATCTCTCTCTCTCTCTCTCTCTCTCTCTCTCTCTCACACACACACACACACACACACACAAGAGACAATTTAAAGAGGCCAATCAGCCTACAACGCAGGTCTTTGGACTAGGGGAGGAAACCAGCGTACCCGGAGAGGCACAGGAACATGACTCCACACACACACACACATACACGCACTCACACACTACAGACAATTTGGAGATGCCAATCAGCCTACAACGCAGGACTTTGGACTAGGGGAGGAAACCAGCGTACCCAGATAAGCACAGGTCTCTACACACACACACACACACACACACACACACACACACACACACACACACACACACACACACACACACACACACACAATGGACAGTTTAGAGATGCCAATCAGCCTACATTGCAGGTCTTTGGCCCCGGAGAAACACAGGGAGAACATGAGTCCACACACACACACACACACACACACACACACACACAACACACAAGGTGGATGTGGGGTTCAAACCCTCAACCTTGAAGGCCACAATAACCATATATTACATATATTACAGAGTACTTTGCAAGGCAGGAAGATCAACATGGCTGATAAAATCACACTACAGAGGAAACAAAGAGAAAAAAATATGTCAGGTTCTCAATACTAACAACCTACTTCAGCTTCCACAGAGATTTAAAAGCATGTGCAGTTGTTTATATGGTGAAGTTTATGCTGAGGAAATAATGTATTTATTATTCTCATGGGATTCTCCCTATTATTCACGGGATTCTCCCGTGTCAGCACTTTGTAACATTCAGAGATAAAGCTGTAACTTTCTAGTCTTCAGGACAGAGGAGTTTGTAGTTTCTCTGTAAGGTGACAAGCTGTAATCTTTTGTGATTAACCTAAAAAGAGACAAAAAGAGAAGGAACGATTCAATATAGCTGCTAAGCGATAATAGGAACTAACCTGTTTCACAGATGCCCCACACTGTTAAATAACTATAAACATATAAAATAGGGCATTATTAATTAATAGATACAAATAAAGGAATAAACACTTCAGGATGTGCTGTTATAGGAAAATAATTGGTAGCAACATCTTAGTTTCAGCACACCAGCTTGTCATTGATTGTTTTCCAATAATAGCACAGCTCAAAGTATTTTATTATAACTTGTACGGCTATAAAAGTCCTCTTTTGCATCCGTGTGCAGAAGAATCTGTTCATTACGTGCGTATCGTTCAGTCTGATTTGAGGTTCAGACCTCGCACGGAGAACGATATGATAAACAAGAGAGCGATATGATCACAGAACTAATACACGCTACGAAATAGACAACAATCGAGATATATTGCTATATTAATAGACAGACAGAAAGACAAACAGCCTTACATATAAATAGATAAATAGATAGACAGACAACACAGTCAATATATTTTTGGCAGTAATGGAAACTCATAATGCAACCGTGAATAAACTCAGCACTTGAATTCACAGTGTTTCTTACAGCAACAGTCTGAATAAGAAAATGATTATTATGTGTGTCTCTGTGTGTGGGAGAACAAGAGCAAAAGAGATCCTTGAGTTCAGCGAGTTCCTTTGCCAACTAAAATAATATCGCTCCAAATACATATTCGGTTATATCGCCCATAATCCCTGAATAATATTGGGTTAAAGGTCATGTTTCTTGTGTCTTAACTGGTTTTCAGTTAGTAAGTGTTATCAAACTCTTATAAAACAAGAGAATTTAGTATAAGTACTTTTTTAAAGTTTAATTCTACTTTTTTTGTTTCAAATTTGAGGCTAATTATAGCCACGTCCAATAAAAGAAGGATAAATATCATCAAATATCAGTGCTGCACTAAAAACTGCATGTGAACCATGTAGTCCCACCCACTCAAAGACGATTTATATATTATGCAAAAACGACTTCTAGGACTAAAACCTAGTCCTAATCTTTGCAGAATGTGTCATAGTACTCTTTAAAAACATGCCATCTGTAACTTGTGGTATAATGGATTCGCAAGAAATGTAAGGAGCTTATGTTGAGGTACGATTCTGATGATGTGAACAGATTTGAATGCGGTCATTTATAGGCGGTGGGGCTATATTTAAATATCTGTTTGTCAGGAAGTCTTTATATTTATATTCTGTATCACCGTAACTGAACGTCTAATAATGACTGGGATCCTTAAAAAACATGCACACCGCCAACCAGTTTTCAGCATGGTATCTTTATTGTGCCCTTGGACTTTCGCAGACTTCCTCTAGCAGCTATATTTTATTTATTTTTCTTTGTACTTCATGGCCATTGTAAATGAAACGCTATAAAACTCCTGAGATCGAAAAGAAAGACAAATGACTAACATTCTACAATTCTTTGAGACGTGATAAACAATTTCACGACATTGTTACAAGCCAAAGCTGAAGTTTCGTATTTATTTTCACAATGCAGATTTGATGTGGCATGATAGGTTTTATTGACTAAATTTGCAACATCAAAAACAGATGTTCGTTCAGGCAAGATCGCTTTATCTGGGTTTACCTCAGCTTAGCCATATATACTCAAGTGTGACTCAAAATTTATCGCTGCTTTGTTTCACTTTTGGTCACAAACATGATGATGATTAATTCTGGAGGAATTATAATATAATATTTGCACATTGACACCAAAATTATATGGATTTATATTCAAATGTTAAGCTAATTTTTAAAAGAAGGACAAAAGTCAAAAGCAAACCTTTCCTTTCAATCAGATCCTTCATGTATCAAAAGTGTGTGCGCAACAAACACATACAGTTTGGAGAGACTAAAGTCTCTACTTTATTATTAAGCATAATATGTATTATGCTAAGCATTATGCTAAGTGGAGTGTAAATATTTATCTTAAACTTATTCACCTTATTTAGTAGAGTGGGACTGCTGTCTAATCTCGACAATGCTACAGTCTTCCCTGACTTGGAGACCATTAACTGCTCAGAAGCCTTTCTCTTGCCCCGTTAATCTGAATAGCATGTGTATACTGAATTGCTGTATTCTATGCCTTTACATGGGCCTTGTCTTGGAGGAATGTGTATGTGTCTATGTTGTTAGATAAAATTCTGGCTCTGGATACTCTTCATTCTGGCCAGAATTGGATCTCCATTTTTCTTCTTGCTGTGGCTGGAACTTTGACTATCTAATGCTTTGGCATATATCACAACTTTGTGCTATTTGTGATTGTAAGTAAAATAGTGGTTCTTTGTGACTGTAGACAGGCTAATGGTTGCATAAATTAAGGCTCTATGCTGCTTGTCACAGTGCCCAAGAATCATGCCCTTAAATTGCTTCACACTGTGGCAGATGTTGTGACTCAGATTACTGTGACTGGAATTGTGGTTCTTTTTAATGTTGTTGTGCCCAAAATTGTGGTTCTAGGCTGTTTGTCACTGTGGAGCTGAGTTAGACCTAGTTTGTGTTGTGGCCAGAATTTTGGCTCTACGAATCCTTGAGCAATATTGTGGCTGACAACTGCTTGTGAATCTGGCCAGAATTGCTACATTAGTTTGCTTGTGGACAGGTTTGTGGCATTTTGTTTTTTGTGGACATGGCCAGAATTGTAGCACTAGGTCCACTGTGGATGTGCCCAGTATTATAGCTGGAATTGTGCCATTTGGTCACTTGCGGAAGTGCCAGAATTGTGGCACTTGGTGGATTGTAGATGCGAGCGATATTGTGGCTAGAGTTGAGGTACTTGGTCATTTATGGACATAGCCAGACTTGCGGCACTTTGTTATTTATAGACATGGCCAGATTTGTGGCACTTAGTTACTTTTTATCCTGGTAAAATTGTGGCGCACTTGGTCGCTTGTGGATGTAACCAGACTTGTGGCACTTTGTTATTTACAGACATGGTCAAATATTTTGGTACTTGGTAAGTTATAGACATGGTCAAATATGTTGGCACTTGGTCACTTGTGTACCTGGCTGAAATTGTGGCACTTGATCACTTATGGACATAGTCAGACTTTGGCACTTGGTTATTTATAGACATGTCCAGATTTGTGGCACTTGGTTCCTTGTAAACCTGGTTGGTTTTATGGCACATCTTCACTTGTGGACATTTTGGAATTTTGTGGCATTTGGTTATTTATAGACATGGCCAAATATTTTGGCACTTGATTACCAGTGGACCTGGCTGGAACTGTGGAATTTGTTCACTTGTGGACGTAGCCAGACTTGTGGCACTTGGTTATTTATAGACATAGCCAGAATTGTGGTACTCAGGTGCTTGTGGATCTGGCTGGAATTGTAGCACTTGGTCACTTGTGTATATAACTACAAATGTGGCATTCAGTCACATATCAATGTGACCAGAATTGTAGCATTCGGTTGCTTGTGTACATGGCTACGATTCACAATTGTTCATGGTTTAAGGCCTTGTTCAAGGAGCTGGGATCTGACCTCAATCATTACCTCAAAGCCTTATATCTGATCCAGCACTGTACAGCCAGAATGACTGGATGTTGTTGGGCCTGTACCTGTGGTGACCGTGCCTGAAATCCTGGTTTATGACACAGAAAAGGTCTTGCATGTAATTGTTGCATGTAAAATTTCAAATACTTTGTTTTGTTACTACAGCTTGTTGTTAAAGTCTCTGTGCTTCCTGTTACTGTGTGTAGACATTTGTTTACAAAAGGTAGCAAGTGTGAACTGAATATTAACAATTTAAAAAAAATGGCTAAGAATAAAATAAAACTTAACAGCCACCAAAGGAAAATATGCAGATTGACATGAATGCATGCTAATATAAAATTAACTTTAAGTTCATATAGACTTTGAAGCTATGCATACCTTTGAAATAACTCTGTATAATTATTTAACATTTAGGAAATAAAATAAAGATTCACAGTGAGTTGCATAAAAATCCAAGTCTGGTAAAAGGTCTTCTGTGTAATTTCTGTACATAAGTAGTCTCTTGCACATTCTATAGACAGCACTTCCTCATTCTTTTTTTTGTTCCCTTTTTTCAGTCTTTTCTAACAGCCAATACTAAGAACCAGTACGAGTGCTTGATAGATAAAAGGACAGTAATTGTCTGTTGTGTAATGTTGTGTGTTTGTTCCTCTGGTATGCTTTCATCCTGCTCTTTTATTCACTAAGCAAACAAAAGTGTAAGAGAAAAAAAGGGCTCAAAAATGTGACAGAATGTGGGTGGACACAGACGGCGGGAAAGTGACAAGGTTTAGACAGACTGACGTTTGTGTGTTTGTGTGTGTGTGTGTGTGTGTGTGTGATCTTCCTGATTGAGAATATCAAGGTCATTATCCAGTCATAACGATACTTCAGTCAGCGTATCTCAGATCTTTCTGTTTGAATCATAGCCTACACTAGAGAGAAAAACAGTTTAGGGTCACAACTCTCTGTTCATACATGGGACAAGTGGAAAATGGTGATAATTGAGATTTTTTTTACTGAAAATAACGTTACATAATTAACCGAATATATATAGAATATTATAAGACCAATTTTGTTGTTATTAACACTGGTTATAAAGCTCTTACTAGATTAGAATTTAAAATGGTTGTGTAATTTTAGAAATACTACTATTATAAAATCAACTAGAACACACACACACACACACACAAATCTTTTATTATACACTTTATATATAAAATTATTTTATTTTATGTTATTAAATCCACAGTTGATATTTTTGCCTGCATGCCCTGTTCTGAAAGTAACATACACTATAAGAGCAAAAGTACTGTATGTCCACCCCTGACCATCACAGCCTTATTTATTCATTCCCTTAAACTGTGACAACAAAGTTTGAAGCACACAATTGTTTAGAAAATTTTTGTATTCTGTTTCTAAAGTCTTTCTATCCAATTTCTCTTCAATTAAATTCTTAATTTAGGCCCAAATCATGAGCTCTGTGAAGACATGGTGTATGAAGGTTGGAGTGGAAAACCCCAAGTCCAACATCAGGGCCTGACCTCACTAATGCTCTTGTAGTTTTACTCTATGAGTTTTTAAAAGACTGGAGGTTATGACAACAGCTTAGTGTGTCTGAGGTGCACGGAGTTGCGTGCATTACGACTACTATGATGACTAATACTAATACCATCAGCACTACTACTGCTATTACAACTACTACTGCTGCTAATAATAATAGAAGAGTAAAATAAGATGAGGAAGGCGAAAAAGTTCCAATTAATGAATAATGAATTCAGTAAAGATTACAAAACTATATCCAGTAAAAGCACACGTTTGCTTAGAATTTATATTATATAAAGTATATATTTAATTCTTGTCTTTTTTTTAGTACGTGAAGATTAATATATATTTTACACTCCTGTGTAGCTTTTCCTTAAACTTGTACTGAGATAATCATTGAAATTATAACTGAATTTATACTTTCAAAGTGCCTTAAAAGGCATTATGTCATATATGTCTGTGTATATACTAATCTATATAATTTATAATGAAATATAATTGTATACACTTTGAATATATAACATCTAACGAGTTTTTGTTAGTAAATTGCAAAGAGTCAAAGATCATTTTCACACACTGCAGCTTGTTATGAGGGTCAGAGGTCAGGTTTGAACACTGCAGTGCATTTTGTTAAACTGTATTGTGTTTAGATAACTGATTTTATTGAAGCGGGTTATTACAATTATAACAACAAGCTGAAGACACAAGTGAAAACAAACACAAGTGAAAAATTCTGCTTGGATATAAAAGACATTACTAAAGAACAGCCACATGCTCTTGTTGCAAGTGTGTGTGTGTGTGTGTGTGTGTGTGTGTGTGTGTGTGTGTGTGTATGAGTGTGTGTTTACTACAGGTATGAGTCAGAAGGCCACTCTACAAAAATTGACAGTTTCAGTCAGGAAGCTGGTACAATAACACACACACATACACACACGTACTCACAAATCGTAGGGAATTTCCACCAAAATCGCTGCCTAAAATCAAACAGCATACTTGTGATGGATCTTATATCACCTAATAAAAATGCGTTTTTCATTTTTTATTTATTTTTTTGTCCGAAAACAAATGACTTTCTCACGTTTTTAGCTGAAGTGAAGTTAGAGGAAGAATTGAGACAGCATTGCTGTGGTCTTTAGGAGCACAAATTACCCAGAAGTCATTGCAACAGATGCAGTGTCCTTTTTAAAATGGCGATTGAACTCAATTTTTAAATAACAACAACAATATTTAAATAGTTAAATTTACATACAATACCAAACAAAATCTATTTATTTGATTTATTATGAAGTATCTAATGTTATTCATGAATGCCTTTAATTTTAGTGATATTTTACAAACCTTAAAAAAAATTTAATTCAGAAAAACTACACACACAAAAACAAAAACAAAATAACTTGTACATATTTTTTTGGTAGAATATATAATTGTTCATATCTAGTTATTATTTTATATACTTGTTTGTGTACAAATAAATGAAAATTAATTACATTTATAAAAAAAAAATAATATCACATATCTGATGAGTTTGATACCAAGCGAGTTAGCAAGCAATCAGTTTGGCATGCTAACTAGCAAGCTAACAATGAAAATGTGTACACGAATTTAAGAGGGAATTGCTTCAGTTAGATAATAATAGATCTCAGCCATCTCTGATATCGATAGAAACTGCTCTGACTATAACTGAACACTAGATGGCGACATTACTTTACAATTTAAATACACATCCACACTTGGGTTCAGTTTCAATTAAAACCACATAGAATCTCTCTGCAAGTGCACACTTTGCTCTATTAAATAAGGCATATTATACATCTTTCATAGGCTCTTTACTGCTGTACTTGCTCTTCTTATATATTAATAAATATGTAATAATACACTTTCTAACACAAATGCAGTACTGTATGTTCCTGACTTCTACATCTTTCACATATTACTGAAAATAAAACATTAATCAACTAATATTCACATGTTAATTTGTGAATGTTTACCGCAAAAATGACATCGAAAGGAAGAAATAAAATAGTAAATCGAACATAGCATTCCACTTTAAAATATTACCATCAAATTCTTAAATCGAAAAACAGTCACTTTAACAGCATGAGCAAGTCTTTGTGTGTTTGTTTTTAATTTCATTATATCTTTTATTTAACTATTTCATTCATTGTCTACCGCTTATCCGATCTATTCTTGGGTCACGGGGAGCCTCATCTCAGGCGTCATTGGGCATCAAGGCAGGATACACCCTGGACGGAGTGCCAACCCATCACAGGGCACACACACACTCTCATTCACTACGGACAATTTAGAGATGCCAATCAACCTATAATGCATGTCTTTGGACCGGGGGAGGAAACTTGAGTACCCGGAGGAAACCCCCGAGGCACAGGGAGAACATGCAAACTCCACACACACATGGCAGAGGCGGGAATCGAACCCCCAACCCTGGAGGTGTGAGGCTAACGTGCTAACTACCAAGCCCTGTGTTTTTCAGCTTTTCACTAAAACTTTTCTGATCATTACTTTAATTTTTCCCTGCAGATTTTAGTATAAATTGCTTCAATAATAATAATAATAATAATAATAATAATTATTATTATTATTATTATTATTAGTAGTATTATTATTATTATTAGTAGTAGTAGTAGTAAAGCAATTTATACTAAAATAAATGTCCATTTATGGGTCATAGGGTCATTATGATTTATGTCATTTTCCTAAAAACTCCTAATTAACCACACTTGTAAACACCCCAAATTCTGTAAATCCACTTGTATGCTAATGACAGCCTGTTAATGTATTTTGTTCTCAGCAGAATTTCCTCCCCACTGCTCCAGCATCCTGATTCAAGCTTTGGTTACTTTCTCTGTGTTCAGGTTCTCTCTATGTCTCTGCTGGTTTCTTCTCAGCTCTCCAGTTTCCTCTACCTCCCAAATCCATGGCTGTGGGTAAATTATCTACTTCAGATGTATGTGTGCTAATGATGCTATGCAAAGGTCTGATCCAGCATGTTCCCGGTATAGGCTCTGGATCTGACCCAAACCTTAGTCACTGGAAATGGAGATCGGATAATCGGTAGAGACAATGGAAAAAAAACAAAACAAAGCAATGCTTTTTGTGTGAAAAAAAGAATGGTTTAATGTCAGCCACTTTCTTTCCTGTGATTGATGACAAAGACATTTTTATAGGTATGCCTTTTTCACTGTCTTGCACATCTTGGCTAAGTATAACTAGTTGTGTAAATGTGCAGTAAATATAATTGATAGTTAAACAGTCATTTAAAATGACAGAGATGGAAAGCTTTGCCTTAAATTACAACAGCAAAAAAAGGGCTGTGAGTCATTTGCATGGAAAAGGACAGCAAAGTTTATCTTGTCATTATTTTAAACAAAAGCTTTGTAGGCATGTCAGGTGAAAAAATAGCCGAGACTATTAGCACAACACTCTCTAGCACTATTGAACTGATAGCAAGGTAACAATTCACCAGATGAGATCATCCGAGATTTCCACATATCGATTGCTGGAGGCAAATAGAATGAGCCTGAACTCATCCCTGAATTCCACCGAAAGCTATGTAGGGACAGGATTACTGAGTTGGCTTGCCTCAACAATGCCATGCCCCTTGATACACTCCAAAGTTTGGCCATTCACCAATACAAACACTTTGATAAAAGGTAAATGTCTGCTACTGTAAGTGTAGAGATCACAAGATCATCTTCAGTGCAATTAAAAATTCATTTTGAGAATTAAACATCTGAGCTAAACATCTACATCACTGCTCCAGTTCTCCTGTCTGCTCACAGTAACCTGATACACCCAAAATCCACTGTTCCTGCATTACCCAGGTGTCAGTTTCAAAATCCAAGAATTTCAGAGACTGAGCACAAAGTCACAGCCTGGTACTGCACATCACCATATCCTCCACATCTTAAAGTCAAGTCAAGAAGCTTTTATTGTCATTTCAAGCACATAGTGAAATGAAACAACATTTTCCAGGACCCTGGCGCTACATAAACAACACAAAGGACTGAAAAATAACTAAAGTGCATCATGTGCAACCTAGTGCAAACAGTGCAAGACAAACAACACAAAACAGCACTGGACATGAAACAGAGCAGAGTGTGCCAGCGTGCTGTCTGTAATTGACCATTGTGCAAATAAGCTGATGTAAACAATAAGAGGATTATTGTACACATTTGTAAACATACAATAGCAGCAGGTGATGGCAACAATTAAATATAAAGATGTGCAAAAACAGTGTATAAACAGTGTTTATATGAGTGGAGCTGGAAATGGCTGTATTTTGAATGTGTGTGTGTTTGTGTGTGTGTGTGTTTGTTTTAGAATGCCAAGAAACCAGTCGAAACTCTGTGACTGTGCAGTGAACCTGTCATGCACCTACCTGTTAACATCCACAGAAAAATACCACTGAAGTTTAACCTCTCAGGCAAAGCTATATCAGACGCTCCACATTGACAAGGTCTTCAGAGGCCACACATAGATTACACTACTAACAAGCAGTAGATGGCACACATACAGTACTTTGGATCTCTATCATCTTCACCAAGCTCAGCCTTCAAAGTTCTTAGCTACTCTGAATCAAAGAGGGTGATGAATAGACGTCATCCAGTAAAACATCAGACGACTGTTTGTGCATATTTGTGAATATTTCTGCCTTTGGCATTCATCGCACAGCAGAGACATGTTTGTGCCAACATACAGTAGATAATAGCTTAATATCCTCTAGCTCTCAAATCCAACACATCCTACATGTCAAAACTGATTTATCCATATGAACTTTGTCACTTTTCTACAGTGGCCCTAACTAAGAAATGCCTCACGATGATCCTTTAGAAACGCCTGCATGACGGTAAACCGTATTACGCTTCCCCTGTGAGCCAGGTTTGTGTGATCTTTAGACAGATTCTGCTGTTGTTTACACTGTACAAATCATTTTTGGTCCTGAGTTGATCTTGATGTCTTAACCCTATGGGATTCTGAGACCTCTGCAATAAACATATCAAAAATTTCCTAAGAAACCTGTTGTATACAATTTAGAACTTGTCTTTTGCCCCCTTAGGATTTATCCACTTCTCTCGTGTCTACTGTGGGAAATAAAAAATGTTGTAAAAAAAAAAAAAAGGATCATGTTTGGGGGAAAAAAGAAATGTTTGAAATGTTCCAAATACAATGAACAGTCTTTGTTTTTGTTCTAAAATAAAAGTTGTTGTGGTCAGTAAATTGCCCTCAACACCTAATTTATCAAATATGATACAAAATCATGTGTAAATGGTTATCAATCTTTTATTTGTATTTTATTTAAAGACAGTACACACATCTAAAAAAAAAAAGAGAAGATTTTCTGTCAATTATATCAGGCTTTTTAGGGTTAATGGTGATGTGACCATTTTAGTGCCACTGCAACCAAAGCCAGTCGAGGACAACGTTCTCATTGTTAGAAATAACATTCGTGAAACCCTACTAACAGATACTAACCCATACTAACCTCAAGTTCACTTTGAAGAGTGTTTCTGTTTAGCTGGTTTTCTGCTCTAATCCAGTTCCCGCTGATTGATAAGCAGAATGTAATGATTTTCTTTAATCTCAATTCTGTCATTTACAGGATGTTCATGCTATAATCTGACATGAAGAATAAATGCTCTGAAACAGACTAAAGGATTTGATTTGGATCACCTCATACATTGGGACACTTAATACTTTTAGAAGTGTTAATCGCACTGCATAGAACTGGCTTAATGGGCATGTTAATGCTACTGCAGGTAAGAGTTTAATCATTTCTATTTAATTCAATTTATTTGTATAGTGCTTTGAACAATGGACGTTGTCTCAAAGCGGCTTTACAGAAGAATAGAAACATAGAAAATGTGATAACATTTAAAGTTAAGGTACTTTTTATCCCTAACTCATGTGGCCAATGAAGAGGCATTGGTGGCTCAGTGGTAGGTTTCTCGCCTATCATGCGGAAGGCCCGGGTTCGATTCCCAGCCAATGCCTCAACCCCAGCCACTGGATGCAGTGCCGGTCCCAAGCCCGGAAAAATGGGAGGGTTGCGGCAGGAAGGGCATCCGGCGTAAAACCTGTGCCAAGTTGTTGTGCGGACCAGTTGGTGGGGGACCCCGAACAGGGAGCAGCCGAAAGCAACTTCTTCTTATTATTATTTATCCCTAATGAGCAAGCTTGAGGTGATGGTGGTGAGGTCATATCATCCCTGAGATGATATTAGGAACAAACCTTGAGTGGAACCAGGATCAAAAGGGAACCTCATCCTCATTTGGGTGACACTGGACAGTAGATAATTAATATAATTGTTGATAATGTCCTTGAGGAACTAATAGGTCAGTGTACTTTCTATTAAAGTCAAACAATTCTAAAACTTTATGCCAAATGAAGGGTCAAAAACAGGCAATAGTCCATCAGTAAACAGTGTATCAGGGCTAGACGAAGATGTCAGGAAAACAAAAAAAAAATTTAAAATTTAAAAAAAATAAATAAATATAAGGTGAGCTTATATGTAAACAAAGGCTTTGCAACATCATGACCTACTGAAGAACTGAGTCTGTACTTCACAAATGTCTCAGAACATTTATGGTAGATCAGAACGAGGGTGACGGCCACGTTTGTAGTCCGTGGTGCATGTTGGGAAGATTTTGTGCCATTGGTGGACCTGAAAGTATGATTAATCTAACAACTATAGATCTGACCTCAGCTCTAACTTTTAAAACACAAAGCCCTGCCCTAACTCTGAATAGATTCACACCATTTTTCTCAAAAGGTATTGTGTGGTCTTGACTATATGCAAATAATCACTATTAGTTGCGTAGCTAAAGCAGTCAAATTCCCAGCAGCACAATTAAACAAATGACATGGACTTGCGTGGGCTAGTGTGGTACAATCAATCAAACTAAGGAAACATTTTAAGACAGTTAGAGAGAAAGGGTTATTTTTTTTCCAGCTTGGAGGTAATTCTTAAGTGCATCTAGTGGAATGCAGCCTACAGTCTTGTTACACCCAAAAATGAACAGAGAGCAAATTGCATTTCGTGGCATATCCACTAAATCTTCACTTTTGCATCATAATCTAGTTATGGAGAAACAAAATTAGAAGTAAGTTTGAAATAGTTTCCAAACTCAGAAGTTTGATCTTCTACATGAGTCATTTGATGTAGAAGTCCCTGTGGACAATTTGACGTGATCAAATCGATTTATTTAATAATTGCGTGTGAGAAACACATTTCACTAGTGTGGTTTTCTACACCAGACTGACTGCATTTAATGCGGTGTTTGTGAAATTTGTGCTATTACCCAACATGATCTTTGCAGGCAAGTAGCCAAGTCCTGGTTGGTTAAAAAGTAAATAGTAGTATGCTGTTCTGCCGGAATATGCTTATGGTTTTTAGCGATGACAAAATATATGATTGGTATAAAAACACATTTGACTTCTATTTAACATATTATATTTATTGGCCTCTGAGTAATCAGAGAAGGGACATTTGTGCACCCTAAATTTGCCAACCTGAAAAATTTGTACGAGGTTAAGAATGCGAATGATGTTTTTGTTGTCATTTGTTTGTTTAATGAAGTTGTAAGAAAAGGTCCGGGTGCAAACCCTGCATGTCACACATTTACAAGTGTGAAGCTTTTTCATATTTCTTGTATTTCTTTAGTTTAAGAAATTGTATCCAAAGAAATGCAATGAGGATATAATCCATTTTTGTTGTACTTCTTGTTTTAACTAGTTGCTGATGTGAAACCAGGTGCCATGTTTGATTTACTGCATCACACTCCCTTAACCACACACTTTATAGTATTTGAATCATGGGACATGTTCTAAAGCGACTTTGGCTTCTGTAATTGTGTGGTACACATAGCGTCATTTTAGTTGTCTTATATCTTCAGCAAAACAGTGTGATCTTTGGGGCCATTTCCATAGAGTGGACTTTTTTCATTTGGTGTTTTGTCGCTCCATCAACTCCATGAGTTACAAACATCGCTGCTCCAGATTACACTTCCCAGGATGCACAAACTCCTTCACGTTCACACTGTCTGTTTGAGACGTTCATATTTATGAGTCGGAAAGTCGTAATTACGACATCAGAGCCGTTCCAGCCACTTTTTCTGGACACCTATGGAGGTTCTCTTAATTAACTACAATAATTATCAGTACTATTTGCCCCTACTTGCACAGTGTCTGTTAATATGCTGTGCCTACACAATTGGAACTCAGTACTAATTGCACCTTATATGCACACGGTATATTTTGCACACTGTCCATTAATAGATATGCACACATATCCATATACTGTTTATAATATTACTATTCTTAAGTGTTTTTTCTTTTTTTTTCTTTCTTAAATTGATTGCTGTAGTTTGCCAGAGCTTCATTTCATTGTAAATCTGTGCATATGACAAATAAACTTAAAACTTAACATTAAGACTTTTTTACTCTACTTCTAGAAAATGAAAAACAAAAAATATGTCTCAGGTGTGTTTTGCTTTTTTATGTTTTTAATCAATTTATGAAAACCTAAGCTTTTTCATTAATTGCAATATGTAATGCCGTCATACTTTATGCAAGCAATTTCCTTGTTTTACTGAAAAATTAATAAATAAAAAGGAAATCAGGTTCTGAGATGCCTAAACGTTTAATTGTCATCCACTGATTCCACCATGTTTTCTTAATGACACGGCCCCGACTCACAGAAAATAGCTCACTGAATATCTAGTCTCCTACTCGTAATTACGACTTTCTGTTGCCATTTATGTGCGTTCAGCTCGTAAACACGATGTTTCAGATGTGACTTGAATGCACCAACAGTCAGTGGATTTTGATCAATGCACACCTGTTCACAATACACCTACAGAAACACACCACAGACATACAGCTGTGAAGTAACGCTCAGTATGTGACCTGTAACGGCTACATAATGTTTTGCTCATTTTAATGTGTTGTTGTGCCTTTAAGACGACCACTCCCAACAGGTGGGTGGGTGGAGTGAGCACGCATGCGCAATGGAGAGTCGCTCTACTGCTGAGTTCTTTTCATTTTCCCTTTTATTTTATTTCATTTAATTTTGTTTTATATTTGTAACATCGCCGGAGGGGTGTATATGTTGTCTTGCATGTACTTGCTCTGCATATATGTGAGTGGTACCAGCAAATACATAAAGACTCCTAGACATGAAAACTGTCTAGAGTTCTCTTTTTTTTTCCCTCCAAAGTTCCTTTTGACCGGGTAAGACTCGCGCTCCCTGGCAGACGTCACAGACTGCTCTCACCAAGCCGTTTCTGGCATATTCTATCTCTGTTTTTTTCAGACATTACTCTCTACCTGTTTTTTTTTTCAGTGTGATTCTTGCCGGAATTGTATCGGCTACCTTACACCACACTTTTCTAATACATTTTGTACAAAAACACCAGGTTTTTCAGTATGTTCATGTTTCATGTTCACTTGGCAGTTGGTTTTACCTTCATGCAAGTTGTCTTAAAGGATATTAAAATCAAATCACAGTAATTAAAATTCCATATGTGGCATTTATGTAAGGCATTTGTGCCATGCCTTATGTGTTCTTGCAAATAATTAATTGTGTTGTTTCCTTAACAAGCTCAACAGGTTCCAAAACAAGCATGCTGAGAGAGAGAAAGTTTACCAAGCTTACAGTGTTGAAGTGTGTGTATAGAAATATGCACACTCATAAACTACTGTTTAGTGTGTGTTGAGATATCATCGACTCTGACGTCTGTATTTTATTGTATACAGTATATGAATTAAAAATCAGTTATTTTCAAAATCAAATATTTGATGAATATTCTGTATTTACTCTTTGTCCAGCTTCATATTTCTGGAGGCGGGGCTTTACTGATGGAAAGATACCAAACTGCACTATAATCACCCTCATGATTAAGATCGTCCAAGAAGGCTGCCTTCATAATATCAGCTAATTAGTGATTTGTTGGTGCCTTAAGCCACTCCAGAATGTCTATGATACATAACTGAAGAAATGGATATGGCCAAAATGAATTATTTATAGAAAACATCTTGGGTATAGTATCCTTCCTTTACTTCCATTAGACTACATCAAGAAACATATCTGGATTGATTTATTATATTTTATGGAAAGCCTGGGCATGTTTTCTTCGCATATCCGGGAATGATTCACTCACCAACTAAAATAGTGGAAGAGAAAACAAAACAACGAGCTACTTAGCCTCATCTTATCCCAGTGTCATTACCATCAGTGTCATCAGTACTTGTTCATAAGAGTTCAAAAAGCTTCATACTGCATTAAAGAAATAATTGACAATCCTATATCGGATACAATCCTAGACAATCCTAATTGAGTCCTAGAGATCAAAATATGAACATTTGCAATGGAACCTTGGCATACGATTGTCCTCCCTTATGAATTGGTGATATTTTTGAGAGGCTGGAACGGATTATCTGCATTTACATTATTTCTAATGGGAAAATTCGTTTTTTTGCCTTAAGAAATCGCCACCAGAACAAATGAAATTCTTATGCCAAGGTTCCACTGTATCTATTTTTTCTAGTCAGCATAAACACACAGGTATGACCAAAAAACTACCAACCTGATTTTTCATGTATTAACTGATCTGTTAAAAGTTTATATATAAACTTTAAGTTCTAATTTTCTAAAGTATTTTAAGGTATTTAGCTTAAGTTGATTAAAAGTTAGTTAAACTGTTTTATAATTAATAGCCTTGGGCTTAGAATTTATGCTTATATTTAAAAATTATTTTTGAAATGTTAAAGACTTACATGCATGGTGATCGATTTTGGTTTAAGTTTTTCCTATGTATTTAGATCTTATATTTTATTATAAATCTTTTAATCCATAGCATAATATAAATCCATTACCGCTACTTGGCAGGATACCAATGCCAACTGTGTTTCTTCATGTAGGAGTGAGTCATACAGATTAAAACTAATGCCATATACTATTAACAATTACTGATACAATTGCTGAGTACTTATTTCATTGGCAATGGTTTCTGGTATTTATCCCTCAGGATATCCAAATTTTTTTTAACCATTTGATCATAATGATAATAGCCTGTCCTGAGAATCAACCACTTCTTTCTCACCATTTCTGTTCTTGTCTTAGGTATATAACCAGAGTCCTTGTAGAGTCTTTTTTATTTCAAATAACCAAAATAAAATTATTGTCTGCTGTTCGGTCTTTTTTATTTTTTATTTTTATCTTGATTTAAATAAGCCAAAACATGTGAGTGGTAAACTTGAATGCTGACATGAACATTTAGTTAAAGGCAAAAAGTTTTCCTCACTTTTCATGTCATTTATGTGGTGTGTTACTATTTGCTGAGATTCTAAGATAAATCACAAACTGTATGGTTTTCATGAATGGTTTTAATGAAAAAACATAACACCAACCTATATTTTTTTAAGGTATTTCATTATATTACTGTTTTATTAGCAGGAAATCATGTTATCTTTTGAGATGTTAGCTTTGAGAAATGGACTACTATTACTAATGATCACTGTGACTTGGGGAAACAAACAAACAAAAAATCCCACAATTCCACAACCTACCCAGCTTACAATGTAAACAGCATTTAAAGGGCTTTTATAAAGTTTGTCTTTTCATAGACTCTAATAATAGAGCACATACTCATGTCTACACCGGGTTACTTACTTTGCCTTCGTATTGTGTTTTGAACAGTTTTTTTACACAGCTGCCGAATAGAGTGATATTAAAAAAAATTCATTTTACTGCTTTATATTTTTCCCCGTTATTTTACATTTCATACCATTTTATAGTATATACCTCACTTGCGGTGGGGGCACGGTGGCGTAGTGGTTAGCACGTTTGCCTCACACCTCCAGGGTTGGGGGTTTGATTCCTGCCTCTGCCGTGTGTGTGGAGTTTGCATGTTCTCCCCGTGTCTCGGGGGTTTCCTCCGGGTACTCCGGTTTCCTCCCCCAGTCCAAAGTCATGCATTGTAGGTTGATTGGCATCTCTAAATTGTCCGTAGTGTGTGATTGTGTGAGTGAATGAGAGTGTGTGTGTACCCTGCGATGGGTTGGCACCCCATCCAGGGTGTATCTTGCCTTGATGCCCAATGACGCCTGAGATAGGCACAGGCTCCCTGTGACCCGAGAGTAGTTCGGATAAGCGGTAGACAATGAATGAATACCTCACTTGCAGCACACCTGTTGAATGCACACACAATACTGTAGACTGTAAATTTTTCTCGTTATTCAGAACCTGATAAATAATTAAGGCCTCTGAGATTTGTGGTACAGAATGTAGGGCAATCATACGTAATTCCAATCCAGTGCATTGCTGTAGTCTAGCTCGCTATTCTATTACACCAATCAGGCACAACATTATGAACACTGATGGGTGAAGTGAATAACACTGATGATCTCCTCATCATGGCACCTGTTAGTTGATGGGATATATTAGGCATCAAGTGAAAATTTTGTCCTCAAAGTGGATGTGTTAGGAAAATAGGAACAATAGGCAAGTGTAAGGATTTGAGTAACTCTGACAAAGGCCAAATTGTGATGGCTAGACGACTGGATGAGAGACTCCCAAAACTGCAGCTCTTGTGGGGTGTTCTCGGTCTGCAGTGCTCAGTATCTATCAAAAGTGGTCCAAGAAAGGAACAGTGGTGAACCGGCGATAGGGTCATGGGTGGCCATTGATGCACATGGGGAGTGAAGGCTGGCCCGTGTGGTCCGACCCAACAGACGCGCTACTGTTGCTTAAATTGCTGAAGAAGTTAATGCTGGTTCTGATAGAAAGGTGTCAGAATACACAGTGCATCATTGAGTATGGGGCTTGTAGCCACAGACCAGTCAGGGTGCCCATGCTGACCCCTGTGCACTGCGGAAGGGGCAACAATGGGCATGTGAGCATCAGAACTGGACCATGGATCAATGGAAGAAGGTGGCCTGGTCTGATGAATCACATTTTCTTTTACACCACATGGATGGCCAGGTATGTGTGCATCACTTACCAAGGGAAGACATGGCACTATGGGAAGAAGGCAAGCCGGCGGGGTCAGTGTCATGCTTTGGGCAATGTTCTGCTGGAAAACCTTGGGTCCTACCATCCATGTGGATGTTACCTTGACACGTACCACCTACTTAAGCATGGTTGCAGACCATGTACACCAGGGATGGGCAACTGGCAGCCCGCTGGACCATATTACTCAATTTAATACGTTTAAATTTTAAATACAATTGAAAATTTAGTTTTTTTTTAGATTAGGATGTAAATTCTCCCAACCAGGAGAAGGCGCTAGTTCCGGCCAATCATCATAGTATTTAAGCACAGTCCAACAAAAATCACATTTTCCAGCAAAAATGGGAAACGGATTATCTTTTCAAGGGAGCACCAATGTGTTTGGTTTGTTTAGAAACGAAGTCTGTAATGAAAGATTTTAATTTAAAATGTTCTTAAATCGTGAATTGTTCTTAAACTTATTAACTCTTTCAAAAATGTTTTGTTTTGAATTAATGTAATATTCATTTTTAATAATTTTGTTCTCTGAGGGTGGGTTGAGAATGTACTCTAGGCTACGAATTTAAGAGGACCTTGTTTGTTACAGATTTTAAAGCAAAACACTTGAGATGTTTAGCTGAAATGCTTGTTAACTGACAATATAGTTGTCAATTGGAATTAGCATAATTGCAAAGTTTTATAGTTAAAATCTTTAAAGACACATTGCATTAATTATACACTGTGTTTTCTCAATAAAAAGGAAATTAAGTGAAATTATATAAATGTGTAAGTGTGGTTCAGCAATCTGGCCTGGCCCCCTTGGTATCTTCTTCTTCTTTTGGATTTTCCCTTCAGGGGTTACCACAGCGAATCATCTCTCCACCTATCCCTATCTTCTGCATCCTCAACACTTGCACCCACTAGCTTCATATCCTCATTAATTCCATCCATATACCTCCTCTTTGGCCTTCCTCTTTGCCTCCTGCCTGGCAGCTCCATGTCCAACATTCTCCTACCAATATACTCACTCTCCCTCCTCTGAATATGTCCAAACCATCTTAATCTGGCCTCCCTAACTTTGTCCCCCAAATGTCCAACATGAGCTGTCCCTCTGATGTACTCGTTCCTAATCCTGTCCAACTTTGTTACTCCCAAAGTGAACCTCAACATCTTCAGCTCTGCTACCTCTAGCTCTGACTCCTGTCTCTTCCTCAGTGACACTGTCTCTAAACCATACAGCATGGCCGCTCTCACCACTGTCCTGTACACCTTCCCCTTGATTCTCGCTGATATTTTCCTATCACACAGAACTCCTGACACCTTTCTCCACCCATTCCAACCTGTCTGCACTCACTTCTTTACCTCTTTCCCACACTCTCCATTACTCTGGTCTGTTGACCCCAGGTACTTAACCCTGGCCCCCTTGGTATAAAGTGGAAAAATGCTGACCCTCATCATTATCAAAGTTGCCTATCTCTGATGTACACCCTTTCATGGAAACGGTATTCCCTGATGGCTGTGGTCTGTTTCATAATGCGCCGGGCTACAAAGCAAAAATGGTTCAGGAATGGTTTGATGAGCACAATGAGTTTGAGGTGTTGACTTGGCCTCCAAAGTCCACAGATCTCAATCCAATTGAGCATCTGTGGGATGTACTGGACAAACAAGTCCGATCCATGGAGGCTCCATCTCACAATTAACAGGACTTAAAGGATCTGCTGCTAACATCTTGGTACCAGATATCACAGCACACCTTCAGGGATCTAGAGTCCATGCCTTGATGGGTCAGGGCTGTTTTGGTAACAAAAGGGGACCAAAACAATATTAGGCAGGTGGTCATAATGGTATGCCTGGTTGGGGTATATACTTTAGTTAAGTTCATAAGTTATTTTAGGTTGTTTGTTTATGTACCTATACACTATATGAGCAATAGTATATGGACAGCTGACCGTCAGACCCATTTACGGTTCTTCCCCAAACTGTTGCCACAATCTGGAAGCACACAACTGTAAAGAAATTCTTTGTATGCTTTAGCTCTAAAATTTCCCTTCACTGAAACTAAGGGGTCCATAATCATCTCCCAAATCTGTGCACAAAGCAAGCTCTGTGCCAAAGGTTGGAGTGGAAGAACTCGACCGCCTGGGATGAACTGGAACACCGAACCCCAAACTGAACCCCAAACCTCCTCACTATTACAACATCAGTGTCTGATGCACTTGTGACTAAATGAACACAAATCAACAGCCACGCTCCAACATCTATCAGGAATCCTTCTCAGAAGGGTGGAGCTTATTATAACAGCAAAGTAGGAATAAATCTGGAAAGTAAACCTTTAGCCATATAGCAGTCATATAGCCGGCACCCACAGTCTCTCCTTCTCATCTCTGATGACTTCAACCTTGCCTGTCTATCTTTCACTCTTTCCTACACTCTTCCCACATTCACACAATATGTTCAATGCTATACCAGAGACAATAAAACACTAGACTTGCTGTATGCAAATGTAATGGACGCATACAGCTCCTTCCCACTACCCCCGTTGGGCCATTATATAAATTTCTGTGCAGAGAATATTGTACCATCTCAGAGGGTACAGTGTTTCTCCAATAGTAAACCCTGGGTGACCCCTGAGCTCAAAGACCTGCTAAATGAGAAGAAGAGGGCTTTTATTTCAGGGGATAAAGAGGAGCTTAAGAGTTCAGAAGGAACTCAAATACAGGATGAGACGATGTAAGGACAGCTACAGGAGGAAACTGGAGGAGCGGCTATCACAAAACAATGTACGTGATGTGTGGAGAGGACTGGAAAACATCTCAGGGCATGGACAGGGTTGCAGGAGAGGACCAGATAAAGGTGATTAGCTCTGGGCGAATGAGTTTGTTTTTTAACAGGTTTGACTCTGTTCCCACTTCCTCTCCCACCTGGCGTTCTCCTTCTCCACCCTACTCCAGTCCAGCAACCAACCACCTCCCCGGACTGTCTTCATCTACACCTCATTCACACCTCACTACACTCCCCTTCACTGCTCCCCCTACGTTTTCACAACCCTTCACCCCCATTCACTCATCTCAGTCCTCTCACACCCCCTCTCCTTAACAACACACCAGGTGAGGTGTGAACTTATGAAGATAAAGGCAAAGAAAGCTGCAGGGCCGGATGGAATTAGCCTGAGACTGCTCAGGGACTGTGCTCAACAGTTATTTGTAGAGGGGGGCATGAAGCCTTTATTATTGCCACACATACATTACAGCACAGTGGAATTCTTTTCTTCGCATATCCCAGCTGAGGAAGTTAGGGTCAGAGCGCAGGGGCAGCTAAGATACAGCGCTCCTGGAGCAGAGAGGGTTAAGGGCCTTGCTCAATTGCCCAACAGTGGAGCTTGGTGGTACTGGGGCTTGAACCCCGATCAACAACCCAGAGCCTTAACCACTTGAGCCACCACTGCCATTTGGGGTGGTCAGGTACATGTTTAATCTGAGCCTCAGCCTGGAGAAGGTCACAATGCTGTGGAAAACTTCCTGTGTGGTTCCAGTACCAAAGACCACCTCCAAAAGTTCTCAGTGTAGGAAGGAGTGCTACTGCAGGTAATTCATTAACCACTAAGCTACCACATCCCATGTGGGACAAATTCACCCATTTTGTTCCACCACTTTCAAATGAGATTATAAGGTTTAATCTTTTTTTGATTGAAGCAGGAACTACAATATCACCAGGTAATTTTTAATACAAGTTAGTGTCACTTAACATTTCACTCTTTTATTAGTACAAAAATATCAAGACTACAGAGAACTGAAGTGTAAGGAATACCGCACAGTGATGTTAAATAGCACAGTTTTTGTGTAGGAAATAACACAAAAAAAATATTGTTAGATTAGATGTTTTAGAAACACCGTCTAAGTTAAATACTGGAACTTCATTGCAAGCATGTGTAAATACTGGCATGAAATACAGATGAAACTTGTCAGGTTTCTTTAAAACTATTAAATCACTTACAACATTAAGCCACTTCTGGCTCCTTGTAAAACTCTCTGACTCTGCCAGATGAGGTCATGTAAGAGTGAAAAGGAAATGCTGCCAGGACTTGGATGGGCCTTCGAGATTAGTCAGCTCTACTCTTTTGTGAACATGATCATGATTTATCTGCTATTTGTTTGGCTGGAATTAAATAGATTTCGAACATATTATGCCAGCTGTTGAAATGTGAGGCTGCCTTGGGGTGTATTAACGGATAATGATGAACTGGTTTTTGACAATGGACTATTATTTTTTTTTTTATTTGATTACATGTTTTTTGTTCATGATATGTGAAAATTTTCACAAAATTTCTTAAGGTGAAAATTTGTATTGAATTGAATTGAATTTTCCCATAAGAAATAATGTAAATGCAGATAATCCGTTCCAGCCACCCAAATATATCAACAATACTCCCAATACTGCTATATAATATTGCTGAACTCTGTCCATTATCCCCCCCCCACCTACTCCTGAACTCTAAAATCTCCAGCTCACCCTGACACTTCTTTCATTGCACATAAGTCACTTTATACTGTCGGCAGAACTCTACACACATGGACCTGTTACAAACACCTATTCAAATGTTACATGTACAAACTATTTAAATCCTACACTGTTTGCACTTTTACACTTTTGCATTCTTTTTGCACTACTGTCATACTCCTGCTATCTTACACTGAGTGCATGACAATGTAAACACTTAATAAGAGAGAGAAGCGAAACCGTATTTCCATTCCTCTGTATGTCTGCACATATGGTGCTGTTGACAAATAAAGAACTTTGAACCTTGAATACGAAGTCTATGTAAACTGTATGGTTGCTTACAAATAACTGACCCAAGCCAAATTCCATTTCAAGAGTCCTCACAGGAAGTCGTGCCACCAAGCTTGGGCTAAAAATAAAACAGGCCACCCACGCCACCAATCTGTCAACAGAAAAACCACCCAAAAAATCACCTAGCTTTTGAACACATGCCGAAGGCAACGTTGGTATCGTGGGTTGACTCTTTCCAAACAGCTTTTGCTGACTGAAAAAAAAAATTTGTAAAATTCATAAGCTTCGGTTGGCTTTGCTTGGCTTTTCACTGATGCAACAAGTTTTGAACGGCTCCCGGACATACGCATAAGTTAGCTGGTGTTCGGTTCGGTTTGTTCTTATGCCGAGGGAAATTTGTTGCAAAATTTCAATTCTTAAGGCAAAAATTCGTAAGGGATATAGATAGATAGATAGATAGATAGATAGATAGATAGATAGATAGATAGATAGATAGACAGATACTTTATTCATTCCAATGGGAAATTTACAACTTCCAGCAGTATCCACAAACATAGGTAATAAGGTAATAAATAAAAAATAGAATACATTTTTTAAAATTAAAAATAATAGAAATATAAAGGTACAAAAGATAATAAGGTAAGTCCTGTGCAAACCGGAGTGTACGGTGCATAGTGTACTGTTTGTAGTATAGTTCAGGACAGAGAGTAACGTCAGCACTGACTTTGTAGTCATTCATATGTGGAAGTTCCACTGTATATTATTATAGATACTGTTGCTGCAAGCAAGTTGAACTTTGATCAATACAAACTGTGAGCAGTGAGTTGGGTTACAAATTTTTAATAGGTATGTTTTCTTTCTCTTTCTCTTTCTCTTTCTGGTTGAGGACCCTCCCTCTGGATTCAAACCCACATCCTTCCAATCAGCAGTCTAACACCTTAACCACTAAGCTACCACATCCCCCAAACACATACATTTATGTCATTTACCCTTATCCAGCACAACATACAGTTCTGTCATTTATACAACTGAGCAATTGAGGGTTAAGGGCCTTGCTCAAGAGCTCGGTAGTGGCAGCCCTGGGATTCAAACTCAAAACATTCCAAACAGTAGGCCAACACCTTAACTACTGAGCTACCACTTCCATATCTAATGGCTAGGTTAATGGCAAGACATTCATTCATTCATTGTCTACCGCTTATCCAATCTATTCTCGGGTCACGGGGAGCCTGTGCCTATCTCAGGCGTCATAGGGCATCAAGGCAGGATACACCCTGGAGGGAGTGCCAACCCATCACAGGGCACACACACACTCTCATTCACTCACACAATCACACACTACGGACAATTTAAAGATGCCAATCAACCTACATTGCATGTCTTTGGACCGGGCGAGGAAACCGGAGTACCCGGAGAAAACCCCCAAGGCACGGGGAGAACATGCAAACTCCACACACACATGGCGGAGGCGGGAATCAAACCCCCAACCCTGGAGGTGTGAGGCAAATGAGCTAACCAAGCCACCGTGCCCCCAATGGCAAGACAGATAAGCCTAATTTGGAATAATTGTCTAAAAAATAGGTCATATAACATGACTAACATGACAGTTAGACACTGTGAAGTGGGTAAATACAATGCCAAAAATGGACCATGAAACAAGTCACAGGTGACAGTAATATGGACATGCAAAGCATAGAGGTCTATTTATAAAATACAAAAGCTGTGGATGGGGTTCTGGCATTGCACAAGAGCACTGACCAAGTACTAAAAAAATGTTTTTATTTATTTAAGTATTGTGTAATTTTACTGGAGGCTCAACCTGGAGGCACTTGTCAAGTTTGTAATGACTGCTTTGACACATAAAAGGTGAATGTCGTAATCTACTTTTGTTGTCAGTAATGATGATCTGACAATTACTAGAGGGAAAACACCATAATGGTAATGGTAATAACACCAAAAGAGATTCTAGATTTTTGATGTCTTTGTAATGCATCAGTAAATATTTTACATAAAACATTTGTATTTATAACATTATAGGGATGTAGGAAAGATGTTTGATGAAGTTTATACATAACACTTTGGGGATTTAAGATGTTCAGGCTTGAAGTATATATACAGTTTATTTTTATTTTGTGTAAAGATGTTCGGTGGCTTCAAAGATCTTGTTTTAAAGCAAATAATTAGAATGAATTTGAATACAGTTCTGTAAATGTAGGCTATAACAAAGGTTAAATACAGTGATTACAGAACGAGCCTTGTATGTTATAGAATACATTGCAACGATTGGGAGAGAAAAAATGGTTTACTGTACTATGGGAACCGTGTTTTTCTACATAAAGAAAACAAAATTAGACTCCCTTTTCTAATGCTCAACCTTTTTGGGCTACATCTTTTGTGTGTGTGTGTGTTTTAAAAGTTGTAGGACTGGAAAGTTTGTTCAAACCTGCCAACCCTGTCAGCAACCCAAAGTCTACGGATGGCTAGAGAATGCAGGCAGCTAATTCAATTCTATGCTAGGTAAAACTATTAGAATTAGATCAACATAATGAGACACAAAATTGCCTTGCTGTGTTTGAAAAGGCTAAAATATTAAGTAATAAGTTTGGAGTATCACAGCATATATCTCCAAATATTCTTTAACCTTTAACGTACAATGGTCAATGAAGACAAATCTAAAATCTATTGACCAGATACCACCACTCTTGATGCATGTCCCCTTGCATACAGCACACAGCATGGCTTAATTATTTAGCTTCAATTGTCAACTGGTCATAGCAAAATTGGCAATGTAAATGTATAAGAAATCTGGGGTGGGAGAATGTGAATTAGAGGGATTTAGTTGACTGGTTTGAGACATTTTTGTCAAATTTTAGTTAGTCGATATTAATGTTAAAACTTGGACATGTCTGAGTCATGACCAGTGAACTCATTATGGTCTCAGCCAAGTGTTTCTAAAATAATATATGTGCTGTCTTTTCATGTGCATAGAATTTGACTAGGTAATTCCTTCCAGCAGAGCTATATACAGGCTAACTGGTCATAGGGGAGGGTTTGGGTTAATGGGAACCACAAATTTGACTACATGTGTGATATGCTTAGTTGTATGTCAGTCATATTTGGCTTGTGTTTATGAGTATAAGTTTTGGAAATGAGAGGAAATGCTGGTGCAGTGCAGTTATGAAGGCTTTTGATATTAACTAGCTAATTATCATAATTCCAGACAACAAGGAATATGATATGTAGAAAAGAAAAACTTGGATTTGAGCACTGTGTGGATTTTTTTAATTATTTGCTAAAAACAAGTGGCAAAACAATTACTAAAATGTAAGGTCTGTTAACAGTCAATAGAAGAGTGTTGTGTGGCAATGTAGAGGTTGGATTCCACTAAGGTGGTAGCATCGCTTCACTTTTTGTGCAGTAATGTTTTAGTTATTCAAAAGCACACGGATGGAATGTAAAAGTACGTCAAGACTACAAGCGCTGAATGTGACAGCAAAAGAAAACCAACTCCACCTGTTTATTCAAGTCAGAAAACGTCAGATTCAAAGTAAAGCATTTTTGAAGTATGAGCAGTGCTTAATCGTCTATAAGGGTGGATTTTGCCTCTCTCTGCCTCACTCTGCTCAGACAATATTTACTGTTTTTGTTATTTTAGCTTTTAGCTACTGTTTTGCATTATAACGACTTTGCTTTTTTCTGGTTGAAGTAGTTCCACATAATTTAAATTCATGTCACTGTGTAATGTGTCAATCCCAGAAAAAAACCTTAGTCCAATAATTCATCTATAAGCATAAATATCTGTCTGATTGTTGTGGAGCACTCAATAACTGAACAAATGTTTTGCCTCGGGTGACACAGCGTTGATTTACATTTAAGGCATTTATCCAGAGTGAATGCTTTGATGTCTGCCAGTCACTCAGCTGTTTGGACATCTAGGGAAAGTTTATTCTACCACTGAGGCGCCAGAACAGAGAACAGTCTTAAAGCATGCCTTCTTTATATCCTGAGAGATTTTGGAACCAACCGAGCAATGCTAGAAGATCAGAGAGAGCATGGGGTGGTTTGGGGTGAGATAACTGCTTTGGGGTAAGTGGGTGATGGTCCATTTTTGGATCTGCAGGCAAGCGACAGTGTTTTATGTCTGATGCCAGCAGCTACAGGAAGCCAAAGGCTTGCAGAGGCTGAATGGTGCCCAGAGGCAGACCTGACAGAAGCAAGTTGCAGTAACCCAGTCTAGAAGTGACAAGGGACTGAACAAGCACCTGAAAACCAATTTGAGGACATACCCTCAACTCACCATGTGATTGTGTATAAACAGAAGAGGACCAAATATTGAGCCTTGTGGAACACCAGTAGGGATAGAAGGTGATGTGGAGCAGATGTGGATCCCCTTCATGTCACCTGATTTGACCAAACTTCCAGGTAAAAAGCAAACCACTGTCAGGCTGAATGCAGTTGGTACATGGTTAGATGACAGGCCATTGATGATTGTCATGAAGGGGATCATCATGATCATCGTGACTGATGATCCACTCCTCAATCTAGGTATAGAGTATCCAGTGGTCACAAAAACAACATTAGCAAAACTTCTCTAGAAAAATTCTCATTCAATGCACTGAAACATGCCTACGTACAAAACTGTGTATCAAGACAGTTGATGAATGAGGCCCAGGTCTTTTACTGATGAGGTGTACTTGCTTTGCAACCAAAAATGAATGGTCTGTTTTTTAACGCATAACCCCTGAGCGACACATTAAACTGGAATGCTCTTGGCATGCTTCTATTTATCAAAACTTGGCAAACACCACATGATGACTCCCTACAAATTAATCTGCCTTTTGTCCCACCCCACCCCACCCCATCTCCCTCAGCTTATCAGCCACCCTGCTTTCTGCTGTTGAAAATAAACTTGAAAATAAGCCAAAGATTTGGCTTGTTTTTGCACATGGACTAGTTAAACCAGTATATCATTGACATGATGTAGATAAGGCATGTTATTTCATGCTATGTTGTTTCAATCAAGAAGTTACAGAGCAAAAACTGAGTAACAAAAGCTCTGTCGCATTGGGTCTGGGGGTGGACTTGGATTATACTACAATTGGTTGGAGCTGCATAATAGAATACGATGTTCTTTTAGATAGAATTTATAGAAGTAATAGAAGTGTGAGAAGAACTACACAGAACTCTGAGTAAAACAAAATCCTGAAAGGAGAATGCTACAAATAGCCCAGTTTATCCTCCTAGATTGCCATTATTTCTGCTTTGCTTTACTCTCAAATCTCTACTTTTTGTGCGTTTTTTCAAGTACATCCTGGTACAAAGGCATTTATTTTTTGCTGCTGTTGACAGAGTAACTTAAATGATGAAATAAAGAACTGTAGGCAAGAGTGATGCAAAATTGTCTTGAGCATTTACATGCCTGCCCAATTTAAACATAATTTTAAAGAGTCTTTCCTGCATTGCCAAAAGAGTCATTGTCTTCTTGTGCATTTGGGATGTTCCGCTTCCCATCGTGGCGTCTCACATGCGTGTTGTGCTGATGTGTTGGTTTAGAATAAGCATACACAAGCTCATGCATTTAATTTCATCTTTGTTTGATCCACCCATTTAAATTTTCTAGTGAAAGTCATTTGACTAGAGTGCACATGGACGAGGTCCAGGTATGTGTTTAGAATAGATTTTCAACAGTCTGTAAGGTGTTATTAACTGGCATGCTCCTCCTCCAATGCTTTACCTCAATTAGAGTAAACAAAGAATCAGTTCAGTGGAACTAGGTGAGGGTTGCCCCATTTAACAGGGTACACATTATAGCCTTAAACAAATATGATATCCTGGAATAGTGAAGGGGAAAAATCTATCATATGTTTTAACATGTCAAAATGTTGTTTTTTTTTCGTAACACAGGCCTACACTTTTTAAGTCCCAACAGGCTTACACTCTTTTGGTGTGAGAGAACAGTGCTTGCTGTGTTTAGTGTAAAATAAAATATGATGAATTCAGGTTTGGAAATTTCACCTTGTCTAAGCGTTCTTGAATTCTGCTCTTTCTAAAATTCTCCTAGAAAATGCTTATATCTTATTTTAAATCAGCATGGCTTCCATTTATATCAAGACTATTTTTAACAACCTGTTCACTTAATCGGGTCACCATATTTGGAGAGATGGATCATTTCAGATGCACATATTCATTGGGTTACTGCTTTACTTTCATCTATGTTTGAAACTTTTACGCAGCATATTCATGACGTCACTGAATCACATTGGACGTGATCTTAAAGCAGCTTTACAGACCATGAGGAATATAGAACAAAATGTTTAAGATTACTATTAGAATTATTTAAACTTATTTGTATTTATCCCTATTAAGCAGTCCTCGACAGACCGGCAATTTGTTTTTCTTTCTTTCTTTTTATTTTCTTTACTTTCCAGTATTTATTTTTCTCTCCTTCTACTTTTCTTTGAACAGCGCATCTGATTCTGCGAACACACACAAACAGCTCAACTCTCACCCTCTCATCACATCATGAATCCACCTCATGGCTGCTGCAGCCAACGCTCAACCAGGTGAACTATTACATTAGTCTGTATAACCATGTCTGATCAGTTCAGTGTAAATGATCATTATCATAAGAGATTTTGGATTGAGTATAATAAATGTTATTAACCAACAGTTCATATACTTCAATAGTTTCTGTAACCTCTCCTTGTTGTCTTAAAAAATAAATAAATAAAATTCATTTTAAATAAAGTAAATATATACAGCAGACTTTGAGCTGACTGAAATGCCAATGTGGCCCAGGAAGAATTTGAATTTGACACCCCTGACCTAGAGCCTTTTTTAAATAATAAAATTCACTAAAATCCTAAATAATGTGCATTATTACCCATTTTGTAAGAAGCTTTTGTTTGTATACATTCTTTGCAAAAGCAATTTTCTGCAATTTCTTACAAATATTTGGTATAAATAATCAAATGTAGGGGGGCACGGTGGCTTAGTGGTTAGCACGTTTGCCTCACACCTCCAGGGTTGGGGGTTCGATTGCCACCTCCGCCGTGTGTGCGTGTGGAGTTTGCATGTTCTCCCCGTGCCTCGGGGGTTTCCTC
Source organism: Hemibagrus guttatus (assembly GCA_033459395.1). NCBI lineage: Eukaryota > Metazoa > Chordata > Actinopteri > Siluriformes > Bagridae > Hemibagrus > Hemibagrus guttatus. Next base: position 21,120,828 of record JAUCMX010000017.1, read on the forward strand.
CGGGTACTCCAGTTTCCTCCCCCGGTCCAAAGACATGCATTGTAGGTTGATTGGCGTCTCTAAATTGCCCGTAGTGTGAATGAGAGTGTGTGTGTGTGTGTGTGCCCTGCGATGGGTTGGCACTCCATCCAGGGTGTATCCTGCCTTGATGCCCAATGACGCCTGAGATAGGCACAGGCTCCCTGTGCCCTGAGAATAGGTTGGATAAGTGGTAGACAATGAATGAATGAATGAATAATTCCTAGTGTATTATTTATTAGATTACTTTAAGGATTTAAAATAAAAAAAAAGTAATTTGCATAATTTCCTCACTAACACTAGTCACTAAAGAAATTTCAATTTCTGAGTACGAGTTATTAAAAAAATGTTGCTAGTGTTCAAAAACTATTAGAAAATAATCTGATGTCAGTATACCAGTGTGAAAACAACTTTAATGCTGTATTGGGGCATTTTCAATGAGTATGGGAGCGTGTTGGAACAGTTGAAATTTTTTTTCCTTCAACTGACGTCAATTACTGTACTATTCCACCAATTCCACAGGTTATAATTCCATCGCTTCATGTCAATAGTAGCAAAAAAAAACACTTTTTTATTCCTGTTCCTCTTTTTCATTTGGTATCATATCAAATAATAATAATTCAAATAAAACAATAATAATAATAAATTATTATTATTTATAATTTTATAAATTGCTGCACTACACTGAAATCGGAAATCAAAATCTGAAGCGATATATTTTTTAATCTCTTTAATTACCTCACACTCAAGATGCATGTATGGATAGGTAGATGGATATATAGATAGATCAATTGATAGATAATTAATATACTCCACATTAATTTTTTAACCTCACAAAGTATGAGCAGTGTGAAATGTGAAACAAGAGAACCCAGGATTCTGTTTACCTGGAGTTTATAATCACTCAGGGGAACTCTATCAAGCCCTAGAGTGGTCTGGACCATCAATGCATGTCTGCTGTGCTGGGAAATTTAGACTTACAGTGGGGCAAAAAAGTATTTAGTCAGCCACCAATTGTGCAAGTTCTCCCACTTAAAAAGATGAGAGAGGCCTGTAATTTTCATCATAGGTACACTTCAACTATGAGACAGAATGAGAAAAAAAAAATCCAGAAAATCACATTGTCTGATTTTTAAAGAATTTATTTGCAAGTTATGGTGGAAAATAAGTATTTGGTCAATAACAAAAGTTCATCTCAATACTTTGTTATATACCCTTTGTTGGCAATGACAGAGGTCAAACGTTTTCTGTAAGTCGCCACAAGGTTTTTACACACTGTTGCTGGTAGTTTGGCCCATTCCTCCATGCAGATCTCCTCTAGAGCAGTGATGTTTTGGGGCTGTCGCTGGGCAACACGGATTTTCAACTCCCTCCAAAGATTTTCTATGGGGTTGAGATCTGGAGACTGGCTAGGCCACTCCAGGACCTTGAAATGCTTCTTACGAAGCCACTCCTTCGTTGCCCGGGCGGTGTGTTTGGGATCATTGTCATGCTGAAAGACCCAGCCACGTTTCATCTTCAATGCCCTTGCTGATGGAAGGAGGTTTTTACTCAAAATCTCACGATACATGGCCCCATTCATTCTTTCCTTTACACGGATCAGTCGTCCTGGTCCCTTTGCAGAAAAACAGCCCCAAAGCATGATGTTTCCACCCCCATGCTTCACAGTAGGTATGGTGTTCTTTGGACGCAACTCAGCATTCTTTCTCCTCCAAACATGACAAGTTGAGTTTTTACCAAAAAGTTCTATTTTGGTTTCATCTGACCACATGACATTCTCCCAATCCTCTTCTGGATCATCCAAATGCTCTCTAGCAAACTTCAGACTGGCCCGGACATGTACTGGCTTAAGCAGGGGGACACGTCTGGCACTGCAGGATTTGAGTCCCTGGCGGCGTAGTGTGTTACTGATGGTAGCCTTTGTTACTTTGGTCCCAGCTCTCTGCGGGTCATTCACTAGGTCCCCCCGTGTGGTTCTGGGATTTTTGCTCACCGTACTTGTGATCATTTTGACCCCACGGGGTGAGATCTTGCGTGGAGCCCCAGATCGAGGGAGATTATCAGTGGTCTTGTATGTCTTCCATTTTCTAATAATTGCTCCCACAGTTGATTTCTTCACACCAAGCTGCTTACCTATTGCAGATTCAGTCTTCCCAGCCTGGTGCAGGTCTACAATTTTGTTTCTGGTGTCCTTTGACAGCTCTTTGGTCTTGGTCATAGTGGAGTTTGGAGTCTGACTGTTTGAGGTTGTGGACAGGTGACTTTTATACTGATAACGAGTTCAAACAGGTGCCATTAATGCAGGTAACGAGTGGAGGACAGAGGAGCCTCTTAAAGAAGAAGTTACAGGTCTGTGAGAGCCAGAAATCTTGCTTTTTTGTAGGTGACCAAATACTTATTTTCCAACATAATTTGCAAATAAATTCTTTAAAAATCAGACAATGTGATTTTCTGGATTTTTTTTTCTCATTCTGTCTCTCATAGTTGAAGTGTACCTATGATGAAAATTACAGGCCTCTCTCATCTTTTTAAGTGGGAGAACTTGCACAATTGGTGGCTGACTAAATACTTTTTTGCCCCACTGTATGTATGTACTCTGGGTGATACAATTTCAATTTTATTAGTGCTTTTAACAATGGACATGGTCTCAAAGCAGCTTTACAGAACATGAGAAAAACAGAACAAAAAGTTCAAGATAAATATTAGACTTATTAGAGGAACCAGACTCAAAAAGGAACCTCATCCTCATTTGGGTGACACCGGAGATTGTGATTATAGATTATTATAAACACCGGAGAGTGTGATACAAAATTATTCTAAACACCAGAGTGTCATTAGAAATTATTATAAACACCGGAGATTGTGATTATAAATTATTATAAACACTAAAGAGTGTGATTCTGAATAATGTCCTTTCTACAGTCATATGCAGTCAGTTGGAGTTGTGCAACCAGGAGCTCCTGAGCAGCTCATCTGAGTTCATTATAGATTTGACACCAACTCCTCCATGCTTTCAAAGCTCAATGATGGAGATACAGCATATGTAGAATGTTATTTTGTGTATTGATTAGGAGGTTGCTATCCTCAAAGTCCTTAAAATGTCCAAAATCTTCATAAAGCGGAAGACAACTAGAGCTGGTACAATCTCTAGATGTCTCGGGATGGGTAGAAAAAGAGGAGCAAGTGGAGAGGAATTAGTTTAGCTGCTGTTCATAATATTAGAAAGCACTAGACGATAATGTGCATTTGATCAGTTGTACTGAAGCACAAGGTAATGGGATGCATTATATGTCTATGCCTGGCTAAAGAGATGTTATAAACATATACAACTTATTGCTTACTTTTGTGACCTTTATCCATTTATTTTAAATGCAAGGGACGGTTGTCTCTTGTCTACCATTGCAAAACTGAATACTGCAATAAATGACATTACCTAAGTTAAGTAAATGTGATGTAAACCCCACTGCAGCGTTACACTGTTTCTTATTTCGCTTTGCAGACTGAATTACAGTGTCAGTGCATAAGAGAGAAAACAGCAGGTCTCTTTCATACTTTGCTTACATGAACATAGCCACACCTACACCAGTGGCCAAGAGATTAGTTACCAACACACACACACACACACACTAGCTAGAAAAAGAGAGAGTGCAGATGATACGTCGAGCAATAGGACAGCTTTTCATACTTTCTTAAGGATGAGGAGGACAATTCTTCTTCTTCTTTTGGCTGTGAGTATAAATATTTCTGTTGATATCACTTCTTGAGGGAGGGAGGTGGTGTTTTAGAGCCATAGAGTCAAGTCTTTTGTCTGAAAATGTTTCTAAAATTTCTTCTCTTAGAAGCTGCTGGTTCTGAACGCTGTGTTGTATATTTTTTTACTTGATGTAGTCTGGGTTTCATTTATGATCTTATTTTCACGATGTTTTAAAGCTGAACATGTTAAGATGGTCACCACATGGCTAAACTGAATTCAGCACTAAATTTACATCAGGCTTGAGCATGATGATGTTGACAGAATAACAGCTGTGGATTTACATGATTCCAGGTAAAATGAGGAACATTTCATCTCATACATTAAGTGTGTTACTGCAACCGAGTCCTGCTTTTGCAAATTCATAAATTACATTCGATTTCCACATGAAAAGGAACTAAACCCATGTAAACTTGCCTCACTTACTCAAATTTATTTTCAAAAGATCAGGTTTGTTCAGGTTTGTTCAATGGTTGTCACTTAATGTAAGGTATGACATGAGATGTGACAAAAAATGAACTGTGGGTATGTTTAACTTGTTTGTTAAAAAAAACAAAAAAACACCACCACCATGGTAAAAATTTGTGGGGTTTTTTCTTGCAATATACTCAAATGAATATTTAGAAAATAGAATTGTGGAGAACACAAAAACAAATGAACTAGCAATTAATTAGCAAAGTCACCAGAGAACTACAGTAATACCCCAAAAATTTTCACTTCTGAATCTGCGGCTTCACGAATTCGCGTATTTTTTTTTCACGGGTCCAGCGGATGTAATCCATAAAGTTTTTCGTGACCGGTAAGTTGTATATATCATTTTTAGCGTTAATTTGTTAAGAATAATAATAAATAGAGATGATTATATAAAAATAATGTTTTGTAATAATGTTGTAATACAGTACAGTATAATTCACTAGTTTTGATACAATACAGCATGTATTAACGTATAAATGAAGCTAAATTTACTGCAATACGATACAGTACTGTAAATTATTATATGTTAGTCCTATCGTGGAAACCCTAAGGCCCCTCATCATATTAGAACAGAACACTCATACGCTATGAGAATGCTAAATCATCTCCTCTGCTGTGCAGCACCCTTCATCATAACGTTACTGCACAGCCTGATTCATCATCATCAATAAACATCGTTATATGTTACATACATTTTAGTACTGTGTATATTTTTTTTTACTGTGTACAGTACAGTGTTCTTTATTACCTGAACATTTCATTTATTTGTAATGTATGTACAGTACATACCTGCCTGAGAGAGAGATTGTACCAAAATGTTATCGTACAATACCCTATTGTAAGCAAAGAAAATGGTAGCATAGCATTCAGTGTCTCATAGAAAATGCGCTCACAAGAGTTCAGCGTCTCAGAGAAGACATGGGCGGGCACAAGGTGGCGGACAGTAGACGTACATGTACGTACAGTATGTACGGTATCTTACTGTATGTACTTTATAGTACAGTACTGTATATGTTTAGTTTTACCTGTACCATTTTAAAGGGTAATGTAAATTATAACATCAATTTTTAAATGAACTTGAAGTGTTTTGAGGACATATTTACTGTTTAACATATGAAGATATGTATTTATATTTATGTATTTATTGTCCGTCCAAAATTCGCGCATTTACAAAATTCACGGGGGGTCTAGTAATGTAACCCCCACAAATTTCGGGGTATTACAGTAATTGAAAAATAGCAGCATTTACCAAGAAAAATTAATCAGGTGCAAATCCCCTTCACCAGCTTTCTGTGACATTAGTCACCTTCTTTCAGTTTGTGAGTAATCCCAATAAGCATACCAAAAAATAACCATTTACATTAGACATGTACAGTTATAATGGTCAATAATGTTAGCCATTAGCATTAAAGGTTATTTTCTTCAATTAAGATTAACAGCCAGCAGTCTAGCTGTTGAGGGTCTTTTGTATAGATTGTCTAAACATTGATGTGTATAGCAGTGCATCAGTACTGGCTACTTTGTCAGCAAACCGCAAGTGTTTTCTAGCTCTAGTTTCACACATGATACCATTTGAGAATACATGCTGTTTTGTAAGAAAGAAAACACAGCAGGCATGAATTTTATACCACAAAATTAATTATTTTAGTTAATGAGACAAAAGATGCAATTTAATATAATTGCACAATATTAATTTAATTGATATCTTGTAACTTAATGTAGTGGAGACCAATGGTTCACAACTGGTTTTATGTAAAGACGCAAGTTTCAAGAATTATGTCGTGACCCAGCACTTCCATAAAGTTGTTTATCTTGACTTTATCTAGAATTCTTTCTTGTTATCTGGACTTTATCTTATTTTTTCTTGTTTATCTTGCCTTTATTTAGTTTTCTTGTTTATCCTGACTATGTTGATTTTTTTCTTTTTTACCTTGATTTTATCTCACTTTTTCTTGTTTATCTTGACTTTAACTAGTTGTTTTCTTGTTTATCTTGAGTTTATCAAAATTTTAATATTGATTATCTTGACTTTATCTCAGTTTTTTTTTTAAATTTCACTACATATCCTACTGCGGATGATTGTGTATATTCATATGGTAAAATGCATATTAGTTTTTCATATCAATGTTGTTATTGCTAATAATTATCCCTTGTTTGCCTTAATAAACTTGGATTATAATCAGTATCTACCAGAGTTGTTAAGGTTACACTTCATAAGTATTTACAGTGGAAATCATCAATTTATTAAATGAAATACAAATGCTTAATAAAGTGCAGCTTCTATTATTCACGTGACATTAATATGAAAACGGATCACTGTATAAAAGCTTAATCATAATCCTGAACATGTGCAGTTTAGCTAGCTGAACAGATAAAACACATTAAAACAAATACTTTACAAATTGTGCACTCGGGAGGAGTGAATGCGAAACTATTAAATGTATAAACATAAAAATAATTTTTAACAAGAACATTTTGATAAGTTTCTCGAAACCAGGATGGCTTAATCATATATTAGAACGTCTCTATCGATCTGTGTATAAACAACAAAAGTAAGGGAGAGTGGGCCGAGTTACACTTTTAACCGCTTCTTGTCTCTATTTTTTGTGCATGATACATTACAACAGAATAAATGTCATATCTAAATAAAAGAAAGAAATCTCGGTCACCTTTTGCAACTGGTATATCATCAGATTTGATTTGACTAATAAGGTGTTATAGTAAGCAGTGAGTGTGAACTTGTGGCTCATCATGGACTGTTTTTATCTATAGATATGTCTGAAATTATATTCTGGCGTCTCTGCATATTTGTACAAATTCTTACGCCGTTCATAAAAGGGATAAATGTTAGGGATAAATAGTGACTTAACTTTAAACTTTATCATTTTATTTTATTTTTCTATACTTCTGTAAAGTTGCTTTGAGACAATGTCCATTGTTAAAAGTGCTATACAAATAAATTGAATGAAATTGAATTGAATAACACTGGTGAAAAATCCCAAAATTCTGATTCTGTTATGTGCTTCAGAAAGTAGCATATGATCAGTTTTTCCATTTGTTTACAGTCACTGACAAAAGTTTACATATCAAATAAGCTAAATATATTCTTATATTATTTATTTATTTGCATAAAAACATTTCATGCTGCCATACATTCCGTTGTTTGAGTCAGTTAGGTTATCTATAAAGAGTCATAAAATTCAAAATAATATTTTTTCTGAATCTATTTGCTGTATCAGCGTCGTATGTTTACATACATTTCATTTATAATATTTGGTAGACGCTTTTATCCAGAGCGACTTACATTGATCTCATTTCTACACCTGAACAGTTGAGGGTTAAGGTCTGGGCTCAGGGGCCCATTGATAACAGCTTAGTGATCCTGGGATTTGAACTCACAACCATCTGATCAGCAGCCCAACTTCAGCTACCGCTTCCCCTTGAATTAAACACATGGGGTAGCCTTCCAAAAGCATGCCACAATAATTTGCTGGACTTTTTTGCCTATTCCTCCTGAAAGAACGAGTGTAACTCAGTCAGGTTTGTGGACTTCCATGCTTGAACACTCTTTTTCAGTCTTTTTCATGCATTCCAGTGCTCCCACTTTGTCATCTTTAAGCCATTTTGTTAAGTTTTGGAGGTATGCCAGCCTTTTCCAGTAATCCACTAGATTACACAGTAATCCACTGTGGCGTAACTATTTTTTTTTTCAGCCACATTCATTTTTTTCGAATGTTACTGCTTAGTTGTTTCTCTGTACCAAGGGGCAAAATGGCCCTGTTTCTAAAAGTTTCTAAAAGCTCTTTTACGGCTGTAGCTACACTCCTACTAATGCGTAAAAATAACAGTTAAATAATAATAATAATAAAAAAATTATTTTGATCAATTTTTGAAAACGTTTTAAAAAATAAACAGATGGCCAACTGGAATTCTGATATTGTAACATAGGAAACCAGGAAGTGATCACGTGACACAGTCAGAACTTGGGCGAGGGCTCCCTCTGCAGTTCGAGTTCCTGGCGTGACGTGACAGATATAGTGAATTATAACTGAAATAAATCCGTTCCTAATCGTGGGTTTTAAATGACCTCTGATGAACTAAGCAGATGTTGTAATCGACTTGCTAAAAATAAACACAACAGGACATTTCTAGAGATGGGAAAAACTAAGATAAAATAACTTTAGCTTTGGTATATGGGAACTTTTGTTTCAACTGTGACTGGAGGTTTAGTTTCAGCAGTAAACATATTGTTTCTCCAGCACAAATCTTTACCTGTCCGTGTTCATTTTGCTGTTTGCTTTCAGCAGTGGACTAAGACTTCCCATGGTGAATGGACAAGCCAAGAAGAGAAAAATGTAGTAAAAAATGTAGGTATTTCCAAAGAACTTTATTCCACAAGGGGCTTTGTACATAAAGCTATGAATTTAATGCACACATGAATAAATTAATGCATGGATTTGATCAGCTTGATTTTATTTAATGGCTGAATGAGTGATTTACTATCAAGTTTACATTTTTTTTTCTTATTTAACGGATTGAACATGGAAATTGTTTCATATTAAATACTTGAAAGAAAGCAATCTAAATGAAATCTATTATATAAATCTAATTGTGACAAATAAAACTTGATTCAGTTTGGACGAAAAAGAAATGTTACCCACTGAAATTTTCAAAAATACCTTTGCCTTTTGTGGCATTTTATGGCTGTGACTAAATGTAAATCAGCTGCGTGAGCAACCTTGGTTTAGAGTTGATTGGCTTTTATCAACATACACATGAGTACAAAGAAATCTGTTCAAGAAATTTTTGTTTGGTGTAGCCCAAGAAAAGATTTACACACAATATTAAAAAAAGATTAAAGCATTTGTTGTGTTTAGACTTTGTTATGATTAGAATTAAAATTGAATGAATTCTTCCTCGACTGAGTGTTTTAAACCAATCTTTCTAAGGAGCGAGTGCTCATTCGATCCAAGAGGAGATGGGTGCTGACTACGATTGAGCTGGAGGAGGAGAGTCCCGGACCTTTTCCTATAAAAGTAACAAAGGTAGCTCATTACCAACATTGGTGTTATCTATGATGGGCCATATAATGTGTGGGGGTCTGGGAAAATCCATCAGATGTTGCTGCAGCATCTGACATTTCCATAGAAATATTCGGCACCTCAGCTTACACTGTTTTTATAAACTTTCCATACCTAGAAATCACTGTAGATGAAAAAGAAGCCAGTTTAACCAACAAGGGAATTACATTGTTGGGGGGGGGGGGGGTATTTTGCTTATCTAGAATTTGGGCAGGGCCAAGGGCAGGCATATGGCCATAAGAGTGCTTTCATGATGATCATTCATGCATAACTTTTAGTTAACTTTTAATGCCCATTGAATTATTTTCAAGTCAAATGATCTACCAGGGCTTTTCTTCTATATCAAATAACAACTGACTCATGTGGCAGTTCCAAAAACTTAAAAAAAAAGGCCCAGAACATTTAATAATAATATATTACATTTGCTTTAAACCTGATCAAGAAATTCAGAGACTATTAAAATACAAATTAGGAATGCACTTAACCCTGCATGCCCCACCAATAACTAGCTAATGGTCATGTTTGCAAAGTGAGTGACAACACTGGCAAAAGCAACTGGTAGTCATGGGATTAAAAATCTGGGATTTTGACAATATGACAGGTTCTAGATTATGATATATTCGGTCCTAATCCGTTCAGGTTTTAATCAGATTCTAACTCTCAGAATCTGTTTTCCCAGGCTGCTCCGAATACATAAAAGCCAGTGAAATTAGCCTCAAATGTTCTACAAAAATGTATGATTAACTGTATTCATTCATCAGATCTTTCCTTGCACTCTTTTTTGCCCCAGTTGTTCAACGATAAGCAATCAAGTCACTCTGTCAGGTTCAGCATCAGTGGCCATGGGGTGTCGAAAGAGCCGAATGGTATATTAAGCATCGATGAAAATACTGGAGACGTCTTCATGCACAAGGCAATAGACCGAGAAACGTATCCCATTTTCCATGTGAGTCACTCAATATGCATCTTTTGGTTGTGTTGCAAAAATTTTAAATACATGTTTTTATGTAATAAAAATAAAATATGTATAATACATGTTTGTATGTATTTTCAAGATGTACATTCCATTCAATGTGTATTAATTAGTAACTTTATGAAAATGCATCTTTTACTGTTCAAAAAACAAACAACAAATGCTAATGATGTTGCCATATATGTCTTAGGTGCAGTTTAATGTGCATGATAAAGCAACTGGTCAGCTCCTTGACAACACATTATCCTTCGACGTGGCCATACAGGATAAGAATGATAATCCACCTGTGTTCGTACCTCAAGTTTTAACAGTAAAAGTTGCAGAGAACACAAACGAAGGTGAGGATGATGCACATTGCAGTTTGTCTGCATTTTAAACATTTTAAATTAAGAGGTTTTCTTCCCAAAAGATCTATATGTATGCAGAAGTGAAGTCTGTTTAGAAGTCTATTAAGCAGAAAAAAGATTTTGAAACTTTACAGAAGAGTAAATTTTGATTTTTGTCTATTGATGTATGAGAACTGAGAAATTATATACTCACTAGTCTATGATCTCTATCGCAGAGGCTCTCAAACACATTTGTAGATAAGGACCCTTTCTAATGTTCATAAAATCCATGTTAAGATACTTTTCCTACTCTGTAAAATATGAAAGCCATTAGTTTATATGCTCTATAACTCCATTTGTCATGAAAGGTTGTAGATATTGACCTTGTTATGTCCTTTAAGGTTGGCCTAGAGCAGGGTTCCTCAAATCTTGTCCTGGAGGGCCAATGCACTGCAGAGTTTAGCTCCAACCCTGATCAAACTCCTCTACCTGTGATATTCTAATGATCCTGAAGACATTGATTAGCATGCTCAGGTGTGTTTGATTAAGGTTAGAGCTAAACTCTGCAGGAAAGTGGATCTCGTGGGCCAGATTTGAGGATCCTTGACCTAGAGGTATGAGAGGGATGTAAGCAAAAAAACTTTAGGATATGTCACGTCGCATATATTGACATGCATGTCATGTGGCGTACTTCCCTCTCCGCAGACTCTCCTGTCCAGTGTAGCATAAGCTGCAGGGAGTCGTCCTTGAAAGAAAAAAAAACACATCACGGGCAAAACAGCATAGCAAAAAATTGTAAATAAGTAGCTGTGCACAGTGGTCAAAACTGGAAATCAATTATACAAGTGGCAGTATCCAAAAGCCCACGCTCTCCAACTCAACACTCCGCACTCCATTCATTTCCACTTCTGGGTCTCCAGGGGGTCTTTATATCCCGCTCCACAAATGGGATTAGTTGCATCTGTCGAGATCACATAGATTGAAAGCATGATTGACCTCTGGCGAGAAACAAACCAACAACAGCGTTTTTGAAAGTAAGCTGATCTGCTGCTCTGAGTTCTCTTCATTTTTCGCTTATTTTGCTAGTTGTATTTTACACGCTGACGTTGACTGTTAGTTGGAGCTTGGTGACATTTGGTGACTTATGATTGCCCAACATGGCTATACGGTTGAGATTGTATCACCAACTGTTGGTTTGGCATGCCCTGGACAGCGCTTCAGACCGTGTTTTTGCGTTTTCATGTGGACGGAGATTTTTTTTAAACCATGCTTGTGTAGAAGAGATTTTTTTTTAAAACGAAGGAGGAAAAACTTTGTTTTTAAAAATATCCATGTATGTGTGGACTAGGCCTTAAAGTAATCCATTGTCTTCAAGCTGCATGTTGAATTCTCATTTCTATGTTTAATCATATTGAAATGCCTTATAATACCTGAAAACTACAACCTGCAATACTAGTACAGTTTTAATTTAAACTATCAACTAGATATACTGTAAGTTGACATATTGATGTGGTGATTAAAACACAACTACACTGACCACCAAATTCATGTGTGAGGTGCATGAGCGTTTTTTTCTAAAATAAGCTAATGCTAACATTAATAGGGAATTTGAGAAACTCGTCACAAAATTGGTGTGATTTGAGACATTGCTGAGATTTGTTCAGTCTTTCGTAGACATTAATTGATATCATGCTGTACTGAAATTTTGAGGACATGCAGAATTCAGCAGCTTCCATCTTGCATATATCTCATGAAAAAATTGCCCTGTGTCTACAGTACCAGTTCCTATGTGAAACTTCTAATTATTGTCCATTCTCACTGCATTAGGTGAGTTACCTTTTTCTCTGAATGCAAACGACCGAGATGAAGAAGGCAACGATAACTCCCGCATCTCCATGAGGATGGTGTCTCAGGATCCACCTTTGCCCAAAATCTCTCTGAAAACCCCAGATGACAAGTTCACAAAGCTTGAATTCAGCGGATGCTTTGATTATGAAGTGAGTAAGACCATGCACACGACTAAATCAGTCCCTCCGGGATTTCGCAAAAAAAAACAAACAAAGTCTGTTATGTTCGGAGGAGCTTCCCATTTTTCAAACTTACCCCAGATTTTCTGTAGATTTGGGCCAAGATGTGTTGTGTGACGACATCACAACATGCTTTCAGCCAAATCTATCTTCAATTCACGTTCGTCGACTAAGAGTACAGCACTCATAGAAAGAAAATACTTATGTGTCTTTGCTGGTAGGAGTTTAATAGAAGAAACCTGTGCTTGAAATTTCCCAAATTTATTTAAAAAGAAAAGTCATTGAAGCACTGGAAATCCTGGAGGGAGTGATCATCTCAATACATATAGTATCAGTTTATCACACCTGCCACTCATACATTACAATATTTACATTTACAGCATTTGCAGACGCCCTTATTCAGAGTGATTTACATTATATCTCTTTTTTTTTTCTTTTTTTTTTACTAATGAGCAATTGAGGGTTAAGGGCCTTACTCAGGGGGCACAGCAGTTGCAGTTTGGTGGACCTGGGATTCAAGCTCACAACCTTCCAATCAGTAGTCCAACACCTTAACCACTAAACTACAATATCCCAACAATATCATTACATTATTAGTATTTTTTATGCCTACAATATTGTGATATGTATACTCACGAATAAAAATAGACAAGCTGAAACTTGCTTTAATATAACCCAGTGATATGCCACTGCACTATTATCAGAGCTGCTAATATCTTCCATACTTTAGAAAATACAGTTTTACAGAATTCTTGTAGAAGCACGAGACCACGGACAGCCAACACTCTCATCCACTGCGACGGTTAATATCGCCATCACTGACTCCAACACTCACGCACCTGTGATCACTGCTCCAAAGGTAAGGATGAGTTCAAACATATCTAAAAGAACCTAATACATAAGAAATAAAGCTCTTTCTTGTGATGTTATAACTAATACTAAAACTAAAGTGTGCTAAAATGGAGTTAACTGTTTCCTGAAAACATTATGCTCTGAAGTGATTTATCCCTAAGGCAAATTTTATTTTTTTACATTTATTGTAAAAGGAAGGAAACGTCCAGTGTACATTCGTGTGGATCCACTAAACTAGCAAATATTCGAAAAGTGAACCTTGCTGTATTCATATTTCTGTTGGTCCAGCACAGTATTGAGGTGAATGAAACGGAAACCAATAAGGAAATTTTAAGGATTCCTGTGTTCGATGGTGACACTCCCAACACTCCAGGATCCAAAGCAGTGTTCACTATCCTGAAGGGTAATGAAGACAGCAACTACAAGATTGAAACAGACCCAATTACCAACGAAGGAGTTTTGACTATCATCAAGGTAGGTTTCAGATAATTCACACTAAAACTGAAATAGAAATACAAGTATGAAGTTTCCACCTTATTAGGTTTAACTGACAAGTAAGTGTATTTAGTCTGTATATATCTTCAGCAGTAGATTATATTGAATAAGAACTATACTTGTTGTGAGAAAGAGATTTAATCTGTGGATATTTATGTCCTTCTTCTGCAGGCAAAGGATTATGCTAAAACTACTCTAACAGAACTGGAAATAGGAGTAGAGAATGAGGAGCCATTATTTTCATGCGTTGATGGAAAACCAGTTAATCTCAATCCAGAGACCATAAAAAAAAACAGCAAGATTATAATCCCTATCAAAATCATTGATTTGAACGACCCACCCGTGTTTCAGAATATAGTTAAAATTATTTACTTAGTTGAGGAAGAAGAGCCAGGAGATGTGTTGTACATTCCCACAGTCACAGATGAGGATTCAGACCTGGCTAAAATCAGGTATGTGTGAAAAGTAAAGTAAAATAAAGTTTTAATCAATGTGAGGTCATGAAGTTTTGTTGTTTTATGCAGCAATTTTGCTTGACACATTTTTATAGATCAGGATTAGCCCAAGTGTAAACATGTAGAGGGCTATAATTTCTTGATTTGCACACAACTGTTTTTGCTTTAAGGTATGAGCTAGTAGAAGATCCAGCTAAATGGATGTCCATAGACTCAAAGACAGGCAAGGTCTCCCTGACAAAGAAGATGGACCGTGAGTCTCCGTTCGTCCAAAAGAACACCTACACTGTTGTGATGATAGCAATAGATGACGGTACGATCTTCTAGCACAGAATTTTTTCACTTTCTGTAGGTGGAATGCATCTGAAAGAATATGTTATGATGTACTGATACCATATTACAGTGGAACCTCGGCACACGAATGACCTCCCTTACGAATTTTTGCCTTAAGAATTGAAACTTTGAAAGAAATTTGCATTTGTATATGAAGCATTTTCGGCATACAAACAAACTGAACCGAACGGCAGCTAAGTTGCACCTTTGTCCGGAAGCCGTTCAAAACTTGTTTGCGTCAGTGGAAAGCCAAACGAAGCCAACTGAAGCGAGTTTTTCCTAAAGCTTTTCTAAATGTTTTGACTGTTTTTATATGCAAAAATATGATTAAAGAGTTGGAAATTTGTAATATTGGTAATATTTTTGGGTGGCCGGAACAGATTATCAGCATTTACATTATTTTCAGTACAAATTTCGCCTTGAGAACTCACCTCCAGAATGTATGCCTAGGTGAAAATAGATATATTTTCAGATTCACATTTTGTTGTTAACTTCAAGCGAAAGTGACCAAACAACTGTTATACAGCTGCAATAACATAAGAGTCAACAGGCTTTAATTTATTTTGTGGATGTTCTATATAACGCTACACAATTTTCCAAAATGTGCTGTTATTCATGAATACAAATAACTTACTGTTGACCATCTGTTAAAGATGAAGGGAAAAAAGTGGGGACATAATGTTATAGGAACAGAATCGATTTTAGGGTGGTGAAACACTCTGCTTTGTGTTGGACCACCCTGTCATTGATTATTTTCGGGAAATTCCGGAAAAAGTATTTTTTTTTAGAAGTATACTCTACATCTGAAATGGGGGCATTGGTGGCTCAGTGGTAGGTTTCTCGTCTATCATGCGGAAGGCCCGGGTTCGATTCCCAGCCACTGGATGCAGTGCTGGTCCTAAGCCCAGAAAAATGGGAGGGTTGCGTCAGGAAGGGCATCCGGCGTAAAACATTTGCCAAGTTGTTGTGCGGACCAGTTGGTCCGTTGTGGCGACCCCGAACAGGGAGCAGCCGAAAGCAACTTTTACTCCATGTCTGAAATGACTTCCTCTATTAAAGTATAAAGTGTTTAATTTAACCAGCATTCAGCAAGTGTACCTAATATCTTATATTCTTTATGTATAATAATGTCTATGTAAATTATTATGAACTACTGAAAACATCTTCATCCTCTTCATTATTCTCTCATTGTTCTGCGACACAGGGAAACCTCCTGCCACGGGCACAGGGACTCTGTTGATCCATCTGATGGATAAGAATGATAATGCACCTCGTCTAACCTCCAACGTTACATTGCTGTGTGTGAACATACGTGACAGTGTTGAGGTCATACCAGCGGATGCAGATGAGTTTCCATTTAGTGGACCCTTCACCTTCAAACTTGGTAGAGAAGATGAAGAGCTGAAGAAACTGTGGAAGCTTCACCCAAGCTCAGGTGTGTTGAACTAGAAATTCATAGCACTGAGTCACACCTAAATGAAAACTATAGTTGCTAGCTTGTTCTAATACATTATTGCTTCTAAAGGGAACTTTCACAATGTCTTGAATGCCAGAAAACTGTGAGCATGTAGTTGTTGATAGGGTAAAGTTTTTATTTGGAGTTTTTTTGGAAGTAGTCTCCTGTAGACACTTATGTTCCTGCTTGAAGTGAACTAGCATGAGGTTATGTTTTTAACAGAGACTATTGCTAAATGTTGTAAATATAAATGTAAATAATGCCATGTCAGTTAGGTACTCCAAAAATACACTGTCACTGTTTCACTCTCTTAAATTTTTATTTACCTGTGCTGTCCTATGAGCCTCAGTTTAATCACCTGCATGTCCTCTGAGTTTCTAATGATCTACATCTGTCTTGCCACAGGGGACAAGTCTGCATTGATTAGCCTGACAAGTCTGCCTTATGGGACATACTTTGTACCCGTGATGATTGCAGACCAACAAGGATTGCCAACACATGACAATTTGAAAGTGGTGGTGTGTAAATGCACGGAAGAAAACGTGTGTCAAGACAAGCTACCTCGTTCCTCCACCCTCCATGGAGCAGCTATAGGAATTCTATTGGGAGCACTGTTCCTCATGGCTCGTAAGTGTTTCTTTAAAAAATAATAGAATTATAGTCATACTTCTGCTAAAAGCAGGTACAACTAAAAATCATACACAACATTAAAAATACTGGATTTAAACTTCCAATCTTTAAAAAATCCAATTTTGCTTTGCGAGTTTTGTTTCGTCTTTTCATGACTTAAAACATCATTTAGACTCAGCTGTAATTAAATTTTCCCTGTAATCTAAAATATTTAAAACATATGAAGATAAAGTGCTGGAGATGTGCTAGACAAATGTACTAGTCAAAGCTCCTTTTCCTTTTTTACGACTCCTGGATATGTATAAGGAAGTTGTTTGCCTTGGAGATAGAAAATTAAGCTAAAAATAGTTCCTTGTGTGACGTAACTGTGGGCTCAGTGTTTGAGAGTTAAAAAACAGATTTGGTCTTAAAAATCCACACTTCATGATGAGGTACTTTGCTTGGTCTGCAGTGACCAAAGTAACAGGGGTGGCAATGAGTTTTAAAAGCTATTTACCCTCTTTGAGGCCACTTCTTATAAGATTATACTGCTCTGACCAAGCTTATATTTAAATTATATAGCCAGCAAATTAAAATAGCTATATTACTGGAAACAATTTTAAAGTATTCCATATCGTCATGCAGTGTCTGAAAGCATTTCCTTTTCAGATGCTGTACAAGTACATTAAGCTTGCTGATAGCAAAACTGTGAGCTGTAAACTGTTGTAGTTCTAGTACAAACCCTATGAAGGAAACTACACAACAAATATGTTTTGGCTGCCTGACTATGTTCGGTCCTATAGAAATTTGTGCCCATTTTTTAAATATTGAATTGTAGTCAAGCTTTAAAGCATATATCAAAGTCTCCAGAAGGACTGGTCTAACAAAACTAACAGGAAAAACAGAGACTAGGA
This sequence comes from Hemibagrus guttatus, assembly GCA_033459395.1. Classification (NCBI taxonomy): domain Eukaryota; kingdom Metazoa; phylum Chordata; class Actinopteri; order Siluriformes; family Bagridae; genus Hemibagrus; species Hemibagrus guttatus. Next base: position 21,138,592 of record JAUCMX010000017.1, read on the forward strand.
TGTCTACCTTCCAAGAACTTTACCATTGTTTTTGTTTAGAAAAAATTATTCATGTTTCTTCATAATCCATATGTCTTTAGAGGTAGTAAAAGACTACCATTTTCCCCCACAGTTCTTCTCTGCTTTTGTTTCCTCTGTGAGTGCCGTGAGAAAAAAAATTCCAGCAATACTTGCAGTGTGATGGATCACAAACCCTGATGGCATACAATGATGAAGGAGGAGGTTCAGGCTGCAAGGTGTGTGCATTCTGATTACATCAATCAATACTGTTCACACCAGATAACTTTACTATTTGTGTTTCCTATTGATGGAGAGTTTCTGCAAATCAAGTTCTCTTACCTGATGATGCATGACCCCAATATTTAGTAAATTATAGATTTCCTACAGTCAGGAAAGGCTGGGAACATCAGAAACTCTGTCACTATAAAAGTCTGTCACACTGTTAAGTAACTGGCATCCAGATGTAGTAAAACTTTGGTTGGTTTTTGTTTCTCCCTTTTAGACTACTCCATTCCTCCCGGGCCTAATTGACAGGATTAATTCCATGCAAGAACAGGTGTGTTCTCCATATTTAGCTATTTTAATGCATATACAAGCTATGATAAACATTAAACATTCTTTAAAGTAAAATTTTCCATTTGAACTCATGCTATCTAATGCATTACACTCTCTTTTTTTTTTTTTTTAAAGGATCCTGTTTATTTGTTCCATATTATCTTATATTACCTCATATCTTCCCAGGTTTTACTAACAGCACCAATCTTCTTGTTTAGAATCTTGTTGTTTAGTGTGCACAATACAACTAGAGTTTGTGTTGCCTATTATGGTGTTACAGACAAGTTTTTATAGGATTTAGGTCTGGTGATTTTGCAGGACAGACAAAGAGCTGACTGTATGATTTTACTGATCGAACAAGTCGCACCTTTTTTTGGCACAGATTTGGCTTTATGTATGTTTTTCTATCCTGCTCTAATCCATATTTAGCAGGTTTAATATTATCGTATTCTACAGGTTCTGGAGTAACCCCTGTCCTTCAACTTTTAGAGTGTCCATGCTCAATTTTATGCCCCCTTAAACTCAGGTATTAATTAACTGATTAGGTGAACCAGCCCTGGCTCCCAGGAAACCACTAAAATGTGTAGGAGAGGCGTACTTTCTCCTCCCATACAGTACTCCCTTACTGCTCACCATATCCTACCTTTTAGACCCCACCCCATCTACCCATCCCTTTGTACCATTCCTGTAACCTTCCAGACCCTTTCTATTATATTCCACCAGACTTTACTTTACCATATCATCCTTTATATTTCTTTGCTTTATCCTACACTCTCAGATACCAGTGCACAAAATTATACTTAACCTTGTTGCTAGGGTGGTATCAACATGGGTACATCTTTTGTATCTTTAAAATGCATCTTTTCTGCACCTGGGAACATGCATATGGTGTTCCTTTATTAGCTTTCAGAGAAAAATCTTTAAAGGTATGTTATAGGTAACTTTAAAGGTATTTATTTAAAGGTACATTATATTCACATTTCTAGGTGAAACATGTATATTAAGGTACAGAAGATGGTATGTACCTTTACATCGGAGGGTGCATTCTGTCTTATTCTACACATTATTTGATTTTTATCTTTCCTTCCCTGCCATCTCTACTGTATCTCTATTTCTTTACCTCCTTATGCTCTCTACAACCTTCCTTATGCCCTCTACAGTATCATCTTACTTTAGCTACCTATGTCCTACTAACATCAATCTATTCTTCTTTCTTTAAATTTCAGCATGACACCATCAATTATTTTAACTCCAAGACAGAGACAGGTGTGCAGGTATGTTAAGCATAATTGCTTTCTTTTGTCTGAATTTCTGCATTGATAATCTCAGTCACCTGAAGAACAGCTCCTCTTTTGTTTTAATGCATGAGCAATATAGTTATTAAATCCAATTCTGACCACAATTTCCAGCTTTATATACAGATGCCTTTCTACAGATTTAAACACAGTCTTTTTGATGGACATACCTACAATAATAAACTTTCTTTTTATTCATGTTCTGATACATCAGTGGCATTCATACACCAATCAGCCATAACATTATGACCACCTGCCTAATATTGTGTTGGTCCTTTTGCTGCCAAAACAGCCCTGACCCGTTGAGGCATGAGTCATCAGACCAGGCCACCTTCTTACATTGCTCCGTGGTCCAGTTCTGATGCTTACGTGCCCATTGTTGCCACTTTTGGCGGTGCACTGGGGTCAGCATGGGCACCCTGACTGGTGTGGAGCTATGCAGCCCTATACGCAACAAACTGCGATGCGCTGTGTATTTTGACACCGTTCTATAAGAACCAGCATTAACTTCAGCAATTTGAGCAACAGTAGCTCGTCTATCGGATCGAATCACACGAGCCAGCCTTCGCTCCACACATGCTTCAATGTGCCTTGGCCACCCATGACCCTGTCGCTGGTTCACCACTGTTCCTTCCTTGGTCAACTTTTGATAGATACTGACCACTGCAGACCAGGAACACCCCACAAGAGCTGCAGTTTTGGAGATGCACTGATCCAGTCGTCTAGCCATCACAATTTAGCCCTTGTCAAACTCACTCAAATCTTTATGCTTGTCCATTTTTCCTGCTTCTAACACATCAACTTTGAGGACAAAATGCTCACTTGCTGCCTAATATATCCCACCCACTAACAGGTGCCATGATGAGGAGATATTCCTCAGTGTTATTCACTTCACCTCTCAGTGGTCAGAATGTTATGCCTGATCGGTGTATGATGATATTTCAGAGATAAGTATGTGATCTGTGTAAACGTACCTGAAGGTCTAAATGTTACAAATGTTATGAAACATATGGTACATAAGAAAAGATTACTCCTAGCCTTAATAACACAGGTAACCTTGTTTTGCTATTTCAAAGAAATACACTGTGCTCAATCTGCAATGTGCATGTGATATTCAGTGAGGACATTGCATTTCTGTTTTGAGTTAATATTGGGTATTTAGTTTGGTTGTTATGTTTATTTGTTAATGTATTTTGCACTTATGTAGAAGTGTATATATATTTAAATGAATTACAGTGTCTTTAAATTGTTTTATTCTGTCATTTGTATAGCTAGGAAATGAAGTTAATACAGTCAACTCAAGGAACATTTACGGAATGTCAACTGTGAGTTCCACTAACACTAAAAACTATTTCACTAGGGACATTTATATTATATTATACATTACATCATATACACGTGTATATATATTCATGTGAAAAAATCAGGACACCCCATGAAAGCGTGTTTATTTAACATAGCTAAAGATATGGGCATTTGATCTTCATTTTAACAATATTGAAAGATTCAAGTAATATAACTAAACAAATAAAACCAAAGAAAAGTCTTTTGTAAATGATCTGTAAAATGTAGTTTTAAAAAATCCAATTTCTTGTGAGGGAAATAGTAAGGACACTCCCACATTTATTTATACTTAAAATGGATAAAATTGCCTATAAGTGCATTACATCAGGTGCAAATTATTAGAACATTGTTACAGAGCATTTTGAAGGAGGCTTGCCTTATTTAAACCTCAGATATTTAGCTTGGCTTGCTCTTAATTGTTGAAGTGAGAGGTATCACCATGGTGAGATACAAAGAGCTCTCTGAGGCCTTCAGAAATAAGATTGTTGAGGCTTGGGAGTCTGGTAAGGGATATAAAAAGATCTCAAAAGAATTTGTAATCAGCCGTTCCATTGTCCAGGAAATCATTTACAAGTAGAGAACATTTAAAACAACTGCAAACATGGCTAGGTCAGGCCGACCAAGCAAATTCACCCTGAGAGCAGACTGCAAGATGCTTAAAGACATCTCCAACTACCCTAAAATATCGTCACAGGACCTACAGCAAGCTTTTGCTACAGTTTATGCCAAAGTGCATGAATCTACAATCAGAAAGAGACTACACAACTTTAATTATTATGGGAGGTGTGCAAGAAGAAAACCTTTGCTGTCTAAGAAAAACATGAGGGCAGGACTGAAGTTTCCCAAAGAACACAGAGACAAAGGCCAAGACTTCTGGAATAATGTGCTTCGGACAGATGAGTCTAAAATTGAATTATTTGGACACCATAACAGGGCATGTTTGGCGTAAACCAAATACAGCATTTCAGCAAATAACATAACATATAAGACGATCTGTCAAAAAATTCAAGCTAAATTGGAACTGAACTTTGCAATGCAACAACGACAATGACCCAAAACATACCAGTAATGCCACCAAGGACTGGCTGAAAAGTAAAAAAGTGGAGAATTCTGGAATGGCCAAGTCAAAGCCCTTATCTAAATCCTATTGAGATCCTGTGGGGTGATTTGAAATGGACTGTGTATGCACTTCTTCTTCTTTCGGCTTTTCACTTCAGGGGTCGCCACAGCGAATCATCTCTCTCCACCTATCCCTATCTTCTGCATCCTCAACACTTGCACCCACTAGCTTCATATCCTCATTAATTCCATCCATATACCTCCTCTTTGGCCTTCCTCTTTGCCTCCTGCCTGGCAGCTCCATGTCCAACATTCTCCTACCAATATACTCACTCTCCCTCCTCTGAACATGTCCAAACCATCTTAATCTGGCCTCACTAACTTTGTCCCCCAAATGTCCAACATGAGCTGTCCCTCTGATGTACTCGTTCCTAACCCTGTCCAATCTTGTCACTCCCAAAAAGAACCTCAACATCTTCAGCTCTGCTACCTCTAGCTCTGACTCCTGTCTCTTCCTCAGTGACACTGTCTCTAAACCATACAGCATGGCCGCTCTCACCACTGTCCTGTACACCTTCCCCTTGATTCTCGCTGATATTTTCTGATCACACAGAACTCCCGATACCTTTCTCCACCCATTCCAACCTGCCTGCACTCGCTTCTTTAGCTCTTTCCCACACTCTCCATTACTCTGGACTGTTGACCCCAAGTACTTAAACTCTTCTACCTTCTTCACCTCTTCACCCTGTAACCTTACTGTTCCACTTCCCTCCCTTTCATTCACACACATGTACTCAGTCTTACTACGACTGACTTTCATTCCTCTTCTCTCCAGCGCAAACCTCCACCTCTCCAGGTTTTCCTCCACCTGCTCCCTGCTCTCACTACAGATCACAATGTCATCTGCAAACATCATTGTCCAAGGAGACTCCTGTCTGACCTCCTCTGACAACTGGTCCATCACTATAGCAAACAGGAAGGGGCTCAGAGCCGATCGTTGAACTCCTCTGTCTGACCTACAGCACACCTCACCACTGTCCTGCTCCTCTCATACATGTCCTGCACCACTCTGACATACTTCTCTGCTACTTCTGATGTCCTCATACAGTACCACAGCTCTTCTCTTGGCACCCTGTCATACGCTTTCTCCAAGTCTACAAACACACAGTGCAACTCCCTCTGACCATCCCTATACTTCTCCATCAAAATTCTCAGAGCAAATATTGCATCAGTTGTGCTCTTTCTTGGCATGAAGCCATACTGCTGCTCACAAATTTCCACTACCTTCCTTAACCTAGCTTCCACTACTCTTTCCCATAGCTTCATTGTATGGCTCATCAACTTTATCCCCCTATAGTTGCTGAAACTCTGCACGTCACCCTTATTCTTAAAGATCGGCACTAACACACTACTTCTCCATTCCTCAGGCATCCTCTCACTTTCTAAAACCCTGTTGAACAAACTAGTTAAAAATTCCATTTCTGCCTCTACTAGACACTTCCAGACCTCCAACGGGATGTCATCAGGACCAACTGCCTTTCCACTTTTCATCCTCTTCAAAGCCTTCCTGACTTCATCCTTTCTAATCTTATATACTTTGTGTTCCACAGAGTTCACCCCTTCTACTCTTTTTTCCCTCTCATTTTCCTCATTCATCAGCTCCTCAAAGTATTCCTTCCATCTCCTCTGTACACTCTCCTCACTTGTGAGCACCCTTCGATCTCTATCCTTAATAACTCTAACTTTCTGCACATCCTTCCCATCTCGATCCCTCTGCCTAGCTAACCTGTACAAGTCCTTCTCTCCTTCTCTAGTGTCTAACCTAGTGTACAAGTCGTCATATGCCTTCTGCTTGGCCTTAGACACCTCCCTCTTCACTCTGCGCTATAACTCCTTGTATTCCTGTCTATTCTCTTCAGTCCTGTCCATGTCCCACTTCTTCTTGGCTAACCTCTTCCTCTGGATACTATCCTGAACTTCCTCATTCCACCACCAAGTCTCCTTATCTTATTTCCTCCTTCCAGATGACACACCCAGCACCTTTCTCCCTGTCTCCCTGATCACTTCTACTGTAGATTCCCAGTCATCTGGCAGCACTACCTGACCACCCAGAGCCTGCCTCAACTTCTGTCTAAATTTCTCACAACATTCCTCCTTTTTCAGCTTCCACCACTTGGTTTTCTTCTCTATCTTTGACCTCTTCTTCTTACAGACCATCAAAGTCATCCTACACACCACCATCCTATGCTTTCTGGCTACACTCTCTCCCACTACCACTTTATAGTCACTAATCTCTTTCAGATTGCCTCTTCTACATAGGATGTAGTCTACCTGTGTTCTCCTACCTCCACTCTTGTAAGTCACTCTATGCTCCTCCCTCTTCTGAAAATAAGTGTTAACCACAGCCATGTCCATCCTCTTAGCAAAGTCCACTACCATCTGTCCTTCTAGGTTCCTTTCCTTAACTCCAAACTTGCCCATCACCTCCTCATCACCTGTGTTCCCCTCACCAACATGTCCATTAAAATCCACTCCTATCACCACTCTCTCACCCGTGGGAATACTCTCCATCACCTCATCTAATTCACTCCAGAATCTCTCTTTCTCCTCTAACTCACAACCTACCTGTGGGGCATAACCACTAACAACATTCAACATCACCCCTTCAATCTCTAACTTCAGACCCATCACCCTGTCTGACACTCTCTTCACCTCCAGGCCATTCCTCACAAACTCCTCCTTCAGGACCACACCTACCCCATTTCTCTTACTATCCATACCATAATAAAACAGCTTGAATCCTGCTCCTATACTACGAGCCTTGCTACCCTTCCACCTGGTCTCCTGTACACACAGTATATCCACCTTCCTTCTCTCCATCATATCAGCCAGGTCTCTACCTTTCCCTGTCATAGTACCAACATTCAGAGTTCCTATTCTCAGTCCTAAACTCTTATCTTTCCTCTTCTCTCTCTGTCTGTGCACTCTCCTCCCTCCTCTACTTCTTCGACCAACAGTAGCCCTGTAGGTCAACGGCGCCGATGGTGGTCGTTGTTAACCCGGGCCTCGACCGATCCGGTATGAAATTTGTACTGACGATTTGCATGGTTAAACTTGGCAGTGTTTTACGCCGGATGCCCTTCCTGACGCAACCTTCTCTATTTAACCGGGCTTGGGACCGGCACAGAAGTCACTGGACTGTGACCCCCATGGCTAGATTGGACTGTGCATGCACTAAATCCCCCAAACCTTACACAGCTGAAAGAATTCTACATTGAGGAGTGGGGGAAACTCTCTTCCAGTCGATGTCAGAAACTGGTAGATGGCTACAAGAAACGTTTCACTGAAGTTACTACAGGCAATGGGGGAAACACTAACTATTAGGACATAGGGTGTCTTAACTTTTTTCTCAGGTGAAATACTCATTTTTGTTGATTTCTTTTGTTTAATAAGTGAAAACAAAGTGATATTTTGTTGTTTATATGCAATTACATCTACAAATACAAATTAAAACAAGATCAGAAATTGGCATGTTGACATTTCTTAATAAAGAACTGAATATTCAATGGGGTGTCCTACTTTTTCAACATGACTGTATCTATGTATGTGTGTATATATATATATATATATATATATATATATATATATATATATATATATATATATATATATATATATATATATATATATATACATATACATATACACATACACATACACACACACAGTGGGGCAAAAAAGTATTTAGTCAGCCACCATTTGTGCAAGTTCTCCCACTTAAAAAGATGAGAGAGGCCTGTAATTTTCATCATAGGTACACTTCAACTATGAGAGACAGAATGAGAAAAAAAAATCCATAAAATCACATTGTCTGATTTTTAAAGAATTTATTCAAATTATGTTGGAAAATAAGTATTTGGTCACCTACAAAAAAGCAAGATTTCTGGCTCTCACAGACCTGTAACTTCTTCTTTAAGAGGCTCCTCTGTCCTCCACTCGTTACCTGTATTAATGGCACCTGTTTGAACTCGTTATCAGTATAAAAGACACCTGTCCACAATCTCAAACAGTCAGACTCCAAACTCCACTATGGCCAAGACCAAAGAGCTGTCAAAGGACACCAGAAACAAAATTGTAGACCTGCACCAGGCTGGGAAGACTGAATCTGCAATAGGTAAGCAGCTTGGTGTGAAGAAATCAACTGTGGGAGCAATTATTAGAAAATGGAAGACATACAAGACCACTGATAATCTCCCTCGATCTGGGGCTCCACGCAAGATCTCACCCCGTGGGGTCAAAATGATCACAAGAACGGTGAGCAAAAATCCCAGAACCACACGGGGGGACCTAGTGAATGACCCGCAGAGAGCTGGGACCAAAGTAACAAAGGCTACCATCAGTAACACACTACGCCGCCAGGGACTCAAATCCTGCAGTGCCAGACGTGTCCCCCTGCTTAAGCCAGTACATGTCCGGGCCAGTCTGAAGTTGGCTAGAGAGCATTTGGATGATCCAGAAGAGGATTGGGAGAATGTCATATGGTCAGATGAAACCAAAATAGAACTTTTAAAAGTTAAAACTCAACTTGTCGTGTTTGGAGGAGAAAGAATGCTGAGTTGCATCTAAAGAACACCATATCTACTGTGAAGCATGGGGGTGGAAACATCATGCTTTGGGGCTGTTTTTCTGCAAAGGGACCAGGACGACTGATCCGTGTAAAGGAAAGAATGAATGGGGCCATGTATCGTGAGATTTTGAGTAAAAACCTCTTTCCATCAGCAAGGGCATTGAAGATGAAACGTGGCTGGGTCTTTCAGCATGACAATGATCCCAAACACACCGCCCGGGCAACGAAGGAGTGGCTTCGTAAGAAGCATTTCAAGGTCCTGGAGTGGCCTAGCCAGTCTCCAGATCTCAACCCCATAGAAAATCTTTGGAGGGAGTTGAAAATCCGTGTTGCCCAGCGACAGCCCCAAAACATCACTGCTCTAGAGGAGATCTGCATGGAGGAATGGGCCAAACTACCAGCAACAGTGTGTAAAAACCTTGTGGTGACTTACAGAAAACGTTTGACCTCTGTCATTGCCAACAAAGGGTATATAACAAAGTATTGAGATGAACTTTTGTTATTGACCAAATACTTATTTTCCACCATAACTTGCAAATAAATTCTTTAAAAATCAGACAATGTGATTTTATGGATTTTTTTTTCTCATTCTGTCTCTCATAGTTGAAGTGTACCTATGATGAAAATTACAGGCCTCTCTCATCTTTTTAAGTGGGAGAACTTGCACAATTGGTGGCTGACTAAATACTTTTTTGCCCCAATGTATATGTATATGTATATGTGTATATATATATATATATATATATATATATATATATATATATATATATATATATATATATATATATATATATATATATATATATATATATATACACACACTATATTGTCAAATGATTGCCATATAGTTAGAATTATTCCAGAGGTATTCAGTGTGGTTGGGGTCAGTGCTCTGGGGTCAGGTGCCTTGTTGGTCATAAAACTAATTGACACACTGATGTCAGTTTGAATGAGAACAGCAATTGGATAGAGTGGAACCTCGGCATAGGAATTTAATTCATTTTAGAGGCAAGTTCTTAAGGTGAAAAATTGTATTGTGAAACGAATTTTCCCATAAGAAATAATGTAAATGCCGATAATCCATTCCAGCCGCCCAAAAATATGACCAATATTACCAATACGAAGCGTATGTAAACTGTATGGCTGCTTACAAAGAACTGACCCAAGCCCAGCATTCCATGTCAAGGCTCCTCAAGGGAAGTCGTGCCACCAAGCTTGGGCTAAAAATAGAACAGACCATACATGTCATCTGTCAACAAAAAAAACGTGTGAAAATCACATAGCTTTTGAACGTGTGCTACACGCAACATTGGTATCGTGGGTTGACTCTTTTAAAATGGCTTTCACTGACTGAAAAAACATTCGTAATATTCGTAAACTCGCTTCGGTTGGCTTTGCTAGGCTTTCAACCGATGCAACAAGTTTTGAGTGGCTCCCGGACACATGCGCAACTTCGCTTCAGTTCGTTTGTATGCCGATGCAAATTTCTTGCAAAATTTTTATTCTTAAGGCAAAAAGGGAGGGCCTTCATATATAATGCAGTAATGCATTATGCAGTAATGCGGTCTATGTACCGGTCTGTTGTGGTGAAGAAGGAGCTGAGCTGGAAGGCAAAGCTCTCGATTTGCCAGTCAATCTACGTTCCTGCTCTCACTTATGATCATGAGCTCTGGGTCATGACCGAAAGGATATGATCCCAGATCAAGCGGCCGAAATGAGCTTCCTCTGTAGGATGCTGGGGTGCTTCCTTAGAGATAGGGTAAGGAGCTCTGTCACCCAGGAGGAGCTTGGAGTAGAGCCGCTGCTCCTCCACATCAAAAGGGGACAGTTGAGATGGCTCGAGCATCTGTTTCGGAGGAGTTCAGGGCATGCCCCACCAGGAAGAGACCCTGGGGAAGACCCAGGACATGCTGGAGAGACTATGTCTCTTGGCTGACCTGGGAACGCCTCAGGATCCCTCCGGAAGAGTTGAAGGAAGTGTCTGGGGAGAGGGAAGTCTGGGCATCCCTGTTTAGACTGCTGCCCCCGTGACCTGGCTCTGGATAAGTGGAAGACAATGAATGAATTAGTGAATGTTATATAGTGGGTCCTGACTGCAATTGCTTGAATGGTAGAATTTCTTGTTTTGATCTTATTTACTATTTAGGAATGTGGAATAATTAATGGAGCTATAGTTTAAAAAGTAAAATAAGTTCTGATGTTCATTATAACACCTGTTCTTGTATCCCATCAGACCAGAACCAGCAGGAATAGTAGGAACAGTAGGAATAGTGCATATGACACTGTTTGGGTAAGCTGTTTTAGGCTTTTAAATATTTTTTAAAAATATAAATTTTTTAAAAAAGCTTGCAAAATGGCACCAATGATTCAGTGATTATTATTATTTAGCAGTTAATATTTCTACATACTGTATTCTGATGCACAGTTATTTGCATTTTCCAGAGTGGGCTGAGCAGATCCTTTAGCTTTAACATGGAAGACCTCCTCGAAATGGTAAAATTTCTCAAAAGCCTTTCATTTATTTGAGCTACAGTGGTGTCTATTCTTTTATTAACGATACAGCTGGAGTCTTGATCTGATTGGTCAGAGGTTGTCATTATGTGGTATATAAGCTGTAGCTCAAATTTATTAGTGTGGCAAGCTAAAAAGATCTTCTGGACAGATCTGTTATTGGAATGCGAGAATAATTTATTTTAAATAACTTATTAAATGATAAATGGTATAGGAAACAAACCTTTGAACCATATTTTTTTGTGATGAGATCATCTTCTAATCTATTACATTATTTCGTTTTATTTCATTAAAATCGGATTTAACTCTCTGTTGCTTTTTAAAAAAAAAATCATATAGATTATAGCTCTGATCACATGTGCTTGGTGTCATTGTGAGCAACATGTGTGTGAAAATGTGATGGTACATTTCACTATGTTAGACTCACACAAATAAATAAAAATGTGTGTAACACTGCACATGGCATTTTTATGACACTTAAAGCCATTTATGAGCATCACTGATGAAGGCATTAACTTCTAAAATTAAACACATACTCAAACTCAAAAAAAATGCTGCCAAATATAAATTAACGTAAGCTCCTTTTTTTTTCCAATTTTGAGAGGTTATGATCCTTATATTAACTTTCTCTTATCCTGATGGTTCATTACTACAGAGGCTCTCGAAACTTAATCAGGAGCAGCAGGACTTCCCCAAATATCACCCCCAGGATTACAACTCTGAAGGGACTAACACCGACGCCATCTCACTGGACAAGCTCTCTTTCCACAGCATTAAAGAAGGAATAGACCTTTTGCAGAATTTGGGGCCAAGATTTAACAATCTGGCAGCAATCTGTCAAGAAGCGATAAAAGAGAAGAACATTAAGCTCTGATTATTTGCTTTTCAACTCGTTGTCTTTCTCTTCTTCACATCTTATGCAGCTTCGCTTTATAACAGTTTCTCTTCAGAAAGAAAAACTCTTACAAAAAGAAATCAAGCCTCCAGTATGTCCAGAGTAAATAATGATTTTGTTACAACAGACTATGAAAATTTTTTATTGTAGGTCTAGTAAAAGCTACGTTTACTCTGATTTCTTTCCCTGTCAGCTCTTAAAGCTTGGCACATCAGTACAAGTGTTTTGTTTGCTTGCTTGCTGGATTGTTTGCTACTTTCCATTTGTTCCTTATTTCTCTTCAACCCTGCTTTGTTCAGCTTGTTCCCTGTTTCCCAATTTCCATATTTGGTTTTGTTAAATTAGCCACTTGTGATTGGATGATTCCATTCCCCAGTTTCTGCTTCCTATTTTATTTTACTTCTTATACTAAGCTGTTACCTAAAATTTCTTTCACATATTGAGTGTTAACTTTATTTGAATGGATTCCTGGTGTTTTCCCCTTTGTGTGGTTCTTCAGGCAGATGAGAACATCCTATCCAGTTGTGGGCCATTACAAATTGTCCAAGAGGGTCTAAAAAAGGTGGTCAGAAATCATCTCATGGTTTGCTATTGAAGCATTAGAATGTTCACATCTTGCTATGATACACATATATATATATATATATATATATATATATATATATATATATATATATAATCTTATAGTTTATATTGTTTGTTGTTATGAATGGTTTGGGTGTAGGCTTTTAGAGGCAGCTTTATCCTAGCATGCAGTTATACTTTATGCTATACACAATATGGACATAACTTTTTTATTTTTGCTCTGTGAGCGGAAATACATCCAGAATAAGACATACTCAATGATAACCTGTAGGCTACAAAGCTCACAATGATTTGTACAGTCCTGTTAAAGGTGTAATGGTGAAATTGGTTTTTCGTCTTTCATCTGATAAACTTCTGTATTTTAAGTCGGAATTGCTGATAATTTCGCTAACTCTACTGTAGCAGGAGTTCAGTGGGACTGTTGCTAGTCCAATCAAATTAGTAGACCAAAACAATAGCAACTGTTGTATAAAAAGCATCATTTGTTTGTTTTTGAATGTTGAAAAAGGAAAAAATCGTTAAAAAAGGTGTGGTAGGTTTGTGTGTGCACGTTACTGGGTTTGGTGAGAGTTCCACTGCTGTTAAAAAATAAATAAATAAATAAATAAATAAAAAATTCTTGCTTTGTACACAACTCCAGTCTCGCTACATGTGGCCAAGCAAATAGAATGTCTACGTTGTGTCTCTTATATAGCTGCCTGCTTATAAAAACTTGATAAATTTAACATACAAACATAGGAATTCGATTCTATGTAAAAGAATCTGCCTACTCTTCTGAGAACCAACATTTAACAAAAGTGTCATAAAAGGTCACAGAAGGGCATGGGTGGTGGCCTGGTCATGAAGACCCCAAGAAGACCATCATCTAATAATTCCTTAGGTCTAATCTTTGCTAATTATACCTGGTGCTATGTGCTTATTATGCTGTGATTACTTTAATATGCATCTTACACAAGTGTTTCACACAAAACCTGGGAGAAACATTGATGGAGTGGTGGCGGTGGAAAACCAGGGGTGAAAGGGAGCATGCAGCATAGGGTTAGTTGTGTTAAACCAGTATGTTTATATATAAAATTCTAAACCAAACTTGTAGAGTAATTAACAGCTAAGAAAATAGACCTGGAGAATGGATTATCTGGTCCTTTAGGTTCTGATCTTTCCAGATTGAGTTATATTACTTCTATCCTACTCTGCTGTCCACACCCTCTCAGCAGGTGTTCTGCTGGAAAACCTTGGGGCCTAGCATTCAAGTGAGTGTTTCTTTGGAAGGTACAACCAACCCACACATATTTGGTTACAGTCCAAGTACACCCATTCATGGCAACGATATTCCCCAATAACGGTTTTAGGAACATGACAGAGTTCAAGATGTTAACTTCGCCTCCAAATTCCCACAGGTCTGTGAGATATGCTGGACAAACAAGTCCAACCCATGAAGGCTCCACCTCACAATTTACAGGACTTACAGGAACTGCTGCTAAAATCTTGGTGCCAGATCCCAGACCACAGCACACCTTGGAGGTCTTGTGGACCATGCCTTGAAAGCTCAGAGCTGTGTCAGTGGCACAAGGGTGTGTACATGATAAAGGCAATTGGTTTTAATGTTACAGCTGATCAGTGTATGCGTGTGTATATATTTGTGTGTGTGTGCGTGTGTGTGTCAAATGGGGGGGATTCTGTTCTTCTTTGACCACACCCATTATTCAATATAAATTGTATTATAAGTACTTTTTTTCTATGTTTTGGTAGTGTTTGTGCTTTGAAGCTCTGAACAGCAGTGAGTTAATAAAATGAAAGTATTTCAAACAACTGAACCAACTTCCTGCTAATTAAATTTCCTGATTTGAATACTGAGATAATGTCACCGATGCCTGGTTGCCTCAACTGTCTTCTATTCACAGCATTAATGATGTCCACATTAATCTTACCTTTTGGTTGAACTTTTGGGTAAATTGGTTCACTCTACAATTCAACACAGCAAGTTCCTAGCTTTGAAAATTCTTTGTTAAAGCAGATACATCAATACATCACCACCAGGAGTAGATTCTCAAGATGATTCAAACATCATTATTACACACACAATCCTCACTGGTGTTAATGAGAGTTGTAAACGCAAATGCATGTTTCAACATATTCAGAGGAAACATCATTAGCTGACACACCTTTTCCCTTCCAGTGAAACCACGTAATACATTCTCTCAGCCATTAATCAGATCCATACAACAAATAAAAATCGTCAATAGATCCCTAGCACATTTTCTAAAAATTTTATTAATACGTGCCTGCGTTTTTAACCAGCTGTTTATTATTGACTGATCCAGTCCACGCCAATTCCTGTTCTTTTCTGAACGTAGTAGAATACAACTTGTCTTGCTGGGACCTTCTCAAAAATTCTGTCCATTGTCCTCTCCATTTTTTTTAGCCTTAAAGACAATGTCATTAAAAAAAAAAGCCTTTCATGTTATGAAAGCAATCTTGCACTTCAGCATGGAGTGTTTATGTTATCAGTGTTTGTGTTCTGTGCGGCCCAGTGGGACGAGTTAGTCCAAAAATGTCCATGAGCACACACTTTATTTGTGATGAGTCACCATATTAGTGAGTCTCTATCCAAAGGTATTTTGCAACTAAATTCCAGTCTGTTTTAAAACAAAAATAGGTGAGATGGTTTTAAATACAACTGTCGATTGTAGCAATAGCACAACACAAAGACTGCATACAGCATACTGCGCTGTAAAACTGCTGCTGTGGTTAAACAATAACAGCTTTAACCATTCAGGCCAGGTGAGTTACTGAGAACTCCACACGGAGGATTACGTGTGGTTCCTTGGTAAAATATTTTCAACTTTTGCATACACAGGAGCTCAAAATTCCGTAATTAAAATAAAAATTAAATGAGAGTAAAAAATAAAAAAAATAAAGCTCCTCATTAGGTAATGCAAAGGAAACTTTACACTTTAAAAACTGTCACGAGACAAGCTGTGTTTTTGTTGTTGTTATTTTATTAACTTCAATAGACAGAAAAAAAGAAGCTGATGAATGAATGATATGGTTGTTTAATATTCTAAGTGATAAAGGGAAATCATTGCTTCACTGTTGTTTAAACATTAAATGTTATTGTCTTGGGATTACCACAGCAGATCATTTGGTCTGCATGTTTTTTTGATTTGGCACAGGTTTTAAACTGGATAAGCTCAGGCCCAGAACTAAGAGCTAGCTCATCTATCTAGGTCATCTGTCTGTCTGGCTGTCTGTCTGTCTGTACAGATACTCTGTGATCCATGACCCCACGTTTTTCAACAAGAACCCCTGAAAGAAACATCCAACCCATAATAATCCCAATACCAATAGTTTTTGATCAATTTTTGGCCCCAGCTAAAGAGCAAAGTATTATCACATTACACCACAATCAAGATATACCTCTGCTCAGCTGTGAATTATTGTTTTACGCTGGATTCCTTACCTGGCACAACCCCATTTTACTGGGGCTTGGGACCAGCTCTGACAGTTAACTCTTTAGTGGCCAGGGGTTAGCCTCCTGCCTGGGAATCAAACCCGGGCCATGGCACTGAGGTCCCGGGATCCTGCTGCTGGGCCAGCAGGAGATCTTTAAACATTAAATGTAATCGTAAATGAATAAATGTACTGCAGCAGTATTTGATAAAATGACTTGGATGAGTGTGATAATTATAATGTTCCTTCCTATGCTGTGTTATTGTTACGGCCGGTAGTGTCCGGCAGGATATAACAGATCCAAACGCAAAGCTTGACGTGGATATCAGGGTTTTTGAACCATGAACCATGAACCATGAACCATGAACCATGAACCATGAACCCGCGACACTACATCAGCCTACACACGAACGAGGACTAGCAACTAATGAAGACAAAGACAGGACTATAAATAGAGAACATAATCAGGAAACAATCATGACACATTGGGGACAGGTGCGCAGGGGTAGGAACACATTAGGCTAGGGCGGGGCTTAAACACACACATGGCCAGAAACATAAACATAAACAGACATGACAGGACAAACCCCTACTGAGAGCCCCTAGTGGTTCAACCACAGCCCTGCCACCCGTAACAGTTATATTGGCAATAGAGTTTTGGACTAAAAGATTTTCTTCATGTATCAACAAATTTGTGTTTTATTCTTTAATTCTGTTGTTTTTATGTTCCATCATACTCCATTTGATAGTGCAGAATGTTACAGTAAAGCGATCATTTTTCCCTCATTTCCCTTCCTTGTAGAAAAGTCATGTCATGCGGGCAACCAAAGCAAACTCTTTGCTATCCATCCATCCATCCATCCATCCATCCATCCATCTATCTATCTATCTATCTATCTACCTCAGATTACAATTAAGATAGCTATGGTTCAACTCACCAGATTGATAAAAGTGCACACATAGCTCGTTTTATAGAAACTGTGTCTGTTCCCCGAACAGTGAGATCAAAGAATAAATTTGTTAAAAGCTCTAGAAATAATCTAATCACCATTAAACCGGAAAAAGGCCAAATAAGCAAACAAAAACAATTTCTAAAGTTTGGGCTTCTCAACATTAGATCCCTTGCACCGAAAGCACTTATTGTTAATAATATGATCTCAGATTACAGTCTTGATGCACTCTGCCTTACTCAAACCTATTTCTATAAGCATGAGCCCCATCAGACTGGTCGTGGAGGTCGTGTTGCAACTGTGTATAACTATTTTCTTACTGTTACTCAGAAAACAGGACCCAGGTTTTACTCATTCGAAGTGCTTGTCCTTAATGTTGCACTCACAGACATACATAAAAAATCCCTACTATCTCTTGCTCTGGCCACCGTATATAGACCCCTGGGGCCCTACGTTGATTTTCTTAAGGAATTTGCACATTTACTCTCAGACCTATTGATTAATTTTGAATCGCATTTATGGATTTACTAAATTCCTTTGGGGTTAAACAAACAATTAATAAACCAACTCATCATTTTAATTATACGTTCGATTTAATTATATCACATGGAACAGATGTCACTGATATAGATATTCTACATCAAAGCGATGATATCACAGATACGTGCATTTTTAACAAGCTGTTTATTATTGACTGATCCAGTCCACTCCGATTCCTGTTCTTTTCTGAACGTAGTAGAATACAACTTGTCTTGTCGGGACCTTCTCGAAAATCAGTGTTTGTGTTCTGTGCGGGCCAGTGGGACGAGTTAGTCCAAAAATGTCCATGAGCACACACTTTATTTGTGATGAGTCACCATATTAGTGAGTTTCTATCCGAAGGTATTTTGCAACTAAATTCCAGTCTGTTTTAAAACAAAAATAGGTGAGATGGTTTTAAATACAACTGTCGATTGTAGCAATAGCACAACACAAAGACTGCATACAGCATACTGCGCTGTAAAACTGCTGCTGTGGTTAAACAATAACAGCTTTAACCATTCAGGCCAGGTGAGTTACTGAGAACTTCACACGGAGGATTACGTGTGGTTCCTTGGTAAAATATTTTCACCTTTTACATACATGGGAGCTCAAAATTCTGTAATTAAAATAAAAATGAAATGAGAGTAAAAAATAAAAAAATAAAAATTCTTAAGGAATTTGCACATTTACTCTCAGAGCTATTGATTAATTTTGAATCGCATTTATGGATTTACTAAAAATTCCTTTGGGGTTAAACAAACCATTAATAGACCAACTCATCATTTTAATCATACGCTAGATTTAATTATATCACATGGAACAGATGTCACTGATCTAGATATTCTACCTCAAAGCAATGATATCACAGACCATCACCTCTTAGTGTACATGCTACATGTAGAACATATTAGCCATGTCTCTCCATGTTATCGATTTGGTAGAACTATTATTTCGTCCACTAAAGACAGATTCACAAGTAATCTGCCAGATTTGTCTCAACTTCGTACTAGACCCCTAAATGCAGATGATCTAGATGAAGTGACTAACAGCATAGGCACTATTTTCTCCAGCACTCTAGACACTGTTGACCCCAAAAAAGAGAAAAGATTAAAGTACGTTTCTCAGGAAAACCTCTGATGGAACTTAGGTGTACACTTCTTTTATTTGTAAAGGGTAAATCCCTGCTGATATGAAAGTTTGTTTTTACTATTTAAAGAACTGCATATACAAAGAGCAGGGCCAGGGATACAATGTCAGTTAATGGGTGTGGACAAAATTTGCTTTCTTTTCAGCTTCTTGTAGGTGTTGGTATTTAATACAAAGAGAAAATAAGAACAGCCCATTGATACTTGATTTTTTCTTAGTTACCACAGAACCGACTGAACCGTCAAGTTGAAATTAAGTAACATAGGCTAGCTAACTCAGCTAGTTACATAACTAGCTAGCTAAATTGTTTTAAATTTATGACCAATCTAAGACCTAAGAACTGAGACCAGTGGTCCTGTATAAACCGAAGACAAGCCGGTCTGCTTGTCTAACTGTACAGTAAGTCTTGAAGATATGCCTCAGCTAATAAAGAATATAGCATTTTTAAAAATAATTATTAATATGACATGTTAATATTATTAATTATTTATTGGCTTAGAAGTGTTATTAATTAAACTGAATTCATTCTAGAGTTATATTCTTTATCATTTCATCTATATAGGATTTGTTCAGACTTGTTAAAGCATTTTTTAAGTAGCAGGACCAGCTACGCTAAATTGCCCCTAGGTTGGAATAAGAGTAAATGTATGGAGATGAACTGCTGTGTTTTCTGAAGTGAATTCTCCAATCTTGTGGAAATTGTTGCCCAGTAGGAGTAGGAGCATTTTGGAAAGGAGTAATTGATTGCCTGCATATAGACTCACACTTAAACAAATTAAAAAACTGTAAAGAATGTCTTTGTATGCTGTAGCTTAAAGACTTCTCTTCCCTGGAACTAAGAGGCCTGAACCTGTTCCAACATGACTTTGAAACTGTGCACAAAGTGAGCTCCATGAACACATGGTTATTAAAGTTTGGAGTGGAAGAACCTAGGTGTTCTACACAGAGCCCTGACTCTGTCTCAACCCCACTGAACACTTTTGGGATGAACTGATTGTGCCTCAGAGCTCTTGTAGCTGAATGTTAGGGCAGTGATGGCTCAAACGGTTAAGGCACTGGGTTACTGGTTGGGTGGTCAAGCCCATGCAATGTCCAGATACCACTGTTGGGCCCTTGATCAAGGCCCTGAACCCCTCTGTGCTCCAGGTGAGCTGTATCATGGTGAGCTCTGACCTTCCTAAGAACTGCCTAAGCTGGCATATGTGAAGAAAATCATTTTTAATGTGCTGTAATGTGACAAATAAAGGCTTCTTATTTTTCTTCTTTTGAATGGGCAAAACCCCTACAGTCACACTGCAAAAATCTAATGGATAACATTACCATGAGAGTGGATGCTGATATAGGACCAAAGATGGAACAATTTAACATTAATTTCAATGGATATGGAATGGTATGTTCAATATGTTCAATTATTGTGAATACACAAAATACAACAGAGTTTTGACAGTATGTTTTTACAGGTTGTAGGTTTGACACCATATACAATACAGAAGAAACACATTTCATTGTACAATAAAGTGTAAGTGCAGAGCCTCATATAGCAGAGGCTCTTCTTCTGAAACAGAACTGGATCGTCCTGTTTTTGAGTTATGAGCATGCTTTCGATGGTAGGATGCACAACAGAGAAAACACTCTTATCTCTCTTTCATCCTTCACCCACCGAAGCATGGCCACGCCCAGACTGGTGATACTGATATAAGGCTTACACAAACAAACAGGAATAGAGAGAAGAGATACAGGAGGCATGTGGAACACCAGGACAGCTACTTGTGTAAGCCTCAGGATGAGGAAGACTATCATTTTGCTTCTTTTTCTGGCTGTGAGTATAAAAAGTAGAGGAGTGTTCTGTAGTTTGTTATGCATAAGCCAGAGGATATTATAGATTCTGTTACATATTTCCCAAAGTCTAGGGTTAGGGTTAGGGTTAGCACCTGGAATCAGTTTACAAATGGGACTTCCTGATTCTTGGACTAAGTCGAACAATTGGACACATCATTAATATCTGTGTAACTGATGGTATGATCTTAAATTTTTATTATTGTGTATGAGGCAGCGAGGGGGGCACGGTGGCTTAGTGGTTAGCATGTTTGTCTCACACCTCTAGGGTTGGGGGTTCGATTCCCGCCTCCGCCGTGTGTGTGGAGTTTGCATGTTCTCCCCGTGCCTCGGGGGTTTCCTCCGGTTTCCTCCCCCGGTCCAAAGACATGCATTGTAGGATGATTGGCATCTCTAGATTGTCTGTAGTGTGTCTGTAGTGTGTGTGTGTGTGTGTGTGTGTGTGTGTGTGTGTGTGTGTGTGTGTGTGCCCTGTGATGGGTTGGCACTCCGTCCAGGGTGTATCCTGCCTTGATGCCCAATGACGCCTGAGATAGGCACAGGCTTCCCGTGACCCGAGAATAGAGCGGATAAGCGGTAGACAATGAATGAATGAATGTATGAAGCAGCAAAAATTCTGAAACGTGATGCCAGGTGTACCACATAAGATATATGAGTATATGACACTTGAAGACATTTCTGGGTTATTATCAGGCCGGAATGACCAAAAACAGGCAGAATACCTTTACCATTTTTGAAAGAGTTCATTATCAGGATGGGTTTTGACACAAGAATGCCTCTGCCACATTTTTTTTTTTAACTATTTTGTTTAATTATGATTTCAGTGTAAATACTTCCAACTATGCATAGAAGCCTTGAGGGCTAAACCTGAACCAGTTTGTAAATATGTACTTACGTGACACAGAACAGCAATTAAATAAGGAAGTTTGAAATGTATTAACTGCTTCATTCCAGATGCTATTTCAGCTGTAAATATTTTTAACCATTAAGGTTGGAGGGGTAAATACTTATGAAACCACTGTATGCACTGAGCTGATAGTTATATTGATCTAATCACTAATAATCTGGCAGTGTTTTTAATGCAAATTCCTGATTATAAATATGATTATTCTGTGCTACCCTTTTTGAAAAAAACATTATCTGATGTTATTGGATTAACAAGCTTAGCTTTATAAGGAAAGACTTTCTATTCGCTGTGTTGTGTGTTTTCCAGCTGTGGGCCGAGAGTTCCCGTGGCCAGACAAGCCAGGAGAAGACCAATAAAAAGACAAATGTATGTATATATTAATAACTTTATCTCATAACATGCTTATACTAACAAATGAAAGTGATTACAATGATAGAAATAATTCATTATATGGTGACAAATACATTAAGGGTTAAAAAGCCTGTTATATTGTGGCTTTCTGTCTAAGGATGGAGTGCTCACTCGGTCCAAAAGGAGATGGTTGCTGTCTACTTTTCAACTGGATGAGGAAATTCCTGGACCTTACCCTCAAAAATTTACAGAGGTATCACTTGACATTGGGCATCATTTACCAACAGATTTATTCATAAAATATTCACATGTGAAATGTAGTGTACATGTAAACCTCGGCTGGCCGGGTGCAAATCATATAGTGTCATAGATTACTGCAATTTGTATAAGAACTGTACCCTCTACATTGAATTGGTTATTTATTTACATTTACAGCATATAGTCAGAGAAACAGAAATTGCTTTGTAGCCTCTGTCTTCTGTTAGTTTCACACAATTTTGGTAGATTTTACATATATGCTGATTAAAAAGATTCAGTCTGTTTTACAGATTTAAAAAAATAAATAAAAAAACAGCTAGCTCAGTGTGATTTCCTCATGGTTTGATCGAGTTAGGTACGATAGAGAAATGAATATGTCTAATTTCAAGTTATAATCAGATCTCAACTCTACGATATCAGGCTGCACCACATGCTGTACAGTTCAGCCATAACATTAAAACCACCATCAGTTGAAATGAATAAGGTTGTTTATCTTCGTACAATGGCACCTGCAAAAGAGTGGGATGTAGGTGAACAGCCAGTTCTTAAAACTGATGTGCTAGAAGCAGAAAAAATGGCCACGTGTTAGGATCTGAGCACCTTTGACAAGGGCTAAATAATGAGGGGTCAGAGCATGTCCAGAGCGGGTCTTCTGAGGTGTTCCTGGTTTTTCAGTGGTTAGTACCAACCAAAAAGTTCAAAGGAAGGACAACCGGTGAACTGGAGAAAGAGTCATGGACACCCAGTGCTCACTGATGCACATGGGAAGCAAAGGTTAGTCCATCTAATCCCACAGAACTGCTAGTGTAGCAGGAAGGGTTGAAAAGAACTCTGACAGAAATAAGTCAGAACACGCAGTACATCACAGGGTCACAAAAGGGACCTATACACTATTACGGCAGGTGGTTTTAATGCTATGGCTGACTGTTATATAATACAATAAAACTGTTTTTGCTCTTTAGACTTTCTGCAAAGTTTAAGATGAACTGGATTGATCTTAATAGGATCTAATTTTTACCTTTACTCTTTTGGCTCCAGTTGCACAACGATAAGAACCTGAATCACTCCATCATATTCAAAATCAGCGGCCAAGGTGTGACGGAAGCGCCGTTTGGTGTGTTCAGCATTAATAACAAAACTGGTGAAATTTTTCTGAACAAGCCCATAGACCGAGAAACCTACCCCATACTCACAGTGAGTAAAGTATGCATTTTAATGTAAGATCTTTATTAAAGTCTTAATATAAAGTATTAAGATCTTATTTAGAGTATTTATTTTCAGAATTTGTACATTGAATATTTAATGTATTAATTATCACAATTTAATATATTTAATAGGCCAGGGAACCTACCCTAGGCATTGGGGTTGCACATTATAGTGCGCTCTGAGTGCCGCTCCCAAGGCTGATTAAATTAGTGAGAGTTGCATCAGGAAGGGCATCCTGTGTAAAACCTGTGCCAAAATTACATGTGTGGATTGGTGGTCTAATCTGGTGAGCCCCAAAAATGTGGAGCAGCCGAAAAAGCAAAAATAAATAAATAAATAAGAATGAATTTGCGAGGCATTTATTCAGTGTTTATTAATTTTAAAGTTGACCCAAAATAAGTTAGCGTTTAAGTCTTCTGATGTTTATTTTAGGAAAATAAAGTTAAAATTAAATTTGAATTAATATATTATTAATAATTAATATATTTTATTGTTTATAATTAGGTGAAATTTGATGTGCTGGATGAAGAAAGTGGTAAAATTGTTGACAAAACCTTGGCTTTCAATGTGGCCATAAAAGATAAGAATGATAATCCGCCTAAATTCATACCTGAGGTTTTAAACATTAACATTCCAGAGAACACAAAAGAAGGTAAGAATCGTACACACTGCTGTTTGTAAAAAGGTTTTTTTTGGTAAGCAGAAAACAAAAGATTTCCTGATCAATAAGGATTCCTCTTTAGGAGGTTAAGAACCGTTTGAAGAATTTTTACATTTACTTTTTGAAGAATCTCTTAAAAGGCTCTTCTTGGCCCATAAAACCCAAAGCAATTACACTATGTTTTTTTCCCCCTTGAAAATTTCACATCACTTTATCACACTTTTTATCTAGTTTCCTAAATGCTGTCTATTCTTGTTGCACTAGGTAGGCTTCCTATTTTACTGCAAGCAGGAGACATTGATGAGAAAGACACTGCCAATTCGCGTGTCTCCATGAGGATAGTGTCTCAGGAACCAGAACTGCCAAAAATGTCTCTGGACTTCATCTTGGATGAAAAAGACACCATGCTCACAAAACTTGTCCTTACCGGTTGCTTTGATTATGATGTGAGTGCGAACACACAAACACACACAAACACTACCATCACATACTGTTTATCGCTATATTATTGTCATGAATGGTTTAACAGAAAAAAGGGGCAGTGTTTAAACACTACAGTGTAAAAGTTCAATTACAGTAAACTGTATTATGATTTACAAAATTCTTTGACTTTTTGTTAAGTAAGAAAGCAAACACACTGTGTCCTGCTGTTAAAGGAAAATAATTCAATGATGAGGTTGTGTGAAAAAGCTGAGATGATTAATTTCCTGTAACAGCATGTCCCAAATGTGTTTTATTGTGTTATATAGTGAGAAAGAAAGCTGTCCTTCAATTTATGACATACTGTGTAACAAACTTTAACTGTAACATTTATATACTGCTAACATTTATATACTACTCATTTCCTTCTAAAATGATGTCATTTATGTTACACTTGAGGTTATCCTTTAAATTCCAGTTTAAATGCATTAAAGGTATTATACAAAAAAAGTATTAATATTAAACTTATTAGAATGCTCACATACAGACACACTTGTTTTGCTTTGCACTTTAGAAAGTAAAGAAATATAAACTGCTTGTCGAAGCACGGGATCATGGAACACCATCACTCTCATCCACTGCGACTGTAAATATCTACATCACTGACTCCAATACTCACATACCTGTGTTCAATGCTTCAAAGGTGAGGATTGGCCTCTATCTCTACCTCTATCTATTAAGTCCTGTTTTTACTTCAACAGTGCCAGATTAGATCCATGTGACACAAACACACCTCCATATAATTCATTATTGAATGACAGACTCAATAAAATCAAACAAGTCTCAAAACTGTGCTGAATCGATGAACACCGTTCTTCCATAAGAAGTTGGAAAAGTGTGAAGGCCTTAGCATACGACTTACATAATTTTTCTCTTCATAAGACCATTCACTGAGCTTTTGCGTTCTGTAAATTTGTGGGCAGGACCATGCTGAAAGAGACTACGCCCATCAGGAAAGAAGTAGGCTTAATGAAGAAACATTTGTGAAGTAAATAAAAATGGTCCTATAACTGAGCCTTGAGGCACTCCAAAAACAGGATCCATTTACTAGTCTGAATGCATTGCCTACAATTCATTTCAAGTGAATATTAAATGTTGTACTATTCTATTACATAACATGATCCTGTCAAATGCATGGTTCACAATGTCTGGTTTAATAACCTCTTAAACTGAAACATACCACATTAACTCATTTACTTGTTTTATTTTTACTGGTCCAGTTCAACACAAACGTTATGGAAATGGAAAACAATAAGGAAATTTTAAGGATTCCTGTGCAAGACATGGACACTCCCAACACTCCAGGATCTAGAGCAGTGTTCACTATCCTGAAGGGTAATGAAGAGCACAACTACAAGATTGAGACAGACCCAATTACCAATGAAGGAGTACTGACCGTCATCAAGGTAGATTTCAGAAATTCACAATCTTCTTCTTCTTCTTCTTTCGGCTTTTCCCTTCAGGGGTCGCCACAGCGAATCATCTCTCTCCACCTATCCCTATCTTCTGCATCCTCAACCCTTGCACCCACTAGCTTCATATCCTCATTAATTCCATCCATATACCTCCTCTTTGGCCTTCCTCTTTGCCTCCTGCCTGGCAGCTCCATGTCCAACATTCTCCTACCAATATACTCACTCTCCCTCCTCTGAACATGTCCAAACCATCTTAATCTGGCCTCCCTAACTTTGTCCCCCAAACGTCCAACATGAGCTGTCCCTCTGATGTACTCGTTCCTAATCCTGTCCAATCTTGTCACTCCCAAAGAGAACCTCAACATCTTCAGCTCTGCTACCTCTAGCTCTGACTCCTGTCTCTTCCTCAGTGACACTGTCTCTAAACCATACAGCATGGCCGGTCTCACCACTGTCCTGTACACCTTCCCCTTGATTCTTGCTGATATTTTCTGATCACACAGAACTCCCGACACCTTTCTCCACCCATTCCAACCTGCCTGCACTCGCTTCTTTACCTCTTTCCCACACTCTCCATTACTCTGGACTGTTGACCCCAAGTACTTAAACTCCTGTACCTTCTTCACCTCTTCACCCTGTAACCTTACTGTTCCACTTCCCTCCCTTTCATTCACACACATGTACTCAGTCTTACTACGACTGACCTTCATTCCTCTTCTCTCCAGAGCAAACCTCCACCTCTCCAGGTTTTCCTCCACCTGCTCCCTGCTCTCACTACAGATCACAATGTCATCTGCAAACATCATTGTCCAAGGAGACTCCTGTCTGACCTCCTCTGACAACTGGTCCATCACCATAGCAAACAGGAAGGGGCTCAGAGCCGATCCCTGATGCAGTCCCACCTCCACATTGAACTCCTCTGTCTGACCCACAGCACACCTCACCACTGTCCTGCTCCTCTCATACATGTCCTGCACCACTCTGACATACTTCTCCGCTACTCCTGACTTCCTCATACAGTACCACAGCTCTTCTCTTGGCACCCTGTCATACGCTTTCTCCAAGTCTACAAACACACAGTGCAACTCCCTCTGACCATCCCTATACTTCTCCATCAAAATTCTCAGAGCAAAAATTGCATCCGTTGTGCTCTTTCTGGGCATGAAGCCATACTGCTGCTCACAAATTTCCACTACCTTCCTTAACCTAGCTTCCACTACTCTTTCCCATACCTTCATTGTATGGCTCATCAACTTTATCCCCCTATAGTTACTGCAACTCTGCACGTCACCCTTATTCTTAAAGATCGGCACTAACACACTTCTTCTCCATTCCTCAGGCATCCTCTCACTCTCTAAAACCCTGTTGAACAAATTAGCTAAAAATTCCACTGCTGCCTCTCCCAGACACTTCCAGACCTCCACCGGGATGTCATCAGGACCAACTGCCTTCCCACTTTTCATCCTCTTCAAAGCCTTCCTGACTTCATCCTTTCTAATGTTATCTACTTTCTGTTCCACAGAGTTCACCCCTTCTACTCTTTTTTCCCTCTCATTTTCCTCATTCATCAGCTCCTCAAAGTATTCCTTCCATCTCCTCTGTACACTCTGCTCACTTGTGAGCACCCTTCCATCTCTATCCTTAATAAATCTAACTTGCTGCACATCCTTCCCATCTCGATCCCTCTGCCTAGCTAACTTGTACAAGTCCTTCTCTCCTTCTCTAGTGTCTAACCTAGTGTACAACTCTTCATATGCCTTCTGCTTGGCCTTAGACACCTCCCTCTTCACTCTGCGCTGTAACTCCTTGTATTCCTGTCTATTCTCTTCAGTCCTGTCCATGTCCCACTTCTTCTTGGCTAACCTCTTCCTCTGGACACTATCCTGAACTTCCTCATTCCACCACCAAGTCTCCTTATCTTCTTTCCTCCTTCGAGATGACACACCCAGCACCTTTCTCCCTGTCTCCCTGATCACTTCTGCTGTAGTTTCCCAGTCATCTGGCAGCACTACCTGACCACCCAGAGCCTGCCTCAACTTCTGTCTAAATTCCTCACAACATTCCTCCTTTTTCAGCTTCCACCACTTGGTTTTCTTCTCTGTCTCTGACCTCTTCTTCTTACAGACCATCAGAGTCATCCTACACACCACCATCCTATGCTGTCTGGCTACACTCTCTCCCACTACCACTTTACAGTCACTAATCTCTTTCAGATTGCCTCTTCTACATAGGATGTAGTCTACCTGTGTTCTCCTACCTCCACTCTTGTAAGTCACTCTATGCTCCTCCCTCTTCTGAAAATAAGTGTTAACCACACCCATGTTCATCCTCTTAGCAAAGTCCACTACCATCTGTCCTTCAAGGTTCCTTTCCTTAACTCCAAACTTGCCCATCACCTCCTCATCACCTGTGTTCCCCTCGCCAACATGTCCATTAAAATCCGCTCCTATCACCACTCTCTCACCCGTGGGAATACTCTCCATCACCTCATCTAATTCACTCCAGAATCTCTCTTTCTCCTCTAACTCACAACCTACCTGTGGGGCATAACCACTAACAACATTCAACATCACCCCTTCAATCTCTAACTTCAGACTCATCACCCTGTCTGACACTCTCTTCACCTCCAGAACATTCCTCACAAACTCCTCCTTCAGGACCACACCTACCCCATTTCTCTTACTATCCACACCATAATAAAACAGCTTGAATCCTGCTCCTATACTACGAGCCTTGCTACCCTTCCACCTGGTCTCCTGTACACACAGTATATCCACCTTCCTTCTCTCCATCACATCAGCCAGCTCTCTACCTTTCCCTGTCATAGTACCAACATTCAGAGTTCCTATTCTCAGTCCTACACTCTTACCTTTCCTCTTCTCTCTCTGTCTGCGCACTCTCCTCCCTCCTCTACTTCTTCGACCAACAGTAGCCCAATTTCCACCGGCGCCCTGTAGGTCAACGGCGCCGATGGCGGTCGTTGTTAACCCGGGCCTCGACCGATCCGGTATGAAATTTGTACTGACGATTCGCATGCTTAAATTTGGCAATGTTTTACGCCGGATGCCCTTCCTGACGCAACCCTCTCTATTTATCCGGGCTTGGGACCGGCACAGAAGTCACTGGACTGTGACCCCCATGGCTAGATTAGAAATTCACAATAGATTAGAATATTATTTAATAATGAAGCTTTTAAATAAGAAATATAAGTAGAATATAAAGAATAGTTTCATAATTTTTGTGTACCCTAATGTATATAATTATACACATTGTGAGAAAGATTTAATCTGTGAATATTTATGTCCTTATTCTACAGAGAATGGATTATGAGAGAACTACGTTAACTGAACTGGAAATAGGAATGGAGAATGAAGAGCCATTATTTTTATGTGTTGACGGAAAGCCAGTTAGTCCTATTCCAGAGACTTTGAAAAGGAGCAACCCAGTCAAAGTCGCCGTCAAAGTCATTGATGTGAATGACCCACCCGTGTTTCATAATAAAATTCATACGATTTACAGGATTGAGGAAGACGAGCCAGGTGATGTGTTGTACATTCCCACAGTCACAGACGAGGATTCAGACACAGCTAAGATCAGGTATGCAATTAGTAACAAAATTTCAGGTTTTACTGTGGGTGATGCCATGAAATTGGGTTGTTTTTAGCCTCAGATAGTTACTGCAATTTTCTAGACCTGGCAATTTTTTACAAACTGATAAAAAACTTAAGCTTTGAAGTGGCACAAAATTCTTGATTTTCACACAGCTGTCCAATGATATATAAAAACAAAACAAAAAGCAAAACAGAAAAACTTGTGGCATGTGTGTTTCAAGGTATGAGCTAGTCAAAGATCCAGCTAAATGGATGTCCATAGACCCACAGACTGGAATTATTACCCTGGCAAAGAAGATGGACCGTGAGTCTCCATATGTCAACGAGAGCACCTACACTGTTGTGATGCGAGCAATAGATGATGGTACGACTTATGCTATACGATTTATCACAGACTTATGCTAAGTTCACACATATTGTGACTCACAGTGATGAAGCGAAGGGAGACCACGCATTTTCAATGAGAGCTGGTGACTTCTGGTGATGTGAGCGACAGCAAACACTAGTGACCAGATGTGGCCGTGTTGAATGATGCAACAAAGCAAAATTTTTACTTTATGCAAATATAGAGCGACTTACTGCAGTGACTACCAATGGGAGTGAAGACGATAGAGTGTGTGAGCTGTTTGTCTTTCAATTTTAAAAACAAATTATCTCCTCCAGAATGTTTCATTTTAGCAACAAGAAAGATTTTTAAATGCTACTTGCTCCACCCACTTATAAACGTTATTACTATGGCAACCAGCCTACTTACGACTTAAATCGCTGATAAAACCACTGTGTTTGTGAACATAGCATTATTTCACATTGCACAATTAGTATAGTTTTGTACAAACAGCACAGCACTGCTAAAACATTGTGTATTGTTATTGCCTAGCTATTTATCACAAAACATAATCCCTGACACTGTGGGGCTTTTTGGAAGAGGTTACAAATCATCTATGCAAGGTTTCTCCAACGTCAGTGGAGCTGTAACTGACATAGGAAAGTCTTAAAGACAGGAGGATCAGGAGGATTCATGTTTACAATTCCTATAAGAACAGACTACTATTTTTTTTACCGTCTTAACATATCAAGACCTATATTGTGCCTGAAATCACTTACTCACTCATTCACTTTATTATCTATTCTATAAAACAGCAACATACAGTGCAGCAGTACGGTTAATGTCAGATCATGTGGCTAGTAAATCAAGCGTTAGGATGTATTAGTGCTTAAGTATAAAGTGTTTAACAGCTAGCATTAATAGGTGAGGAGTGCTTATATTCTATAGGTATATATTATATTATATAATTCTAATTCTTATATTCTATATTCTAATGCTATGAGAGAACGATTTTTAAAAACGTAATAAACTGAAACAAACTAAATCAACCTCAATATCCACACTCTTCATACTCTCAAAGATTGTCTCATTGTTTCACAACACAGCGGAACCTCCTGGCACAGGTACAGGGACTCTGGTGGTCAAGCTGGGAGATAAGAATGATAATGCACCATATCTAACCTGCAACCCTTCTGTGATATGTGGGAATAAAGCTGACAGAGTAAGAATCACAGCAAAGGATGCTGATGTTTACCCATATAGTGGACCATTCACCTTCACGCTTGGCAAAGATGATCAGGAGCTGAAGAGCATGTGGATGTTTGAGCACACAGGTGAGTAGTTACTGGATAACAACTAGATAATGCTGTTCATCACATGAAATTATTTGTAATAAACTAAAATCTGCTTCATTTCTGACCATATAAAATAGGAAGTATTAATTTTTAATAATCAAATATATTAAAACAGTTTATTCCACAGTACAATTCTTAATTCTGATTGGTTAAGACAGTGTTTATCATTTTTCCATCACAGTAGCTCTGACAATACAGCAGCTGCAAATCGCAGGTTTATTTTAATGCATTCATTCTACTACTTTTTTTTTTTTTTTTAACTTGCACCAGCCTGTTAATCACCTTTCTGTCTTCTTTGTAACAATCCACATCTTTCATGTTTCTGTCTCAGTGTCTGAAAGCTTACTGATTAGCCTGAAGACTCTGCCATATGGAAATTACTCAGTTCCCCTGAAGATTGCTGACCAACAGGGGGTGCAAACACATGATGTCTTGCAAGTGGTGGTATGTGACTGTGGGGATGGATATGTTTGTAAGGACCTCCTGCCACAATCCTCTACACTCCATAGAGCAGCTCTAGGAATTATTCTGGGAGCACTGATGGCTTGTGAGTCTTTCCATATATGAAACAATTGTTTCTTATATGAACAATCATGAACCAAAATCCAGCTATAATAAACCAAGATATTAAATTAAGTTCTTAAAATTTTGCTGCACCAACTTTGTTGCAGCTTCCCAAAAATGTCAAAAAAAAAAAAAAATGCTGTTTGTTTGTGTGGGGTTAATTCTGAAGACATCCCAAGTCTGAATTATAAAAGAGCACGACAAAATTTTTTTTAACGATATCGTAATCTGAAACAATTCTAAAGAATTCCACCTTCAAACTTGTACATCAAGGCTACAGACTGGACAAGTTAAAACTGGGTACTGACTTGGTACTGGGTTACTTTTAAACTGCTTTTGTTTTTAAAAGGTAGGCCCTTTGTGGCATATTGACATTCAGGCAGATTTCAAAAAGTAATATATTGGATTTACCATCTTTAATTACCTAATGACTCACATATATTAAGGATTCTACTTTTTTCCAGTTCTGCTCTGCTTATGTTTTGTCTGCAAGTGTGGAAATGTAAAAACCTTCAAAGAGCAAGATTATTATTTTGGCTCAACCTTGATCAAATACAGCATGGAAGGACCCAGTCCAGTCAAGGTATGTTCTCACTCAGTAAATACCAATCCATCTGGTTCTTGGTTATATAGTGTCATATTGTATTCTTGCTAATGTTTTCCCCTTTGATTAAATGTCAGGTTATTAACTCGTTCACTCTTCCTTTGTATTTAATGGGGAATGCGTGTGATGGCATGGGTGGAGTATTCACATGGCAATCATAGGATTTATTTAGCATCCTAACTGAAATATTTGCTTTGAACTTGCCATGAACTAGACTGTCTACTCCAGCCAAAGAACAACTACACAAGGTTAGAGGCTGGGGCTGAGGATTTGATTGGTATGGGTATATCTTACTTACAACATCCCATTCCTCTCACTTTGTGAATAAATAATGCTAGAATAGTCTTCTCACCAATTTGCAATTAGGACAGAATGGCCCTGATTTAAGTTAGGTGAAAAAAGGACAGTTTCTGTTGTGGATTGAATTTTTAGCTCCTCACATGCTTTTTGATAGGCTGCAGCACGCTGAAAGTCTACATTATTTCTTTAGATTATATTTACCAGACTCCAGATCTCAGAAAAAGACCTTACAAAATGAAATTCTTCCCAAGCATGGTTACATGTTCATGGTAAATCAGCATTTGCCAAAATGGGGCGACCAAAAGGTATCAAATAACTGGTATGTGCATCGACATAAGAACAGGAAGCTCATTTTAGAATGGCTGATGCAATCACTCCAACTTTCTCCCTATGTCATACTGTACAAACCCAATAAACCACAAGAGGAAATGCAATACAATGATATAATCACGGATAAATGTATTTCTGGCCACAAGGTATATGTGAATGTGTATGTACGTGATGTACAGTGATGGACTAGTGTTCAATTGATTGGTAAATTGAAGCTTTGCCCTCAGTGCTCCCAGCACAGGGTAAAATCACTTACTCTAGACGAATGATTGAATTGCTATACTTTAACGACAAACCCGATTCCAAAAAAGTTGGGACACTGTACAAATTGTGAATAAAAAAGGAATGCAATAATTTACAAATCTCATAAACTTATATTTTATTCACAATAGAATATAGATAACATATCAAATGTTGAAAGTGAGACATTTTGAAATGTCATGCCAAATATTGGCTCATTTTGGATTTCATGAGAGCTACACATTCCAAAAAAGTTGGGACAGGTAGCAATAAGAGGCCGGAAAAGTTCAATGTACATATAAGGAACAGCTAGAGGACCAATTTGCAACTTATTAGGTCAATTGGCAACATGATTGGGTATAAAAAGAGCCTCTCAGAGTGGCAGTGTCTCTCAGAAGTCAAGATGGGCAGAGGATCACCAATTCCCCCAATGCTGCGGCCAAAAATAGTGGAGCAATATCAGAAAGGAGTTTCTCAGAGAAAAATTGCAAACAGTTTGAAGTTATCATCATCTACAGTGCATAATATCATCCAAAGATTCAGAGAATCTGGAACAATCTCTGTGCGTAAGGGTCAAGGCCGGAAAACCATACTGGATGCCCGTGATCTTCGGGCCCTTAGACGGCACTGCATCACATACAGGAATGCTACTGTAATGGAAATCACAACATGGGCTCAGGAATACTTCCAGAAAACATTGTCGGTGAACACAATCCACCGTGCCATTCGCCGTTGCCGGCTAAAACTCTATAGGTCAAAAAAGAAGCCATATCTAAACATGATCCAGAAGCGCAGGCGTTTTCTCTGGGCCAAGGCTCATTTAAAATGGACTGTGGCAAAGTGGAAAACTGTTCTGTGGTCAGACCAATCAAAATTTAAAGTTCTTTTTGGAAAACTGGGACGCCATGTCATCCGGACTAAAGAGGACAAGGACAACCCAAGTTGTTATCAGCGCTCAGTTCAGAAGCCTGCATCTCTGATGGTATGGGGTTGCATGAGTGCGTGTGGCATGGGCAGCTTACACATCTGGAAAGGCACCATCAATGCTGAAAGGTATATCCAAGTTCTAGAACAACATATGCTCCCATCCAGACGTCGTCTCTTTCAGGGAAGACCTTGCATTTTCCAACATGACAATGCCAGACCACAAACTGCATCAATTACAACATCATGGCTGCGTAGAAGAAGGATCCGGGTACTGAAATGGCCGGCCTGCAGTCCAGATCTTTCACCCATAGAAAACATTTGGCACAAAAGAGGAAGATGCGACAAAGAAGACCTAAGACAGTTGAACAACTAGAAGCCTGTATTAGACAAGAATGGGACAACATTCCTATTCCCAAACTTGAGCAACTTGTCTCCTCAGTCCCCAGACGTTTACAGACTGTTATAAAAAGAAGAGGGGATGCCACACAGTGGGAAACATGGCCTTGTCCCAACTTTTTTGAGATGTGTTGATGCCATGAAATTTAAAATCAACTTATTTTTCCCTTAAAATGATCCATTTTCTCAGTTTAAACATTTGATATGTCATCTATGTTGTATTCTGAATAAAATATTGAAATTTGAAACTTCCACATCATTGCATTCTGTTTTTATTCACAATTTGTACAGTGTCCCAACTTTTTTGGAATCGGGGTTGTAAACATTTTGCATTCTTCTTTTAGGATCTTAATCAATTTACCCACAACCCAAAAGACAAGCATTACACTGAACTGATACAGGTGTGTACATATTTTGCATTTTTTAAATGTATTTCTATGCTATTTCTATGCTATTCACATATTATAGCTGGAATTCTAATAAAACACAAAAAATTTGTATTTTAATCTTCCCTTTCATAGCACACAAAATTCTGTCCTAATTCAAACCCTAACCAATTACAGCCTTTTTTCTCCACATCTCCTTGGACCATATGTCATATTTTGACAAATTTTTAATTCTGTTAACAGCATTGTTTCTTTTTGAACACTTTTAGGTAAAAATTTGCTATACTTTGTATCAATTTAGCATATTCTTGCATTGACTGCACATAGTGCATTGGTGGCTCGGTGGTAGGTTTCTCACCTACCATGCACTGGATGCAGTGCCAGTCCCAAGCTCAGAAAAATGGGAGGGTTGTGTCAGGAAGGGCATCCGGTGTAAAACCTGTGCCAAGTTGTTGTGCGGACCAGTTGGTCTGCTGTGGTGACCCCAAACAGAGAGCAGCTGAAAGCAACTTCTTATTTTCATTGACTACACATGTACTTCAAGTAGAGTTTGTGTTGCTTATTTTGGTTTTTCAACTAATTCAACTGAGATCAGACAATTTTGCTGACCAGTCAGAGACCCAGTGTTCCATAATACTCCCATATAGACTTGGCCATAGGTACCCTATAGTTGTTATGTAGAATGTAGTCAGTGTTTTGTTTGGAAATAAAGTACAAAAGGAAACCTTAAATTCCCAGAATACCTCCGCAACCCGACTATCTAGATTTTAGTTACATTTTAGCAGGTGTGTAATTTTTTTTTTAAATAAAGCACTGCTTTTGCTGGATGGTACTCATGTTTTATGTACATGGAGATCATCTTACCCACCCTACAGTATCCTTCTCTAACTTACTTTGATCCATTATTCCGTATCACACTTACGTTATTCTATTGTTGTCACGATTCATCCGAGATCTGGCCACGAGAGGGAGCCCTCGCCCGACTTTTGATGCGCTTCCGTGTTTCCGCGTGAGCATAAATATGGAGCGCACTTCCTGCTCTATGCGAAGTATCGTCCCTCGTGACCTACTAAGCATTTGCCTCGTGCTTTTGGATTACGCTGACTTTGGATTGTTTCTTTGGTTTACGATTTCTGCTTCTGGCCCTTTTGGATTTGTTTGACTGTGTTTCGACTTCGGACTGTTTTCCGGACTTTGTCTTTGCAGCGCCCTTTGGATTTGTTTCCTCTCTTGATTCGGATTTACTGGTTACGACCTCTTTGCCTGCCCGACTACTGTCACGACCGGCCGCCACTCCCGCCCTAGCGGGGCACGAACCCGGACCTCCGTGGTGTGGCGTGCTCCGCCACGCCGTGAAAGCTCAGACCCAAATGCAGGATTCAGTGAAGCACTGTTTTATTTACATAAACACAATACAGGGGAAAGAGGAACATAACACTAGACTCCGTGGTACATTAAACTAAACTCACAAACATAACCCCAAACCTAACATAACACCCACGGGACAGCTATACACAGAACATTGACCCACGCCACACATGTACACCAGGCTCCCTCTTATAGGGAAACACAACAGGGTAATAAGGGACAGGTGACACAATCAGGGTGGAGAACCATGGGCAGGAAATCACACAGACACAAACAGGCTTCCAGGATTCTCCTGCCAGCGCCCTCCCTGGGCCTGGCAGGGAACTGTCCAGCTACTCCTGACAACTATGTCTCTCTCTCTCCGCCCCTCCCCAACTCCAGCTCAGCGCATGGATCCGGCTGCTGCCGCCGCTGGCGGACAACCGTCACAATTGTCCAACATCCTAGCCTGCTTTTCAATACCCTACCTATTTAATAAAACACCACCCCACCCACCAATTTCACTGTATCACTCCCGCAGTGCCTTAATATATTCTTAACATCCAATCCTGCATTCTATCCATTTCACATATTACACTATTCACCTTCCCTACCCTCTCTATAGTATCTTTAAAAAAAGTTACCTTATCCTGTGCCATACCCTTCATTAAACTATTTTATCCTAACCTTAATTTTTAGAAAGCGGTGTAACTTTATTAGCTTGTAAAGCATCAAAGATACATTACTGATCCTTAAAGTCCCGTTATGTGTATTTTACCATATTCTGTCAAATTCCACAAATTATCCCACCTTTATCATCCTCTACACTAATTTATACTGTATCTTACCAAGCTTTATTCTATTCACTGCTACACTAGATCCTCTTTTATCCAATGTTACTATACCCTATTCTATCTTTTTATACACTTTAGCTTACCTTTACCTTCAATACACTTCCCTCTCTACTGTATCCTACCAAACCTTTACCTATCCTGTCCTATACCATATCATTCTTTTCCTTATTTCTCTATTCGGTCATTTTTCCACACATTAGCATACCTTTACATCATTATCCTTCCTTCTCTACTCTACAGTGTCATCAAACCTTATCTTACCATATTCCCTCCTGTACCCCAATTCTAAACATATGTATATATGAGAGGTCGACCGATGCATTGGTTTTGCCGATTAATCGGCACCGATAGTCGATTCACTATCGGTTATCAGCAAAAACTCGCGCCGATAGTTCTTCCGGGTTGTGTCTGCTGCTGGTGCAGTTGAGAACGGTCTGTTGTCATTATACAGTGCGAGAGCCAACATATCTATGGCGAGATTGGCCTCTAGAGGCGAAAATCACTGAAAGCACGCGCATTTTTTTGACACGTGATACTGCGTGCTGTATTTACATGATTCAGTACTATTTTTTTGTTTGTTATTTTTTGTAATAAAGTTCAATACTATTTTAAATGGAGTATTATGTTTTTATTTTAATTTTTTTTAATCCAGTATCCATTTTAAAAATATCGTTATCGGTTAATTAATCGGTTATCTGCAAGTACGGTCCAACCTAGCTATTGGTATCGGTAAAATTCAATATCGTTCGACCTCTAGTATATATATGTATGTAAATACATATGTATTTACAATGCCTAACATTTTCTAGAACTCTTTAGTATATTGTAATGTCCTCCTTCTCCTTTTAGATTAATCCACAGTTTCAACACAGCACTACCAATTATTTCAACAACCTGCAAATGAATGCTCATCAGGTGTGTACTACATATTTTTTCTTTATACAGACATATTACAAATCACATGAAAAACAGATGTCCCAATCATAAACCCTATTTCAGGGTCATTTAAATCTTTCCTTATTCCATCTTTAAATGAATGTCACCATTTTATACTAGAAGTAGAAATAATGGGTCACCATTTTATATACGAAAAATCTTTTTTGTGTTTTTTTCCCATTCATTTATTCAGTTTTGCCTGGACTTTGTCACCCGTCCATACATATTTAAACAAAAGACATTTACAGTCTCTCTATATGGTTTTGTCCCCTTTACAGCTTCCAAGGGGCCCTAATGAACTTAGTGACACAACTGACTCAAGCAACATCTATGCAAAGTCATCAGTAAGTTACAAAAGATTATCTATCATCTGTCAAAGATAGGTGATTAATGGCAAATATAACTTGCAAATCATGTAGTGCCATCTGTTTGTGATGTTTGTAATCATTTGAAATTCCACATTAAGTGTCTTAAATGTGCATTTATTCATACGTGGTTCAGTGGAACCTCGACATAGGAATTTAATTCGTTCTGGAGGCGAGGTCTTAAGGCAAAAATTTGTATTGTGAAACGAATTTTCCCATAAAAAATAGTGTAAATGCAGATAATCCATTCTAGTCACCCAAAAATATTACCGGTACATTTTACCAATATTACTAGTACAAAGCATATCTAAACTGACCCAAGCCAAGCATTCCATGTCAAGGCTCCTCACAGGAAGTTGTGCCACCAAGCTTGGGCTAAAAACCCACACCAATTTGTCAACAAAAAAAAAAAAAAAAACACACGAAAAACCACCTAGCTGTTACGGGTAGCAGGGCTGAGGGTGAACCACTAGGGGGCCCTCAGTAGGGGTTGTCATGTCTGTTTATGTTTATGTTTTGGCCATGTGTGTGTTTAAGTCCCGCCCTCGCCTAATGTGTGTTCCTGCCCCTGATCACCTGTTCCCAATGTTTCCCTGATTATGTTTCCTATATATAGTCCTGTCTTTGTCTTCTTTAGTTGCTAGTCCTCGTTCGTATGTAGGCCAGTGTGGTGTCGCGGTTTTTGTTCCATGTCATGTCTCGTGTGTTATGTTTAATAAACCCCTTTTTGTTTCACGGAAGCTTCGCGTTGGGTCTGTTATATCCAGCCGGACCCCTGCCGGTTGTAACAGAAGGACTAGCCCAAACCGAACAGATCCAGCGCGAAGCTTCAGCGAGAAGGTTAGTTTTTTCGTTTCCGGGTTTTATTGTTTTGCCTGTTTTCGTTTTGCGGTCCGGTTCGGAGTGTTGTTTTTCGGGGGGGTTTTTGTTGATTCCGCCCCTCTCTCCGCCCGTGGTTAGGGAAAGGAGGGGGGTTTCGGCAGAAAATTTACATTTTTGGAGGATTTTTGATTTTTCTCGTTCCGCCCATGTTCCCGTGGGGGGCGTCGCCTCACGATGTAGCTTCCGTGAGGGACGTGCCTCCATTTTTATCCCGCGAAAGAGTTCCGGCCAAGGGCCGGAGTTTCAAGTTTTTGTTTCCGGCTCTCGCTCTGCCTAGGTTCCGGTGGGGGGCGTCGCCCCATGATGTAGCTTCCGTGGGGGGCGTTGCCCCAATGTTCGCCAGCAGAGGACAGTTCCGGCCAGGGCCCCGGACCTTGAACTTTTTTTTACTGTTTTGTTTGCTCCGACTCTCGCTCCGCCCATGTTCC
Source organism: Hemibagrus guttatus (assembly GCA_033459395.1). Classification (NCBI taxonomy): domain Eukaryota; kingdom Metazoa; phylum Chordata; class Actinopteri; order Siluriformes; family Bagridae; genus Hemibagrus; species Hemibagrus guttatus. The sequence goes on from JAUCMX010000017.1 coordinate 21,178,495, forward strand.
TGTGGGGGGCGTCGCCCCATGATGCAGCTTCCGTGGGGGCGCTGCCCCACCGGTTGCCAGCGGAGGAGAGTTCCGGCAGCACCTTGCTCCCACCCTCCCGCCCCTTGGGGAGTTCCAGATCCCAGCGAGACGGACATCGTCGCCCCGGAGCCGTCGTTCGTCGGTGGACGTCGCTCGGTGCGAGTGCTCGGCGGTGGACGTCGCTCAGCGCTGCAGCTCGGCGGTGGACGTCGCCTGGCCCTGCGGCTCGGCTGTGGACGTCACTCGGCTCTGCAGGGTCGGCTGTGGACGCTTTCTCGGCGCCTCCGCTCGGCTGTGGACGTCGCGTCGGACCCTTTGGCCTTGCCGTCGGGTCCTTTGCTCCCCCCACTTGTCTCGCTCCTGCTTCTCACTCCCCCCACGTGCCTTGCCTTGATCCTCGTTCCCCCCACTTGCCTTGCCTTGGTCCTCGCTTCCCCCCACTCGCCTTGCTTTTGCTTCTGGCTCCCCCCCCCCCAAGTGCCTCGCCCTGCTCCTCGCTCCCCCCACCGGCCTCTCTACGTTCCTAGCTCCTCCCCAGGACCCATCGCTGGACCGGACTTTTTGGGAGGGGCTAGGGTTTGGCACGTCGGGAGCCGCGCCTTTGAGAGGGGGGAGATGTTACGGGTAGCAGGGCTGAGGGTGAACCACTAGGGGGCCCTCAGTAGGGGTTGTCATGTCTGTTTATGTTTATGTTTTGGCCATGTGTGTGTTTAAGCCCCGCCCTCGCCTAATGTGTGTTCCTGCCCCTGATCACCTGTTCCCAATGTTTCCCTGATTATGTTTCCTATATATAGTCCTGTCTTTGTCTTCTTTAGTTGCTAGTCCTCGTTCGTATGTAGGCCGACGTGGTGTCGCGGTTTTTGTTCCATGTCATGTCTCGTGTGTTATGTTTAATAAACCCCTTTTTGTTTCACAGAAGCTTCGCGTTGGGTCTGTTATATCCAGCTGGACACCGCCGGTTGTAACACTAGCTTTCCAAACAGCTTTAGCTGACTGAAAAAAAAATTGTAAAATTTCTGATGCAAATTTCTTTCAAAATTTCAATACTTAATGCGGAAAGCTGTAAGGGAGGGCATTCATATGTCGAGGATCCACTGTATTATTATAGCCAAATATATTGAAAAAAAAACAAATTGTGAAATTTATTCTATCACCTGTGTTTTGTGCCCCATTAGAGATGGACTAGAAACAGGAATAGCACACATAACCTGACTAGGGCAAAATGATTTACATACAACAAAAGCTTTCAGATACTATTTCAAAATGACATTCAAAAGTTCATATTGTTGCATTTTCTGATTCTCATATATTTGCACTTTCCAGAACAAACTAATCAGATCCTGTAGATTTCTGCCTCAAGATAAAATGGAAGAGCAACTTGACAGGGTAAAATCTCGCTCACTTTCATATTACATACACAGCTGCTCTTTATTGAAGCTACAGGGGTCTCTGATTGGTCAGAAAGTGACAGTGATCAGAAACTGCTACAGAAACTCAGTGTATCTTCAAATCATATATTAATGTCATTGTTCCAATACATTACAGTAAATTCACAAGAGGTGTAATTATTATTATTATTATTATTATAAAGAAAGAAAAAAATTTTCTATAGTTTGGAAATTTCGAATGAAGGTGAAAAAATTTCTCTCTTCTCTTTATGATTCTATACTGCAGATGCTCTGGAAACTTGCTACAGAGCACAAAACCTTCCCTGAATATCAACCACGAGACTACATCTATGAAGGATCCATTACTGATCCTGTGTCACTGGACACAGTCTCTTTCCACAACACAGAATTTGACAATATGGACTTTCTGCAGAATTTGGGGCCAAAGTTTTGCACTCTGGGTGAGATTGTGCAGCAAGGAATAAAAGAGAAGAAAATTAGGCTGTAAGATTTACTTTCCTAATGGATCATTCTGAGTAGCCCTTCTTCTCACACATGTGATTCTATGGATATCGTATCTGTACCTCTGGGGTATATATTGGATGTTTTTGAAGCTGTACCACTACAACACCTGAAACAATCCTTGCAGATTCTTGCCCTTTTCAATCTGCACTATTTCTAGTGATTAATTTAGCATTCCAGCTGAAGGAGTAAGATTTTTTTTTTTGTTTGCATATGTGGACAAAACTACTGAACTTGGACCCCACTACAGCAGCATAAGTGAACAATACTGAGAGCACCTTAACATCTGACTTATGGCTCTTTAAGCACTTACAGGCTACCACTGGGGGTCTAAGGTCCTACAACAAAGTACGCACTGGTAACACATACTGTAGGTTGAGAAGCTGATGGAAGCATTGAGACACTAGCAATTATGATATTAAGCTAAAGCAGTTGAGCAACAGCGCCAACAGTTCTTGTACATCATTTTACGAAACACTTTAGTAATCTTCAACAGGACTCCTTTTGCTCTCAGCCTCAGTTCTTCATGACATGGACACTGTGTTACAACCGGCAGTATGGTTATGGTGTGGTATGGTTCATGAAAGCCAGTGCCTTGGGCTCTGATCTGTCCTTGCTCACCTGCCTGTTTTGTGTGTTTTGCTTGCTTTTATCAGCTGCTTGTTTTACTGTAAATATATATATATATATATATATATATATATATATATATATTATATATATATATTTTTTTTTTTTTTGGTTTTAAACAAGCTTGATCTGTCCCTTGATTTTTGTTGGCCTAAAGTTTGCAAATCATAACACTGCAATAATGTACTGGTAAACATGTGTATATTTAAAGTTAGTAGAAGTCTGACTGCCATCACTGTTTGGGTTTTTATTCTGTTTTTGGAGTTCAGTGAAGAGAATGATCTTTTCTTTGTGGTTTAATAATTAAATTAGTTTGTTAAACAGTAGGTTTTATTCATTGCTTTGGGCCTTGGTCCAGCTTGAAGCTGTTTTTTTGTGGTGTATAGCAACTTAACCCTTTAATGTCTGCAACAAGAAAGCTTTTTTTCTTTAAAAGATTTACTTGGGTCAATAATTACAACAATATATAATTTTTTTTTCATATATATATTTTTTTAACAGACCCCATAATTATTTAAATATTGGCCTCTACCAAACGGTTGAGAAGTCCCTTCGTGACTCAAAAGTTTTGCCAAAAGATTGCGCAGAACATTAAAGGGTTAAAAGGACTTGTGTGTACACTGTAACCCATGTGCCTCAAGGTTGATGCTCATTAAAGTTGTCTTCCTGTCACTTTGAAACAATCTATTTATTCTCCCTTGATCTCTTTCATTATCAGTGCATTTCCACTCACTAGACTGATGCTCACTGGATGTTTTTTCCTCCCCTACAACCATTCTGAATAAAGTGTAGAGACTATGAAAATCCTCAGAAAACAGTTTTTGAACTGAGGTTTTCTAGCAGGTACCAGCAATCATGCTGAAGTCATTGTCATGAGATCACATCTTTAATTCATTCATTCTGATGCTTGATATGAAGCTCTTGACCTTCATCTGCATGAGTGGATAATTACATGGATCTGTTTAGTCTTTCCAACTACTCACAAGAGAGCTAGAAGTAGATCTATGGCAAGAAACATGAGGTTTGGAAAGTTCTGCAACAAAAATCACACCGCTGCTCTCTTTTCTTTCATTGTTTTTCAACTTTGAACCATTTTGATTGACATTATCCATAATTCCATACCACTCTGATGGTGTCTTAAAGAGGCTGTTATGTGATCAAGTGCTCTGAGAGCTCATCACTTATAAACTGACCAGAAAGAGAGGCAAGCATATTTCTGATTCAGGTTGCATTTAACACCAAAAGCCCTGTGGTCATTTGCAGTTTGTTTGGGTCTACTTTAATCGGAAAAAGTGGCTGTACATCTTTAAGTAGAGCTATATGATAAAACATAAATTTTTCAATTAATTGTGTCATTATTATTATTATGAAATAACCATAAACATCTAAACTTTGCAAGTTACACTGCATTTTAAAATCACTGCTACTAATTGTTTTTCAATGGATGTGAAAGGTGATTGTTATACAACTTCCTTCTGCTCCTTCATAGACATTATTCATCTAGAGTTGTTGGTTGCAGGCTGTGCAACATAAACGCTGTGTATTTATAATACATACATCATTTCTAAAAATGTATGCCAGAAAAGATCATGGTTCCATTCCAAAAACTTGTGGATTATAGTGTAGATGTATAGAGAAGAACTGAGACTGCCTGGTATCAGGTGTCACGTTTGTTTGAGGAAGGACACTGTGTTACTAGTAAGATTTAATTGTTTTTTGAGCTCCCACTGTTCTGTGTCTGTGTGTGTGTTTTCATATTCAATTAAAAACTTTATTAGTTACACACATTTACACACAGGACAGTGTGTGGACATAAAAGCAGAATTTAGATTAAAAAAAAAAAAAAAAGGAATATATATATATATTTTTTTTATAAATTTTTAAAAAAAATGTGATGAAATATCGTAGTGAAAACATTGCAATATTGCTAATAATAGCAATATTGTGACCTTAATAATATAAAGTTCTCCCAGTCATTCTTGTAGCAGATAAAAACATTTAAAGCTCAGGTTCTGACTGTAATAAAAAAAAAAAATTCTAATAATTGCACTTCTGTGGGAACAGAAAATGCTAGTATGGGAGCACGGTTTTAAAAAAGTGGCTGCAGATTTTATATAGTAGCATATTTATCTATTTTGTTGATTCAGTGGCTTTTGACAATAAAGCAATGAGCAACATGAAGAGCTCAGAGGATTACCAGTATCTTCATAGTAATAACATTGATGTGGGAAATTATTTTGTGTACTAAAAAGCTCACTTTGAGCCAAGTTCAAGCCTGAACATGTCACACCATAAAGCCTGGGTTTTAGAGTCAGCGTCAAGACTACAGACTACAGTGCAACCATGTAGGCACTCAGGTGCAATACTGTGAAATATCAGTAATTTAAGGGTCAAAAGATAATGATGATGATGATTAGAGGTAGAAGTGGTAGGAAGAGGAGTAGAAGTAGGAGTTGCATTATCTGAGCTCTACTAGTGTTTAATTGCTACAGCCCCAGGGAAGTATGGTAAAAAAGAGTAACAAAGACTGTTGTTTTGTCTTCTTCACTTGGTTTCTTGGTTACCGTCTGAAGCAAACATTATTAGTTTTAATCTCCACATAAACAATACCTACTGCTGTCAGAGCAAGTCAACGTATCAACACTGAGCTACTTTGTCTGCCAGAAATTATACCCATAAATGTTTCAAAAGAAAACAAATATCTCCACCTTAGAAATCTACAATTGAATGGCTGGCTATGACTCTAGTTGAAAACTTGAATAAGATCCAGTGATTAAAGCATGATTAATGATTCAAAATGATGCACATTACTTGTTTTACAGAATGTTATAAAACAGTTGTTTTCTGGATGTATTAAACATTTTTTTGTTTCTGTTTGTACAAGCATTTTTTCTCTCCATAACACAGGGGTGTTTTGTATCTAAGTGCTGCAAATATATTTGAAATGAAAATGGATATTGTTGATACCTCGTTAAAGTACAGTATGTCTTCTTACAATGCTTGATTAAAGTCCACGATTTGCCAGTTGTGTCAACCAGCAGATGAAGCTTGTAAAGACTATCTCAGAAACTTCCTCAGTGCAAAAGCACCTCATAATGGTTTGGTCTATCCATACTTTTCAGTCATTATACCAATGACTGCATCTACAAGAAAATATTTTTGTCTTGATTCAGGACCTAAGCAAATGGTCTTTTAGTGAAGTCACAACCATTTGTTGCTTAACATGATCAAGGCAGTTCAGACGGCCGTAGACTTCAGAAGTTCTTCTTTACCCTCCACCAAACAGCATCAGTGGTTCTTTGGACTCTACAGTAAAGTTGCTAGTGTTTTGGGACACTACTACATCCATGGAACAACATAAACAAAGCAGCAGTCTTTGGGAATTGCAAGTCTTTAAGTAAATACACAGGATAATGTTGCTGCCTCATAGCACCAGGATCCTCAATTCAGTCCTGTGCTTGGGTTACAATCTGTCCAGTTTCTCATACAGTACTGTATGCCTTCTATTCTATTCTATTCTATTCTATTCTATTCTATTCTATTCAGCTACACATGCATACCGCAATAATGCAAAATCCCACCCTCTTGTGTGATCCAGAAGGACACAACATATTGTCCGAGGAAAACAATCATTCAATACCCACTCATTCTGTGAAACTCCTACTCCTCTATTCACAGCTAGCATGTGACCTCGACCCCCCCAACAGACAAACCAAAAATGTTACAAATGCTACTCAATACAGCAATTATACTTGAATTTTACAGTTTTCAGCTATTTAAATTTTAAAGACAAAATAGCTGTAAAACAGCAACAAAATGTTGTTACTAAATGTGTCCACAGAGTTTTTGCAAATTAAATTTGTCAAAGTTTAGAAGGCCAATGCAATAATAAATGCAATCAGAAGAGGGGAGTGTTTCCCTGTGAGCTTTATAGCAGGCTGTAGACTTGTGCAATTGAAAAGAAACATTTGTCTAGTGTGTACCAAAGGCTACTTTGGTACACAAACACTACTCAACCGCCAGTGAGAATGTAAGATGTGGAAACAATAAGGAAGTAGTAATTGAGAGGATGGTGAAATCAAGCGAAAGCATTGTGATAAGGGAGATCTGGTTATTATGACAGACATGACTCATTGTAAACAGTTCCAGGTTATCAGCTTATTGCCCTTAAGTACTTCTTTAGAAGACCTTCCCATTCTCTCATCTGGACAAAACAACATAATTAGTTTACTAGTAAAACATAATGCACATGTTAAGTTACGTGGTGTTGTGGGATGGATGACTTGTGTGTGTATTTTGTGTGACAAAATACTGCACTAAAACTAGAAAAGACAAATACAGATGTTTGTTAGCTAGCTTACTTATGTAACTACATCTCACCTGAGTGCACCTGCTGTGTTATGTTAAAGTTTTGGCTTCATGAATGGGAAAACTTTTAATTTTTAACACAGTATTTAACACACTGGAAGGCTTACTGCATAGATGCTGTGTTTGGTTTAAACCAAGTGATTACCAGGTGATTTAGAGCCTGTTTTCGGAGACGTGCAGACTTTTCAACTGCTCTGCATCTACTGACTCTGCTACAAAGAAGTAATTCCAAAAACGGCAGGCTGCAACTTCTCCCCGTAGGTGTTGGGTGGAGATCGTTGAACCCAGATGAATGTAACGTGTGTGTGTATTCAAAAATACAGACGCTTACATTTTGAGATATGATAAAACTTGGCCTTGCTTAAAAGCCAACTATGAGGAAGCGCAAAGCAAACAACTATATGCAAATTTTTATTTTTAAACACATGAAAAATTTGAGGTATCAGCTCTGACCTCTTACACTCTGCTGAATCAGTGTCGTTAAGTTGCCTCAGGACATCGCTTGAGAGATAAAAAGCACAGCTGCCAAAGTTTGATGATCCTGGTCTTAAAATGATCTTTACTATAAGCTTTGAGAGAAAAAATGCCAGAGAGGTTTAAGCTTTTCTGTCTTTCTGTTAGCCATGTTCAAGATTTCAGTTCCCATATCCTCACTGCTTGACAGATAAAAAGCACAGCTGCCAAAGTTTGATGATCCTGGTCTTAAAATGATCTTTACTATAAGCCTTTGAGAGAAAAAATGCCAGAGAGGTTTAAGCTTTTCTGTCTTTCTGTTAGCCATGTTCAAGATTTCAGTTCCCATATCCTCACTGCTTTTTTTTTATCTCACAAGTGATACTTAATCAAACTTGTACAATTATCCCCTTATGAAACAGGTTGCAATTTCTAACAACAAGAAGTTTTAGGTTTGCACAGAAATGTATTTTTAATTCGAATCCCTCCCGATCAAACAGCTATGTTTACATGTACACACATATACATATATATACACATGTACAGTGGGGCAAAAAAGTATTTAGTCAGCCACCGATTGTGCAAGTTCTCCCACTTAAAAAGATGAGAGAGGCCTGTAATTTTCATCATAGGTACACTTCAACTATGAGAGACAGAATGAGAAAAAAAAAATCCAGAAAATCACATTGTCTCATTTTTAAAGAATTTATTTGCAAGTTATGGTGGAAAATAAGTATTTGGTCAATAACAAAAGTTTATCTCAATACTTTGTTATATACCCTTTGTTGGCAATGACAGAGGTCAAACGTTTTCTGTAAGTCGCCACAAGGTTTTTACACACTGTTGCTGGTAGTTTGGCCCATTCCTCCATGCAGATCTCCTCTAGAGCAGTGATGTTTTGGGGCTGTCGCTGGGCAACACGGATTTTCAACTCCCTCCAAAGATTTTCTATGGGGTTGAGATCTGGAGACTGGCTAGGCCACTCCAGGACCTTGAAATGCTTCTTACGAAGCCACTCCTTCGTTGCCCGGGTGGTGTGTTTGGGATCATTGTCATGCTGAAAGACCCAGCCACGTTTCATCTTCAATGCCCTTGCTGATGGAAGGAGGTTTTTACTCAAAATCTCACGATACATGGCCCCATTCATTCTTTCCTTTACACGGATCAGTCGTCCTGGTCCCTTTGCAGAAAAACAGCCCCAAAGCATGATGTTTCCACCCCCATGCTTCACAGTAGGTATGGTGTTCTTTGGATGCAACTCAGCATTCTTTCTCCTCCAAACACGACAAGTTGAGCTTTTACCAAAAAGTTCTATTTTGGTTTCATCTGACCATATGACATTCTCCCAATCCTCTTCTGGATCATCCAAATGCTCTCTAGCAAACTTCAGACGGGCCCGGACATGTACTGGCTTAAGCAGGGGGACACGTCTGGCACTGCAGGATTTGAGTCCCTGGCGGCGTAGTGTGTTACTGATGGTAGCCTTTGTTACTTTGGTCCCAGCTCTCTGCGGGTCATTCACTAGGTCCCCCGTGTGGTTCTGGGATTTTTGCTCACCGTTCTTGTGATCATTTTGACCCCACGGGGTGAGATCTTGTGTGGAGCCCCAGATCGAGGGAAATTATCAGTGGTCTTGTATGTCTTCCATTTTCTAATAATTACTCCCACAGTTGATTTCTTCACACCAAGCTGCTTACCTATTGCAGATTCAGTCTTCCCAGCCTGGTGCAGGTCTACAATTTTGTTTCTGGTGTCCTTTGACAGCTCTTTGGTCTTGGCCATAGTGGAGTTTGGAGTCTGACTGTTTGAGGTTGTGGACAGGTGTCTTTTATACTGATAACGAGTTCAAACAGGTGCCATTAATACAGGTAACGAGTGGAGGACAGAGGAGCCTCTTAAAGAAGAAGTTACAGGTCTGTGAGAGCCAGAAATCTTGCTTTTTTGTAGGTGACCAAATACTTATTTTCCACCATAACTTGCAAATAAATTCTTTAAAAATCAGACAATGTGATTTTCTGGATTTTTTTTCTCATTCTGTCTCTCATAGTTGAAGTGTACCTATGATGAAAATTACAGGCCTCTCTCATCTTTTTAAGTGGGAGAACTTGCACAATTGGTGGCTGACTAAATACTTCTTTGCCCCACTGTATACACATACACACACACACACACACACACACACACACACACACACACACACACACACACACTCACTACCGCTCAAAAGTTTGGGATCACTTGCATATTTCAGCTTGATTTCAGTTACAGAGGAAGACTCCATCAGCCAGTCCATCTTTTGGGAGATTCTCCAGGAAGCATGGGGTGAATTCTCATCAGATTATCTTGAAAAATCGACAGCTAGTATGCCCAGGCTGTAATTGCTGCAAAAGGTGTTTTTTTTTTTTTTTTTTATGAAGGCAGAGTTTGAAGAAAACATTCATAATTTCGATCAAAATCATTATTTCTAACTGTGACATGTCAGCATGGCCTGTTCTTTTGCTACATTTTCTATTCAGACTAATTTTTGTGTGTTTCGTTGGACAACAATAAAATTGAGCGATCCTAAACTTTTGAGTGGTAGTGTACATACATATACCTATAAACACACATATACCTATATACCTATAAACACAAATATATATATATATATATATATATATATATATATATATGGTGGTTTAAATTATATAAATAAATCAATAGTGTTTCTCTCTCTCTCTCTCTATATATATATATATGTACATATATATATATATATATATATATACACATATGTATATGTCTCTCTCTCTCTCTCTCTCTCTCTCTCTATATATATATATATATATATATATATATGTATGTATATATATATATATATATATATATATATATAGAGAGAGAGAGAGAGAGAGAGAGAGAGAAACACTATTGATTTATTTATATAATTTAAACCACCACGCGATTAAACATTGGGAGGCAGTACGTAGAGGTTGGAGTGATACAAAAGTAAATAAAAGTCATTCCAGAAGTTCAAGACGGTCACAAGCCTAATGATCCAGGGCTCAGCTACATGTTTAAAGATGACAATTAGTTGTCATTAGTGAGTCTATCTAACAGGATTGAGCTAAACGTTTGCAGAAAAAGAGCGAAAAAGGCAGAAACTTGTCTTTGAAAACTTTGAAAACTTTATATTGTGGGGTTTTATCCTGATTGGTCACAATGTGTTAAGTTCCTATAACAGCAGTTCTAATTCTAAAATCAGAAGTTTATATTCTAATAATATTTTAACTTGAAATATGTTATCTTTTCTATTGCAACATCCAACTCAAAGGAGCTTGTATACATAATTAATGTCTAGTAATAGATGGTGTCACAGACACGCCAGGCTCTACACGCACACAATCACAGCGCACTCCCTCTCCTGAGTTCTGATAAGCAACACCTGACAATCATCAACACCCTCCCTCACAGCAGTATAAATACCACCTCAGAACACTCAGTCTTCGTAAGGTCTTGTTAACACATGCCTACGTATCATGTTAACTGCTAGGACTCTCTATCTAACCTTTGCTTCCGTGTATCCAGAGATCTCAGCGATTCCAGTTGTCTCCCCGTTCCCAGCGCATGCCCCAGGGTTTCGCCAACGCCACGTCTGCTTGCATCCACGCTCCCGCCACGACTCAAGCCACAGATCTCCTTCTGCATCCTCCGTTACCTCGATCATTCATCCGCCCTCACTCACCTGCATTCTGCACGCTGCATGCTCTCCCGATTGTTCAATAAACTCCATCGAAATCGTGTCTGTGTCTCTGTCCCCTTCTGTACGTAACAGATGGATTGATATTAATAATAAGTGGAAGTTGTAATTAAACATAGAAAATGTAAAATAAAAATTCCTGAAAAAATAATATCCGCAAAAAGTTACTGAATGTTTGTTATAAAATTATTCTAACAAATGTAAGACCATTGAGCCTACATCTACATATATTTACTGACTTGATGCTCAAAATATTCTTATCATATAGGTAGATCAATTAGATTTTTCTAGAAATAAATGCTTCACATAAAATAAGTAAAAATATCAGCCAGTAGAACAGGACAATTGCAGGACAGGACAAAGACTTTAAATGAGGAAAAATATCTAGAAATAGAATTCATAATCTTATATTTACAAAAACAATCTAATAAAAATCAATTTTAGGTGTATTTAACTTTATTTTTGTATTGAAAAGATATTTGTTCAGTGTTGAGACATTTACATAACTTTTCAAAGGAGACATCAGTGCTTTGAGGTAAATCAGATCTTTTCAATTTCCAGAGAGAGATGGATTTCATGACAAGCTGCATTTTTTTGTCTTATTAACATCACAAGAGATTAAAAAGACAAGCTGAGGCTACAGCTGCTTCTACAATGTAATTAAGAACAGAAATTAACTTGTTTCACGGATGTTTCACGACATTAAATGTAACTATAAATGGATACAAAGTATGAAGGATCGTTTTTAAGTACATTTAAAACATATCATAGGTAAATTGTTGCATAAGAACTTTACCATCAGCTATGATCTACAGTGGTGTGAAAAAGTGTTGGCCCCCTTCCTAATTTCTTATTTTTTTGCATGTTTGTCACACTTTAATGTTTCAGATAATCAAACACATTTAAATATTAGTCAAAGATAACACAAGTAAACACATCATGCAGTTTTTAAATGAAGGTTTTTATTATTAAGGGAAGAAAAAACATGGCCCTGTGTGAAAAAGTGTTTGCCCCCCCCCCCCGTTAAAACATAACTTAACTGTGGTTTATCACACCTGAGTTCAATTTCTCTAGCCACACCCAGGCCTGATTACTGCCACACCTGTTCGCAATCAAGAACTCACTTAAATAGGACCTGCCTGACAAAGTGAAGTAGACCAAAAGAAAGTAATTGAGATCTATCAGTCTGGAAAAAGGTTATAAAGCCCTTTCTAAAGCTTTGGGACTGCCGCGAACCACAGTGAGAGCCATTATCTACAAATGGCGAAAACATGGAACAGTGGAGAACCTTCCCAGGAGCGGCCGGCCGACCAAAATTGCCACAAGAGCGCAGCGACAACTCATCCAGGAGGTCACAACTGCAGGCCTCACTTGCCTCAGTTCAGGTGAGTGTTCATGACTCCACCATAAGAAAGCAACAAAATGGTTTGCATGGCAGAGTTCCAAGACGAAAACCGCTGCTGAGCAAAAAGAACATAAAGGCTCGTCTCAGTTTTGCCAGAAAACATCTTAATGATCCCCAGGACTTTTGGGAAAATACTCTGTGGATTGACGAGACAAAAATGTAACTTTTTGGAAGGTCTGTGTCCCATTACGTCTGGCGTAAAAGTAACACCGCATTTCAGAAAAAGAACCATCATACCAACAGTAAAATATGGTGGTGGTAGTGTGATGGTCTGGGGCTGTTTTGCTGCTTCAGGACCTGGAAGACTTCCTGTGATAAATGGAACCATGAATTCTGCTGTCTACCAAAAAATCCTGAAGGAGAATGTCCGGCCATCTGTTTGTGACCTCAAGCTGAAGCGAACTTGGGTTCTGCAGCAGGACAATGATCCAAAACACACCAGCAAGTCCACCTCTGAATGGCTGAAGAAAAACAAAATGAAGACTTTGGAGGGGCCCTTAGTCAAAGTCCTGACCTCAATCCGATTGAGATGCTGTGGCATGACCTTAAAAAGGTGGTTCATGCTCAAAAACCCTCCAATGTGGCTGAATTACAAAAATTTCCCTGAAAAGATGAGTGGGCCAAAATTCCTCCACAGCGCTGTAACAGACTCATTGCGAGTTATGGAAAATGCTTGATTGCAGTTGTTGCTGCTAAGGGTGGACCAACCAGTTATTAGGCTTAGGGGGCAAACACTTTTTCACACAGGGCCATGTAGTTTTGGATTTTGTTTTCCCTTAATAATAAAAACCTTCATTTAAAAACTGCATGATGTGTTTACTTGTGTTATCTTTGACTAATATTTAAATGTGTTTGATTATCTGAAACATTAAAGTGTGACAAACATGCAAAACAATAAGAAATCAGGAAGGGGGCCAACACTTTTTCACACCACTGTATATTTTATTAATTTATAATTCCACATAAATCAAAATTGCTCAGTTGTCATCAGTTAATTGCTGTCTGCTGTGTCTGTGACTCCAACAGTGACTTGGGTGTCTCATGAAGACAAAGAGCTAAAAAGGCATTAATATTACCAGGCTTTGCCAACTGCACCCACAATATACAGAGTAAAAGACTCAAGGCTGTAAAGGTGTCATCTTTACAATGGCAATTATCAGTGAAGAATTCTTACTTGTTATGAGAAAAATCCAGGTGTCGAATTGCATCAGGAGAAAAGCTGCAGTGGTAAGAGAGTCATAAAACAAAGGTTATAGCATGATCTTTCAGGTTGTGACATGTTTCATTTGCATTTAGTATCTGTGAAATTTCTCAGAGCGATGACAGCTTCTGTATGAAAGTTTGAAGCCCCCCCGCCATGACAGTAGCCATCTTAACAGTCTAAATCTTAACCCTTTAAATATCAGCATTTTTATATTAAGCAAAAAACCATTTCACGCTGTTCACAGTGTGCACACAGGTCATACATCTTAAAGACTTTCATCCAAGTTGTGATGTCACAGAGGGATTTTAAGTGCTAACAAAGCATTAAACTTTGTTCAATACAACTTAATTTTATTTGTATAGCACTTTTAACATTGGATATGGTCAGAAAGCAATAATAAAAAATTCATAAATTTGTTAATGCATCCCTAATGAGCATGTCAGAGGTTATCAGAAGCAAGAAAATACTCTGAGACTCTATGAGGATGAAACTTTGAGAGAAAGCAGACTCAAAAGGGAACCCATCCTCATCTGGATGACACCGGAGAGTTTCACTTCTTTAACTGGGTACTATATGGTCAAAAAGGGCAATTATGTAACCAGGAGCATGAATCAGAATCAGAATCAGAAAGAGCTTTATTGGCAAGTATGTTTGCACATACAAGGAATTTGTTTTAGTGTCACAAGCTCCAGTGCACAGAGATAACAACAATACAAATAACAACAAAAAAATATAATGAAAAATAAAAATACACATATTTAAATAGGAAAATAAAGTAATTTGTATATACAGAATAGAATAGAATGAGTTGAGATGTAGGGATGTGGGGGTGGTAATAAATATGAGGTTATTGCACTTTTTATTTTTATTTTTTATTATTGCCCAATGTTGGGAACATTCAACTGTTCAAAAGATAGATTGCTTGGGGGAAGAAACTGTTCTTGTGCCTGGCTGTCCTGGTAGTTGCTGCTCTGTAGCGTCGGCCAGATGGCAAAAGGTCAAAAAGGGGATGGCCTGGATGTGAGGGGTCCAGAGTGATTTTCAGAGCCCTTTTCCTCACTCTGGATGTATACAGTTCTTGAAGGGTGGGCAGAGGAGCACCAATAATCCTTTCAGCAGTCCGAACCGTTCTCTGTAGTCTTCTGATGTCTGATTTTGTAGCTGAGCCAAACCAAACAGTTATAGACGTGCACAGAACAGACTCAATGACGGCTGAGTAGAACTGTATTAGCAGCTCCCGTGGCAGGTTGAACTTCCTCAGCTGCCGAAGGAAGTACAATCTTTGTTGGGCCTTTTTGATAGTGGCGTCTATGTGTGTCCCACTTCAGGTCCTGAGAGATGGTGGTGCCCAGGAACCTGAATGACTCCACTGTTGGTACAGTGCTGTTCATGATGGTGAGTGGGGGGAGTGCAGGGGTGTTCCTCCTGAAGTCCACGATCATCTCCACTGTTTTGAGCGTGTTGAGCTCCAGATTGTTAAGACTACACCAGGCAGCCAGCTGCTCAATCTCTTGTCTGTAAGCAGACTCATCACCGTCCTGGATGAGGCCGATGACTGTAGTGTCGTCCGCGGACTTCAGGAGCTTGACAGATGGATCAGTAGAGGTGCAGTCATTGGTGTAAAGGGAGAAGAGCAGTGGGGAGAGGACGCAACCCTGAGGGGCGCCAGTGCTGGTGGTGCGGCTGTTTGACATGAATTTCCCCAGTTTCACTAGCTGATGCCTATCTGTCAGAAAGCTGGTGATCCACTGACAGATAGAGCTAGGGACAGAGAGCTGGGTTAGTTTGGTCTGGAGGAGTGTTGGGATGATGGTGTTGAAGGCCGAACTAAAGTCCACAAACAGGAGCCTCACATAAGTCCCTGATTCGTCCAGATGCTGTAGGATGAAGTGCAGTCCCATGTTGACTGCATCATCCACGGACCTGTTTGCCCAGTAAGCAAACTGCAGGGGGTCCAGTAAGGGTCCAGTGATGTTCTTCAGATAAGCCAACACCAGTCTTTCAAACGACTTCATGACCACAGACGTTAAAGCAACAGGTCTGTAGTCATTAAGTCCTGTTATCTTGGGTTTCTTTGGGATGGGGATGATGGTGGAATGTTTGAAGCAGGCACTCACACAGCTCCAGTGATCTATTGAAGATCTGTGAAAAGATGAAGGCCAGCTGGTCAGCACAGGTTTTCAGACAGGCTGGTGTGACACCGTCTGGGCCTGGTGCTTTTCTTCTCTTCTGCTTCAGGAAGATCTGACGCACATCATCTTCACTGATCTGAAGTGCAGGGGGGGGGGGGGGGTTGCTGGGGGTGTTAATGGTTGTGTAGAGAGATTTTCAGATGGGGCATGGGGTGTTAGACCCCTTAGAGGAAGTCTCTTCCTTATGAGAAAAACTGGATAATCAAAACTGATAAATACAGTGGTGTGAGACAGATCACCTGCCCTAGTTATAATAGCAAACTTCATACAGGTGAGCCAAAACTTGCAGGGCGAGCTAACACAAAAAACTTGAATGGCATGAAGGGTGTTGAAAATTCAGTGTTGAAAGCAAATATAACAATACAGGTAGGTCTTAGTGATACCAGCTTTTGTGTAAAGGGCAGGGTATTCCAGCGGAATTTCTCAATCTGTCTATGAATTTTGACGAAGGTGAAGATTTGTGTCATTACACAGGTCGACCTGAATACATCTTTCTATCTACAGTGGTGTGAAAAAGTGTTGGCTCCTTCCTGATTTCTTATTTTTTTGCATGTTTGTCACACTTTAATGTTTCAGATAATCAAACACATTTAAATATTAGTCAAAGATAACACAAGTAAACTTTAAATTTTAAATGAAGGCTTTTTATTATTAAGGGAAAACAAAATCCAAAACTACATCGCCCTGTGTGAAAAAGTGTTTGCCCCCCCTGTTAAAACATAACTTAACTGTGGTTTATCACACCTGAGTTCAATTTCTCTAGCCACACCCAGGCCTGATTACTGCCACACCTGTTCGCAATCAAAAGCTCACTTAAATAGGACCTGCCTGACAAAGTAAAGTAGACCAAAAGATCCTCAAAAGCTAGACATCATGCTGAGATCCAAAGAAATTCAAAAACAAATGAGAAAGAAAATAATTGAGATCTATCAGTCTGGAAAAGGTTATAAAGCCATTTCTAAAGCTTTGGGACTGCCGCAAACCACAGTGAGAGCCATTATCTACAAATGGTGAAAACATGGAACAGTGGAGAACCTTCCCAGGAGTGGCCGGCCGACCAAAATTACCCCAAGAGCGCAGCGACAACTCATCCAGGAGGTCACAAAAGACCCCACAACAACATCCAAAGAACTGCAGGCCTCACTTGCCTCAGTTAAGGTGAGTGTTCATGACTCCACCATAAGAAAGAGACTGGGCAGAAATGGTTCCAAGTTCCAAGATGAAAACCGCTGCTGAGCAAAAAGAACATAAAGGCTCGTCTCAGTTTTGACTTTTGGGAAAATACTCTGTGGACTGACGAGACAAAAATTGAACTTTTTGGATGGTCTGTGTCCCATTACGTCTGGCGTAAAAGTAACACTGCATTTCAGAAAAAGACCATCATACCAACAGTAAAATATGGTGTTGGTAGTGTGATGGTCTGGGGCTGTTTTGCTGCTTCAGGACCTGGAAGACTTGCTGTGATAAATGGAACCATGAATTCTGCTGTCTACCAAAAAATCCTGAAGGAGAATGTCCGGCCATCTGTTTGTGACCTCAAGCTGAAGTGAACTTGGGTTCTGCGGCAGGACAATGATCCAAAACACACCAGTAAGTCCACCTCTGAATGGCTGAAGAAAAACAAAATGAAGACTTTGGAGTGGCCTAGTCAAAGTCCTGACCTCAATCCGATTGAGATGCTGTAGCATGACCTTAAAAGGGTGGTTCATGCTCGAAAACCCTCCAATGTGGCTGAATTACAACAATTCTGCAAAGATGAGTGGGCCAAAATTCCTCCACAGCGCTGTAACAGACTCATTGCAAGTTATCGAAAATGCTTGATTGCAGTTGTTGCTGCTAAGGGTGGCCCAACCAGTTATTAGGCTTAGGGGGCAAACACTTTTTCACACAGGGCCATGTAGTTTTGGATTTTGTTTTCCCTTAATAATAAAAACCTTCATTTAAAAACTGCATGATGTGTTTACTTGTGAAGTAAGGGGGCCAACACTTTTTCACACCACTGTAGATAGAAAGATGTATTCAGGTCGACCTGTGTAATGACACAAATCTTCACCTTCGTCAAAATTCATAGACAGATTGAGAAATTTTGCTGGAATACCCTGCCCTTTACACAAAAGCTGGTATCACTAAGACCTACCTGTATTGTTATATTTGCTTTCAACACTGAATTTTCAACACCCTTCATGCCATTCAAATTTTTTGTTAGCGCGCCCTGCAAGTTTTGGCTCACCTGTATGAAGTTTGCTATTATAACTAGGGCAGGTGATTTATGACATTTCTACTGAACATAGACAGATCCCCTGTCTTACAAAACGGGCTTAGGTTTAAATTTACCACTGATCTTAAAATGTGCTTATTCTTCGTAAAAATGTGAAACATGAAGGTAGATGGTTATCATCATACACTGAAAGAAGCAATGCAATGAAACAATGAAAAACTAAATAGAGGCAGCAGACTGTAATATTTTGTAAGTAATCATTTGATTAATATAATAAAGGGGTAATCAACTGGCACCACTACAAAACAACTTAATAGTTAATAGTCTTTATACCCGTAAGCTCATCATGTTCAGTGGGGTTAAGGTCAGTGCTCTGTGCATGTATGCCCTGACCTTGACACACCATGTCTTTATTTATCATGCTGAAGTAGGAAATCTTTGTTACAGCCTACAAAGAGGATGTGGTAGCTTAGTGGTTAAGGTGTTGGACGACCGATCAGAAGGTTGTGAGCTCGAATCCTAAGTCCACCAAACTGCCATTCTCCCTGAGCTAGAACCTTAACCCTCAATTGCACAGATGAAATGTAAACAGCTCTGGATAAGGCCGTCTGCCAAATGCCGTAAATGTAAAAAACTAGTTCCCAAAAAAGAAATGCTCCCATACAAAATGTCACTGGTTTTGATGACAGCACATCAGCTAAGCCTGGTCTGCTTCGTTTAAACACACACGCACACACCTAGCACACATATAAATGTAAAAACACTCCTCCTCCTTTCCCTTACTGTTACAGGAGACTGGTATGTGGTGAATGTGAACGTTTTACAGCTCCGTGTTTCACACCTGTTTATTCACTGCTACAAAAATGAAGCTATGGACCTTCATGCTTATCCTCACACTGGTGAGTGTTCATGATGCATATCTTCTAATTACTGCAAATAATCTCATCATAATTTTTGCCAAGATCCTGTTGGAATTCAAATATGGCTACAGGGCTGCTTTTATTCCTGAATATTTATAAAAAATGCTTATTTTTTTTTTTTTTTGGATTATTTGGTTGGTCATTACAGTGTTTCTTCTGAAGGTTTATGAATTCAGTGCCTCATTATCATTAACCGTAGTTCTCTGATCGGTTAGAACCATGAAACATGTTGGAACATACATGGCTCATTATAATGCCTTGGGCAAAGTACACTGAACTTAATCAAACTAAAGCACCTTTTTAAAGTAATAATTATATTTAACATAGTCTCACACTTAAACTTAAGGGTGGGGATGGTGATTGAACCATTTTGTAGTGCTACATCAAAGCCCTCGTTCATTAAAGCTGTTTTTTTTTGGTTTTTTTTTAAATAAGGTTACATAAATTTTAACATTGAGTTCTTTAGATGAAATAATAGTGTGTTATTGTTATTTATAAGTTCTGTAAGCTCTCAAAGCATTATAAAGCTGATTTTTTCCAAATTCTAAATATGTTAGCAATTCTGTTCATAGTGGCTTATTGGTCAGCATGTTTGCCTCACGCCTCTGTGGTTGGTGGTGCGATTCCCACGTCTGCTTATGTGTACATGTTCTCCCTGTGTTGTGCTTTGGGGTTTTCCTTCGGGTATCCCAGTTTCCTCCCCCCAGCCTGAAGATTTGCATTGTAGGCTCACTGGCATCTCTATATTGTCGGTAGTGTGTGAGTTGTTGTGTGTGTGTGTGTGTGTGTGTGTGTGTGTGTTCTCCAAGACATGCAGCATAATCAATTACATTAGTGTTCAGTTCAGTACATTGCAGTAATACTCTTTCTCTTTTTTAAATTCTCTTTTGTTTTTTCCTTTTTTCCTAAATTAGCACTCACCCATCATGTATCAAATTTCTTAAAGCACAGAGGAGATCAGATATTAGGTTATGGTGGGTTTGTTTTTTGTTTTTTTTTGGGGGGGGGGTCTGAAAATTGATGTAACAGGTAAAAGGACTCCAACGAGGCGTACAACATATGCAGTATTTATATTACAGTCTTTTATAGTATATTACACTGCCTAATATCAACTAGACTTACATTACCTTACATGAATTTACAGGAACGGCTTCAAACAATTGTACTTGCTCTTAATAAAGCACTCATTTACAGTTTCAATGAGAGCACAGAATGAGAAGGGAGATAGATAGATAGATAGATAGATAGATAGATAGATAGATAGATAGATAGATAGATAGATAGATAGATAGATAGATAAAAAGGATTATGGATTTGGTGGAACACTTGTTCAGCTTCTTTGCCAATATTTGCAAAAAGAAACACAACATGTTCTAAAATGTTGACTGGTTATGGATGATTTAGTAGACAAACTAAAAGCAGCACCACTCCTTTTGGCAATACAGCTTTAACGGTGGAGTTATTCTCCTGTCAAAACCTGCACACTTGTTTCTTCTGAAAACTGCACAGTTTTGACTAAAGAAGTGAGATGTGTGTCACCAAGCAACCCCAAAATACCCAATAATGCATTAATCCAATGGACTAAATTCAGTCAATATGCATAAATAATCATTTCATTATCACAAAATGCCTAATAAAGTGACCTTGTTATACAGCACATTAAATCTGGCTAGGTTATGAGATATAATAAAGCTAAAAGGATTATGAATGATTATGTAATCAGAAATGCTGGATGTGTATTAACACTCAATAGGAACCGATAATAGGGGAAAAAATGTTTTTTGAAAGTAAGCCATTCACTTGATAAACAACACTATTTTATTTATTTTTTGTCTGTGGCTGAAGAAGCATTAACATTCAGTAATATCCTAGACAGCACAGTTTAATTCCTTGTGTTGATCGGTCAGAACTCTTTACAGCTAATTCTAATAAATTAGTGCTTCCATAGTAACAATTTGCACAAGTATTCAAACAAAGGACTTTTAAAAACATGTAGAATTGTTGATATAGTGAGGTTTTCTGTAAGGAGAAGTTTATTTAACATTTGTAGAATGAGCCTCCAGTGTTGCAACAAAACTTTATTTAATACAAAGAGCTGACACTGGTGTCTTTCACAGCGCATGTTAAATAAACTCCTTACAGAAAACTTCACCATATTCCCGGTACCAGTTTTCTTGTAGACATGTGAAACCACTAAAACTAACTATATATGAACAGAAGTATGACGCTTTAGTTGCAAAACTGTTGTGATGTTAGAGGAGTAAAACGATTGGGATGTGTTGTAAAAAATTAGCCAGTCATCAACATTGAGGTAGCATAAATATTTCCACAAAAATGAACAATCTGAATATCAACCTCAAAGTATCATAATTTTTAAATGACCCATTAATGACAAGATCTGATATTGTTGCTTTATTGCACTGTATTTTTTTTTACTGTGCACAATTTTTTTTTTTTTTTTAAATAATTTGATATTACGAAATTACGTTTCATGTTTATGCTTTTAAGGACAAAAAAAAACCATCAATCTTGTACTGTCATAGAAAAATGACAGAAGCGAAAACAATGATATAAATGCATGCTCATTTAATGTTATTGCAAAACAGAAAAATATTTTTGTCTGATTTGATTTGAGCATTTCACAGTGTCTGAAAACAATCATATCCATTACCTCACATTCTTAGCTGTCAGGGAAGGTCACAGATTTAGCATGAAATTTAGGTCTTTATAGTAAATAGTAGTGGGCCTTCTGGTGGACCAGCGGCAGGATCCCGTGCTCTCATTGCCCGGGTTTGATTCCCGGACAGGGCGCTAACCCAGCCACTGAAGAGTTAACTCAAGCCTGGAATAAATGGGATGGTTATGTTAGAAAGGGCATCCAGAGTAAAACCTGGGCCAAAATCGAAACATGCGGACCAAATAATCCGCTGTGGTGACCCCAAGCAGGGGACAGCCGAAAGAACAACAACAACATAGTAAATAGTAGTGGACTTGTAACTGAAGTAAGTCACATCATCATCTCTTCACTTGACTGAGATCTCTTCATGCTAATATTTTGGGTTGGATAAATAAAATCTCACTTCTGTCATATGCACAGAGCATGTACGTGTGGTGTTAATGATGCATTGCTGACATTTTGACAGCTGCTATATGATTTAACGGCTCTGTTTCTTTATGAGGTGTCCAAATACCTAATCAAAGCAGGTTTTCTCTGTTTCAGTAAATCACGCTTATCCAGTAGGTCTTTAACTATGTTTGTGCAAATTGGCTGCATTTAGTGCTGCGTTTGTTAAAGTTGCTGGGTGATTTCACAACATGATCTTTGCAGAAAGAAGTCTAAGCAAGATTAAAAAGGCATTTTAGTAAAATATAATTATGACTATTTATATTATGTTCTAAACTTTGTTATTTGGTATTCTGGGCAAAACACAAATTTCTTCTCTATTTATAAGTCATTTATTCCTTAATGATTTATAATCATAATTATATTTAGCATCTGCTAAATGCTATAAACATAATAAAAAACAACCAATTCAAACTTGACGATATATTCCAGACATAAGAGAACAGTAATCCATGCCAATTACGGTTAATCCACTGGAGTGCACCTTACCTTACTCTGCGTATGTGTACATTTGTATGCGCTCACAAGCCTGAGTAAAATACAAACATTTTGCCTGAAATTCTGGAATTTCATATTTTCAAACAATTAAAAAAAAATTATTAAAAAAAAAATTCATTATAGTTTTTCAATTATAAAGTGAAAACTTTTAAATGAAACTTTTAAGACTAATTTAATTTAATAAATGTAAAAAGTAGCATAAAAATTGATTAATACAAATTAGGAAAGTTTTGAAATAATACTTTAAAAAAGACATTGTTATAATACATATTTATGTTTCAACCTGTGTGAAGCGTCATTCATTAGTTTGCAAAATATTTAGTGAAGAACTGTTCTGGAAAACTGGTCAAAATCTCGTTTGAGAAAAAAAACAACAACACGGTTGCTCAGCAGACCTGCTCCGATCTGACCGTCAGATTCGGGCCTCTCTACATTTGTTTAATGACATATATTATTCATGGCTTTACAGGCAGGATCAACATTGTGAAATCTGCCTTCATAATAATTACATTAAATTCATTGAAGCAAAAGTATTTTCTAATTTATTTATTTATTTTTATCAAAAATTTAGTTTGACAAAAAAAAGTTTGACAAAAATATCAACATCCCTACTGGATATTTAAAATAATGCAAACTTTCATCCTTGGGGCAAATATTTTAGCTCTTATTTTATCCATGGGTAATACTAATGGATATTTTACCAAATATTAATTGGAACATCATTTTGACAACTATTACTGTGCCAGCACAACAAAACACAACGCATTTTTCTTTGGCAAGGTAAACACATGCAACATCATGCAAACGATGTGATAATGAAATTCATTATTAATGATCTTATATGTAAAATTATCTTACATGTAAAAAAAAAAGACTATAAATTAAAAATAAAATGTAAAAATTTAAATAATCATGTGATTGTCATGTGAGCAAAATAAATAATGAACACAATTTTTAAATAAATAAATAAATAAATAAATAAAAACATTTGCCTACTATTGAAAAGTTCATTACATGTATAAAAAAAAACACAAAAGTGGAAAATAACAAGCATGTTTGTAAATTTTATATGGTTTATGATTACTCACATGTGAATTTGATGCATTTTGCCTTTTATTTGTATTTTAATATTTACTTATTTTCTTGAAGGACAGCACCGAAGTATTTTCATGGTACAAAATACTGACAATTCATAACTACAGTATTGATAACACTCCTTATAACGTGCTATGCAAGTTTTTATATCACACCTTCTTTACTGACAGAAGAAAATAAGTTGGACTATGATCAACACATAATTGCCAATGATGTGCTGTTGCAGCTGGTGTCAAAGTAAACAGCCAGAGGTAAGAAACATGTTCCTGTCAAAACAGACAAAGGAGGGTTTAAATAAATGGAACACCAAGAGTTCAAGCTACCTGATGCAACAGGAATGTTAAGCCACTGACTTTTTTACAATAAATGCCATTTATTCTTTTTTTTTTTTAAATGACGCAAAGTTCTGTCCCATTTCTTCCATGTTCACATCTTAGAATAATAAATGTAAAGTAAATAACTTCGTAAGATCAGACTAGATAAAATTATATTTCTGTGAGTCATCTCTAAATAGGCTTATGTGGTCTTGCTCTGTCTGGGAGTCTCCAGTGTCGGCGCTTTGTAATAGTCAGAGGTGGAGGTCAGAGGTTACTTAGTGTTATGTTTTTTGGCATGTCAGGATAGAAAGATTTTCCACTTCAATTTAAAAAAAAAAAAAAAGAAAAGAAAGAAAGACTAGTGAGGGAACACCAGTTTACAGCTGCTCATATGTAAATGATAACAGGAACCAAATTGTTTTGGGCATGTTCCACAACAACAAACCTAAAAATAAAAAAAGAAAAGTGCACTATAAATAAAAAGAAGTGCACTATAAATGAATCCTACTGCTATAGTATAACAGTAATAAAACACTTCTGGTTGTGCTGTTTGAGGAAAATAATTAACTTCGGAGTGCCGGGAATGACAGGAACTCTGCTTCACATCTGGCTTCATGACATACACAAAAACATAAAATATTAATCTTTGCTTTTTAAACCAGTTTTCCCTGTGCACAAAGGTCTTTTGGACAACAATCAAAAATGTTGAGAGAGAAAAATATATACCTATTCAGTAATGAAGATAGTGTGTTAATAAATTGACTTGTTATTAAAGAGAATCATGTAAGAACAAGTCAGTAATGTGGGCAGCATTTCATTGGTTTAGTAAAGCAGCCTAACTGACAATCTTAAAATACAATCCATCTGCATACTTCTTTTATAGTTTATTATATCTCAAGTAATCCTTTTTTACAGGAACTTGGTAACCAAACACTGGTAACATAAACCCTAAAAGCTCTGAGCAACACACACTAATTTACACCTGGGCTTGGTAAACCTGGCTGCTGTTATTTGGTCTAAAGTTTGGTCGATTTAACAAAATCTATAATCAGTCACACTTTCCATTTCTCCGATCTGCAGATTTTTGTGCGATCCTCCATGAAATGCATACAGTATGTATGATAGAAAGTACCGCAGTCAAGCACATTATGCCTAAATTCTGAGGCACAAAGATTTAAACACACCTGGTACTTCCTTCTAAATATAACAGGGATTCCTTTACCCTCTTTTTTTTCACTCATTACTCAAAGTTATTCGGCCGGGCACAGCCCGAAGAAAAGACGTAGGCCCACCTTCCCGTAGGCCCACCACCCGCAGGAAGGAGCATAAGGGTCCGGTGCCATGTGTTTTGGGTAGCAGTCATGGGCGGGGGCCCCGACGACCCAAACCCTGTACAAAGAATCTGGCTTTTGGGACATGGAATGTCACCTCACTGGGGGGGAAGGAGCCCGAGCTGGTGAGGGAGGTTGAGCGGTACCAGCTAGAGATTATTAAAAGTTATTTTAGTTACCTTTAAACTGATGGTGATACACTTTCACTTGTGACTAATCTGGTTCAGTATTTGTCAAAATGTCAGTGAATCTACTGTGGTAGAATTTCCCTGACATTATATCTTGTTACAAGTTTTTCTGAGTTACCTTCACGTCTGATGCCAAGTGAAAATCCGGTTTAGCCTGTTTGGGTGAGGTCGGGGCATTGTCAACACAGGGGTCTTTTGCCACCAGGTTTGTTTTTGCATGTTGGATTTGCAGCAGTTGTCTTTTGCGTGGAAATAAGCTAAACTTCAAAGTAAAGGTTTTATTGTGTGAAATTAATTTGAAATAATGTGAACCATTTCTGGAAACATCCACACTCATTCACCTGTACTCTAAAATTAGCCTGCATTGACTCTGCACTCATTACACTCTTTGCATATTCTCAATCCAAATCATGCAGTCAGCTGTTGCAACACATATATAGAATAAATAATGTCTTTTAAATTCTTTGGCCATCATTAATAAGTTTAGCTTAGAACCATGAGTAACACAACATACATTTTACTCAGTAACTATGTGATTACAAGAATTTAAACTGTAGACAATACATTACTTTGTTATGAAAAAGTATGAAAAATGTATATGAAAAGTATGAAAAGTATATGAAAAAGTCATTTTAATATTTGAAAATTACATTTCTGCTTTTATAAAAAATCTGGCATGCATAGAAATTTTTGACTTGATACTTGCATCTATCTTTTATTAGTATTATCATTATAGTCCTCTGTCTATTTTTCAGTGGCCTTCAGTAGTGCTCCATCTGAATCAACCCGCCCCTCAAAAACCAATTTATGGTTATAAAAACCATCTTAATATGCAGAAATACAGTATAAAGAGCCGTTGCATCGCAGATAGATAACTCCTGTAGCCACAATAAATGCCTTTATTGAATAGACAATCTGGGGTGAACAAGTCTCCTCCTACTGCAGCAACAGCTGCAACACATAAAAAACATCAATAATAACCTCATAAACTTGCAATATTATTTAGGAAAATCGCAACGTTTTACTCACCAAAAATTCGGATTATTTGTAAACAAAATCCATCCTCCTCTCTTTCCTCAAAAACAAAATAGCTATTACACATCCTATCCAATCAATGGGTCTGAATACGGTGACGTTGCCGTACGCCTGCTATAGGGCCCTAGTAACACCAACTCAAAATCGGATTGGTTGAAGCAAAAGTTTCATCGACAATTATTTTGTGTTAGAGGGCCTGCAGAACGGATTGTGAAGGCCTCCGGTCAGACTTCTTTGACTTTGACCCTGCCTGGCAACAAATGATGGCTGAAATGTGATTGGTTAAATGCTTTAATACGAAAATACATGTCTGGAAGCAGCGCAACCATCGGAAAAGCTATGAAAGGAAGCTGACAGACCATTTGGAATTATTTAATAAGTATTATTAAAATATAATTAACATCAGTTTGTGATTCTGATATTTTTTTAGGCCAGCAGAGAAGGCCTTGCAGGCCCTGACGGTCCGCCACTGCTATTTTTGTATATTGTTTTTAACAGATTGTACATTTTTGTTTCTTTATAATATCTCTAATAATTTCATGTCACCTTGCCTTCTTTTTCTTTAGCTGCTGTTCCTTTGTCACTGTAACTATACACATTTGCATGCTTTGGAACAAATAATGGATTATCTTATCTTATTTTATTTATCTGTCTGTCTGAGGGATATCCAGTCTTATCTTGAAAGGCTTGGTGTGGGTGCAGGTTTTCATTCCACTCAATCAGGAGCCACACCTAATTTCACATTTTTTAGTTGATCTTGGCTTTAAATAGACTCAGGTGTGGCTTCTGCATGGTTGGTATAAAAACCTGCCCCTTCCAAAAAAGATTAGATACCCCTGATCTTTATCTTTTTATCTAGTTAGATTACTGTAATTCTTTTTTTTTGTACCGCATAACCCCCAACAATTATTGCAAACTGTCATTGCCAAACGACATATATATTTTTCATATATATTCATTCCTATAAAATGCCCATTTTTGTACGTTTAAACGAGTCCTTAAACCTATTCAGTAAATTGCCGTTTCTGTTTTTCTTTAAACCTTTACAGGAGGTAAATGGAAAGTATGTTTTTTGTTCATATCCACTGTAAATATCAATCCACCTTTAGAGCCCAGTAGCTCTAGGCAACCGCTTACTACCATTTAGAGCTGGCCCTCACATAGGAAAGGTCAAAAATGATAAAATATATAATAATTTTTTATATAAAATGTGGCCCGGGTTCAATTCCCAGCCAATGCCCAAACCCCAGCCGCTGGATGCAGTGCCGGTCCCAAGGCCGGAAAAATGGTAGGGTTGCATCGGGAAGGGCATCTGGCATAAAACCTGTGCCAAGTTGTTGTGTGGACCAGTTAGACCCCCGAACAGGAAGCAGTCGAAAGAAACTTATTTATATATAAAATGATACAAGTATTCACTTTGAAAAAGGTCAGTGTAAATACACAGAAATGTTTGAAATTAGAGC
This sequence comes from Hemibagrus guttatus, assembly GCA_033459395.1. Lineage (NCBI taxonomy): Eukaryota > Metazoa > Chordata > Actinopteri > Siluriformes > Bagridae > Hemibagrus > Hemibagrus guttatus. The sequence continues at coordinate 21,206,606 of JAUCMX010000017.1, forward strand.
GGCTCAGATATTTTCCTTTGTTTGCAGCCTACTCATGGAGGTTTTCTTTACTTGTCCTAGTGTGTAGTTGCAGTGTCAGCCTATAGCAAAATCAGGCAGAAGAGAACATGGATCATTGACTCCTTCAATATAGAGGAAGAAAATCCTGGCCCTTTCCCATATGTACTCGGCACCGTGAGTATCTTTCAGATAAATTGGTACATATGGAATCTGTGAGGGGACAAACTGGAATTTTATACAGTTTCATGTCTGAGGTTATAAGCTGTTCAGTAGCTTCCGTACATGCTGAAAAGAGTGTTGTATTCACATATACTTTAACACAATATGTATTTTATTTGCAGCTTTGTTGTTACTAAACACAGCATGAAGCTTTAAATGACAAGTGACTTATCTCAGACTATGTACATAAGCACAAACATTTCTGATCTTTACAATATGAATTTGTACAGATGCTTATATGCTATTATGCAAAAAAAAAAAGGGTTTAGCATGTGATGACACTTGCCCCTCCAAAAACTATGCAACATTTTTTTGTGGAATATGAAAGTAGAAAGCCGTTAGAGATTTACTGTGAATTATAAAAAATTATAAAACTTTAAGAATTATGAAAATTATGCTGTTTGTTTTTATATAAGATCAAATGTAAGTCCTGAAGCCCAGTTACTTCCTCCTTATTTAAAGTTTTTAATTCCTCCTATTAAATATCAAAATCTATAAGCCCTAAATGTAACAAAATATTTATTAAAAATATGCTTTTTTGTATGGCTGTTGATATAATAGAAACAATGAGAAAATGTAATGTCAGAATCACGATTAGAAGCAAATCTAAATATAATGCTAACACACTTACTCTACAATCTAACCAACATTTCTAGGTGTGTTTAATGTGTATTATAAAACCTAGATTAACCAGACGGAATCTACTTTATACCACAGTGTTGTATGAATTTTCTAACCTCACTGGTCAGAAGTTGTTGAATACAGCAGGAACTTACAGCAGTGAGGTTCCTCATAATCTAAGCCTAATACACAGATTTGATTACTTTGCCAGTTCCCATCCACCAGCCAGCTTTCTGCTATCATACAACAGTATGATAGAAATTTGTGAAAGAGCCAAGTAGTGTATCATGTCTGACTCTGATCTCAGCTTACTAGCAAGCTTATGCAATAAATAAATAAATAAATCTCACTTTAGTCTAATGAATACAAATCAAATAAAGACTTCTTCCACTTGTGTGATTTTTGTTTCAGATTCATATAGAGAAGAAATATTTAGTAAATTTTCAACTCAGCGGCAGTGGTGTTGATTTGGAACCCAAAGGTGTGCTCTCTATCAACGGTAAAACTGGTGAGATTCGTGTGCATAAAAAAGTCAACTATGAAGCCTTTCCGGTTCTCAGGGTATGTATGATCTTATGAGTATAAAGGTTAGAGTGACAATTATATAATCAAAATAATTACAGCTATACACAAACCAGCTGATAAACCTATACACCCTTCTATACACCTTACATGATTTATAATATAATTTATAATGTTCATTTGAATTAATTCATTAATAAGTACAGGACACTTAACACTGTCACTAACTTGTTTGTACTTTCAGTCCTTCAGCACTGTAAATGGTAATGCAACATAGACTCTTTGTATGTATTGCAGCTCAAGTTTGAAGCAAAGAATATCTCGAATGACCAAGTGGACATGAGGCTCGGCGTTGAGGTCAAGATCCTGGATATTAATGATCATGCACCTGTTTTTAAACCTCTTAACTTTGAAAAATCAATCAATGAATCCGAACCTCAAGGTGGTATAACAATATACACACAATGTTCATGTGCAATATTTGCTTCTTAGTTACAAGACAGTGAAGTGAGCCACTTTTTGCCAAATCTTCTCTTAATGCTATTTTAAAGTAATACATGAAATACATTAAAATAATAATTATAATAAAATAGAAATAATTACAAAGTAGTTTTAAGCAAGTGCATAAACATTACACAGTTATTACACGTATAATGAAATCTATAGTATTTTTAATTTATCTTTTTGCTTGTTCATTACTTAATCATTAAAATTGATTCACCCAATCATTTTCAAATCAACTAAACAACAAATGTCTGTTGTGCTGTGTGTCTGTTCACTGTATTGTAAGTGGGCTTGTAAGCCTATCTTTTGCAAAATATTTCCATGGGAATTTTTTTTAAGTAAAACTTTTTAAATATTTATTTTGAGATAAACAGATGTGAACTCATATATATAGGCGTCTGATGTAATACCAAGTTTCCCATGATCAGAAAATTTCCATTGCCGATAAGGTTCATCTGCGCAGTAGTGAAACATTTCCATTGTTCTGTGGCTCGGGCAGTCAGCATGGCTAAGGGTGCACCTGCTTCTTAATTTTTTAAATAACTTTATAACATATATTTTATTTTTCTGTGGCTCAGTCAGTCAGCATGGCTGAGGGTGCACCTGCATCTGAATTTCCTTTATAACTTTATAACATTTTATTTTTTAAATATACTGCAGGTCTTTTTTTGCATTTATTTTATCAGCCAGCTTACATTGCACACAGCACATAAGCATGGACATTATTCACATTCATTCAGCAACTTGGACCAAAAACATATCAGTGCCATTTTAAAAAGAAAACTGCTTCTTCATCTTGCTGATCATTTCTAAATGATTAAACTTCATGATTATGGCTTACTGAAAGTGTTACCAAAGTTCTTGAAAATGAGCTTGAGAAACAAAGTTGGATGTTAATGTTCAAACGCTAACCCTGCCTCTATTACTTAATTTTAACCATCAGATTTTTCTGTGCACATTTTGTGTGAATTGTTGCAAAGTTTCAATGCTGGGTTGATGCTATTTTGTATTAAAGCAACATATCTCAACAGGTAAATTGATTCTGACAGTCTTTGCATCAGATGATGATGATGTAACCACCAACAATGGCACCTTCAATTACAGACTTCTCTCAACCACCCCGAAAACAGATAATGTTGAATTTTATATAAAACAGAACAATGACATAGGAAGTATTTATTTCAAAGGCTGCTTGGACTATGAGGTAATCATAGTAGTTAGTTTTCTACTGTTTGTAGTGGCTTTATTTTACAACACTAACATCTTTTTCCCACCAACATGGTTTTATTAACGGTTCTGTTATAACTGCTCAGCTATATAAAATTGTGATAAATGTGTCACTCTGGACAAAGGCATCTGGAAAAAGCTGTAAATATAGATGGGCCACGTTACACTTACCAACAATATAGACCAATAAAAAAAAAGTGTAAACATGGATCATAGGTTGTGATTGAGTCCCATATTTTGAAGCTTCTAGAAAAAAGTTGTTTTTAAAGTCATGTACACAACATACATTTGTAAGGCTGCCAATAAATAATTAAATATCATTTGAACATTTTGTCAGTAGCAGAGTTTATGGCCCTGAGTTTGTGCCCCCTAGAGGAATAACAAAGACTAGATAATTTTTTTTAAAGTTTTTCAATTGCAGTCCACATAATTTGATGTACAGATTAAGTATATAACAGTAAGTTAATGTTTATTAATTATTTCCAGAAAGCACAGAAATATACCCTCCTGGTTGAAGCTAAAGATAATGGAGACAAAGTGCAGCTATCCAGCACGAGCACAGTGGTCCTGAATATCATTGACCATAACAATCACCTCCCTGAAATCACTGGTCACACAGTGAGTACTAAACTGTTTACACCATTAAGCAAAGTAACTAATTAGACTGCTCATATCTGATTTACTGTAAGCTCAAATGTAAGCATTTATCAAATAAAGGAACAAAAATGTAATACAATATTTACGCTAATCAACTAAAAGCTCAATTTTAATATTTCAGACGTCTGTGTCATAAACATAAGTTTTTTTTCAGGGTTCTGGAAAGATAAAGGAACGAGAGAGTGGAGTAGAAGTTCTGCGCTTGCAGGTCAGTGACAAAGACACACAAGGGTCACCAGCCTGGAAAGCTAAATTCATTCTTCATGGAGATCTGGAGAACTATTTTAAAATCAAAACTGACCCCAAAACAAACGAAGGAATCCTGACTGTTGTAAAGGTATTCAGTTGTTTTGTTTTTTGTTTTTTTGGACAAAGAAAACTATGAATTGGAAATCTGTCACCTTGTCGTCTATGCTGAGTAGAATGGTTTTATAGACTGCATACAGAGTGAAACTCTGAGATGTGGTAGCTTAGTGGTTAAGGCATTGGACTACTGATTGGAAGGTTGTGTGTTCGAATCCCAGGTCCACCAAGCTGCAACTACTGGGCCCCTGAGCAAGGCCCTTAACCCCAAAAATAATCAGTTGTATAAAAAATTAGATGAACATGTAAGTCGCTCTGGATGAGGGCGTCTGCTAAATGCCAGAAATGTAAATGTAAATGAAACTCACTACATGTATGTGTGGCAGCTTGGGAAATATTATAGCCCATGCTGAAGTGGCCTCTAGGTAGAGGAGGACGTCCACCAAATGTTAGGGTCAGTAAAGCAGATATTGGTTGCTTTCGGCTGCTCCCTGTTCGGGGTCGCCACAGCGGACCAACTGGTCCGCACAACAACTTGGCAAATGTTTTACGCCGGATGCCCTTCCTGACGCAACCCTCCCATTTTTCCGGGCTTGGGACCGGCACTGCATCCAGTGGCTGGGGTTGAGGCATGATAGGCGAGTAACCTACCACTGAGCCACAGACATTAATTAATGAATAAACAAAGAGTAACTGTGAAAGAGCTGTAGAAATTCACAGTTCAAGCAGGACATGCTCATCACTGGACGACCATAGTCTCACTACTCCACAAAGGTGGACTTTATGGAAGAGATATGAATATATGAAATCATATTTAGTGTTTGCCAAAGACATGTTGGATACTCAGCAGACAAGTGAAAATATGAAGGGAAAAACCTTTTTGGTTTTGACACAAAAGCCTATCAGCGTGAGAACCCTACAGTGAAATATGGTGCTGGTAGCATGATTAGTTTCTTCTCTGACTAATACCCTCTTTACCTGGTCACTGATATTTGGGGGACATCTTCCTCTGTCAATGTATGCCAAATTCTTTCTATTTTTGAAAATTCTCAATTTAATAGTCCATGGGTGTTCTGGATGTTTTTCAACTTAACCTTGATTACATTTTTCCAAAACTTAAATTTGTCCCAGGATTGTTTTAATAGGTCATTGGTCTTTCTTCTTCTTCTTCCGGCTTTTCCCTTCAGGGGTCGCCACAGCGAATCATCTCTCTCCACCTATCCCTATCTTCTGCATCCTCAACACTTGCACCCACTAGCTTCATATCCTCATTAATTCCATCCATATACCTCCTCTTTGGCCTTCCTCTTTGCCTCCTGCCTGGCAGCTCCATGTCCAACATTCTCCTACCAATATACTCACTCTCCCTCCTCTGAACATGTCCAAACCATCTTTATCTGGCCTCCCTAACTTTGTCCCCCAAATGTCCAACATGAGCTGTCGCTCTGATGTACTCGTTCCTAATCCTGTCCAACCTTGTCACTCCCAAAAAGAACCTCAACATCTTCAGCTCTGCTACCTCTAGCTCTGACTCCTGTCTCTTCCTCAGTGACACTGTCTCTAAACCATACAGCATGGCCGGTCTCACCAGTGTCCTGTACACCTTCCCCTTGATTCTCGCTGATATTTTCTGATCACACAGAACTCCCGACAACTTTCTCCACCCATTCCAACCTGCCTGCACTCGCTTCTTTAGCTCTTTCCCACACTCTCCATTACTCTGGACTGTTGACCCCAAGTACTTAAACTCCTGTACCTTCTTCACCTCTTCACCCTGTAACCTTACTGTTCCACTTCCCTCCCTTTCATTCACACACATGTACTCAGTCTTACTACGACTGACTTTCATTCCTCTTCTCTCCAGCGCAAACCTCCACCTCTCCAGGTTTTCCTCCAGCTGCTCCCTGCTGTCACTACAGATCACAATGTCATCTGCAAACATCATTGTCCAAGGAGACTCCTGTCTGACCTCCTCTGACAACTGGTCCATCACTATAGCAAACAGGAAGGGGCTCAGAGCCGATCCCTGATGCAGTCCCACCTCCACTTTGAACTCCTCTGTCTGACCTACAGCACACCTCACCACTGTCCTGCTCCTCTCATACATGTCCTGCACCACTCTGACATACTTTTCGGCTACTCCTGACTTCCTCATACAGTACCACAGCTCTTCTCTTGGCACCCTGTCATACGCTTTCTCCAAGTCTACAAACACACAGTGCAACTCCCTCTGACCATCCCTATACTTCTCCATCAAAATTCTCAGAGCAAAAATTGCATCAGTTGTGCTCTTTCTGGGCATGAAGCCATACTGCTGCTCACAAATTTCCACTACCTTCCTTAACCTAGCTTCCACTACTCTTTCCCATAGCTTCATTGTATGGCTCATCAACTTTATCCCCCTATAGTTACTGCAACTCTGCACGTCACCCTTATTCTTAAAGATCGGCACTAACACACTTCTTCTCCATTCCTCAGGCATCCTCTCACTCTCTAAAACCCTGTTGAACAAACTAGCTAAAAAGTCCACTGCTGTCTCTCCCAGACACTTCCAGACCTCCACCGGGATGTCATCAGGACCAACTGCCTTCCCACTTTTCATCCTCTTCAAAGCCTTCCTGACTTCATCCTTTCTAATCTTATCTACTTTCTGTTACACAGAGTTCACCCCTTCTACTCTTTTTTCCCTCTCATTTTCCTCATTCATCAGCTCCTCAAAGTACTCCTTCCATCTCCTCTGTACACTCTCCTCACTTGTGAGCACCCTTCCATCTCTATCCTTAATATCCTGTACACACAGTATATCCACCTTCCTTCTCTCCATCATATCAGCCAGCTCTCTACCTTTCCCTGTCATAGTACCAACATTCAGAGTTCCTATTCTCAGTCCTACACTCTTACCTTTCCTCTTCTCTCTCTGTCTGTGCACTCTCCTCCCTCCTCTACTTCTTCGACCAACAGTAGCCCAATTTCCACCGGCGCCCTGTAGGTCAACGGCGCCGATGGCGGTCGTTGTTAACCCGGGCCTCGACCGATCCGGTATGAAATTCGTACTGACAATTCGCATGGTTAAATTTGGCAATGTTTTACGCCAGATGTTTTACTTCCTGACGCAACCCTCTGTATTTATCCGGGCTTGGGACCGGCACAAAAGTCACTGGACTGTGACCCCCATGGCTAGATTGGTCATTGGTCTTTATTATGTTGTTTGTTTAGACATGTTTTTTTCACAGGTGCAATTATTTTGTGATCACATGACAGGTTAGCTATGTTGACCAATTTAGGCTGGCACTGTCTGTCTTACGTCTGATAATATAAACCTTGCACCTTATTTTTATTTGTAAATCATTTTATACTGCTAACCATGTGTTATTTTCTGTTGAACACATTAAGAGCTGACTAATATATTTAAGTTGTTCATGTGTCACAAACGTTATTCTTGCTTTAATAAATAGGCAATGGATTATGAGGAGCAAACTTCAAGAAATGTGTCAATCAGTGTGGAAAATGAGGTGCCCTACTTCTCCTGTAAGGTGAAAAACCGTACTCCGCAGGGTTTATGGGATGTAGAGACTTTTGCTGAAGGGTCTAGCACGGCTATACCTAATAAGCTTTATTTCGTCACTATCGCTGTTGAGGACATCAACGACCCACCAGAGTTTGTACCACCTGTTAAAGAAATAATGATCATGGAGAATACAAAAGTTGGAACCCTCTTGGAAACCTTTACAGCCAGAGACCCAGATAAGTCATTTGGCAGCTCATTTCTGTAAGTGGAACTACCGTTTTTGTTTTGTTTTTTGACATGAAATGTTAGTTAAAAGCAGTTGCTAGGTCAGATTTTGGCCACAGGTTTGCCCATACCTGATCTAAAAGAGCTAAATTGAAAATGCAAAGTATGTTAGAATACACATGTTCAAATGAATTAACTGGCAACTGGATATTGATAACATCTTGCTATCTCTATCTCTTCTAGCTTTGCTAAAGGAGAAGATGAAAATAACTGGGTGACACTAGATCCAAAGACTGGCCAGGTTTCTGTGGCCAAACTTATGGACAGAGAATCACCATTTGTGAAAAACAATACCTACAGTGTCATTGTGTATGTTGTGGACTATGGTAAGAAACACTAGGGGTGATCTACTAACTTTCATTTTTGACATAATGTAAGTATTAACAAGTTGGAGCTTTGTCTTTTTTTTAAGCAATCTAAAAAAAAAACACCTGTACCCACTAGCCTCACTGGTATTAGAATTCAACAAATATTATGGAAAGTCTTTCACAGCAACAAAAAAAGAGAACAACTTTGTTACCTTTATTTTGGCAGCAGTGGTGTGTCAAAACTTTGCTTATCATCTCAAATTCTGACTTATGACATAACTTAATTTGGAAATTTGGACTTAGCCTAAAATTTCCACTTATCTCAAAAATGTCACTCCTCAAAATTCTGACATCTGGGGAAAAACAGGAACATAAAACATTTATTTTCTCAAAATTTTAAATAGGTCTGAATTTCAACATACTGCAATGAATTATTTTATCTCAATGTAGCACATATAAGAAAAGGGCAATGGGCATATAACAGAACCTTGCAGAACACCAAACTTTACCTTGATATGCATACGGTTACCATTTACATCTACAAACTATTAATAACCAATCAAATAAGACCTGAGCCAGGAGAGAGCTGTTCCAAAAACAATTTCTAGTTTCTGACTGATACATTTTATGCATGCTATTCCTATGTAGGTATGAGCAAAACTGCTATACTGTAACATTTTCTAGGATCTTGGAGATAAAGGGGAAGTTTGATATTAAACTAAATTTGGAGAGTTGACAGGGGTCACGGTCTGGATTTTTAAAAGATTTAGGCACTATAGCCAGTGCTAGAAGAAAAGATTTTTTTACAAGAGGTTTGCCTATTATCTGTTTAAAGAAACATGTAGATAAGGGATCTAGTAGTCAAGTTGGTGATTTTGAAAGAGAAAATAGTGAAAATTTACAGTGATACTAAAACAACATCTTAGAAGGAGGAAAATGCTATTTATGCATTTAACCAAATATAAGATTGCAATAGCTTCTATGTGCTAAACTGGTTCCGTTTGAAAACACTGTTTTTATTTTAATTGATAATTATCATCAAGCTCCTCATGGAGCTCGTGATGATGAACTGTCTCAAATTAACAGTCATCTTTTGGAGATTACAGTTTGCAACTTTTAATTGATAGGCACATCTTGTATAGTATCTTGTATGATGGTTCATGTAGTGAACACAACTTATTGTGGTAGTATAGCCTTCAACTACTTTGTTAGCCATGTAGGCTTCTTCCAACTTATTCCCTAATGTACCTTTTTTCAGGATCCTAATTAAGAATCCACAGGATATGAGCAGATCTTAAAGAAAATTTGTTCTCACTCCTCTGCTTTAATGGACTTTACTCCATAGGATACATAATCACCAAATTGCTTTTTCCCCCTGTCATTTGACCTACAGCTCAACCTCCACTGACAGGTACAGGGATGCTGATCATCCATCTAGGAGATCAGAATGATAATGTACCACTGTTGAAGAAGGACAGTGAAGACGTGTATGTGTGTTTATCAGACAAGGAAACTATGACTAACATCACTGCTGAAGATCTGGATCTGCCACCATACAGTGAACCATTCCACTATGAGCTACAGGGAGATGTTGATAGAAAATGGAGAATTGAATCCAACCCCGGTACACCTTTCACTTTATCATTGCAGTTTTTCACCTAAAATGGGGATAACACTATCATGGTTTCAAAGACAATACACTGTGTATATACAGATAGCATTCACAGATAGTAGAAACTGAGTCATACTTGGATAAAACGGCTCAGTTATAAAATAAAGAGAGTACTCTACATTTAACCTCGCCTCGAATAAGCAAATGAAAATTTTAAACGGCATGCATGTACAGGAAATAAGACAAACCAGAAATGCAAGCTACTACACATGCCAAAATTGTTAAAACATGATGCAAAGTATTTGCAAATAATTTGCAAAATATAACAGCTAATATACTGAAATCTCTGGCACTCTTTTTGTTTGCTTTTTAAAATATTTATTAAACATAATTCTAGCTAATCATTTCTGCACAATTTCAGTCAGAATCAAATGAACAATTGAAGAGAAACAATTTGTATTACTATCATATAACCTGATACTATTATAAATATTACTGATATTGTACAAAAACCAAATTGCTGAATTAATATGACATAATGAATACATAATCTGATCTCTCTGCAGGAACGACTGTGAACCTAGTCCGAATGAAGAACGTACATTCAGGCCATTATAGTCTTCAGATCAAAATATCAGACAACCAAGGCTTTGGTTTGGTCCAAAACCTTTCTGTCACTGTGTGTGACTGCACCATCACACCCAACTGCCAAGGTCACAGGCTTGTGTCTGCACAGCCGAGTCTTAGCGCCATTGGGATCATAATCTTTGCTTTCTTGTTACTGCTAGGTAAAGCTGAGATTCAGGAATACTCAAATTATGTATCATTTCATGTGTTATCATTTCATGTGAATGAAATAAATAAGAAAAAAATTAAATGATAAAGTAGACAGGGATTCCCAACAGATATTCAGTTTCAGGTGAACAATAAAATCATTCTCTTTTTATTGAACATTGAACTCAATAATAATAATCAGATGAGAAACGTGGAAATAATGCTTAATTTAATCATTAATACAGTAATAATGAATCATTATTTTTAGCAAAATTTGAAGATGCTTCCAAGTGTTAAAGTAACAGTGGGGTGAAAAAGTGTTGGCCCCCTTCCTGATTTCTTAATTTTTTGCATTTTTGTCACACTTTAATGTTTCAGATAATCAAACACATTTACATATTAGTCAAAGATAACACAAGTAAACACATCATGCAGTTTTTAAATGAAGGTTTTTATTATTAAGGGAAAACAAAATCCAAAACTACATGGCCCTGTGTGAAAAAGTGTTTGCCCCCTAAGCCTAATAACTGGTTGGGCCACCCTTAGCAGCAACAACTGCAATCAAGCGTTTTCCATAACTTGCAATGAGTCTGTTACAGTGCTGTGGAGGAATTTTGGCCCACTCATCTTTGTAGAATTGTTGTAATTCAGCCACATTGGAGGGTTTTCAAGCATGAACCACATTTTTAAGGTCATGCCACAGCATCTCAATTGGATTGAGGTCAGGACTTTGACTAGGCCACTCCAAAGTCTTCATTTTGTTTTTCTTCAGCCATTCAGAGGTGGACTTGCTGGTGTGTTTTGGATCATTGTCCTGCCGCAGAACCCAAGTTCGCTTCAGCTTGAGGTCACAAACAGATGGCCAGACATTCTCCTTCAGGATTTTTTGGTAGACAGCAGAATTCATGGTTCCATTTATCACAGCAAGTCTTCCAGGTCCTGAAGCAGCAAAACAGCCCCAGACCATCACACTACCACCACCATATTTTACTGTTGGTATGATGGTCTTTTTCTGAAATGCGGTGTTACTTTTACACCAGATGTAATGGGACACAGACCTTCCAAAAAGTTAAATTTTTGTCTCTTCAGTCCACAGAGTATTTTCCCAAAAGTCTTGGGGATCATCGAGATGTTTTCTGGCAATACTGAGACGAGCCTTTATGTTCTTTTTGCTCAGCAGCGGTTTTCGTCTTGGAACTCTGCCATGCAAACCATTTTTGCCCAGTCTCTTTCTTATGGTGGAGTCATGAAAACTCACCTTAACTGAGGCAAGTGAAGCCTGCAGTTCTTTGGATGTTGTTGTGGCCTTTTGTGACCTCCTGGATGAGTTGTCGCTGCGCTCTTGGGGTAATTTTGGTCGGCCGGCCACTCCTGGGAAGGTTCTCCACTGTTCCATGTTTTTGCCATTTGTAGATAATGGCTCTCACTGTGGTTCGCGGCAGTCCCAAAGCTTTAGAAATGGCTTTATAACCTTTTCCAGACTGATAGATCGGTAGGTTTGTGACCTCAAGCTGAAGCGAACTTGGGTTCTGCAGCACGACAATGATCCAAAACATACCAGCAAGTCCACCTCTGAATGGCTGAAGAAAAACAAAATGAAGACTTTGGAGTGGCCTAGTCAAAGTCCTGACCTCAATCCGATTGAGATGCTGTAACATGACCTTAAAAAGGTGGTTAATGCTTGAAAACCCTCCAATGTGGCTGAATTACAACAATCCTGCAAAGATGAGTGGGCCAAAATTCCTCAACAGCGCTGTAACAGACTCATTGCAAGTTATTGAAAATGCTTGATTGCAGTTGTTGCTGCTAAGGGTGGCCCAACCAGTTATTAGGCTTAGGGGGCAAACACTTTTTCACACAGGGCCATGTAGTGTTGGATTTTGTTTTCCCTTAATAATAAAAACCTTAAATTAAAAACTACATGATGTGCTTACTTGTGTTATCTTTGACTAATATTTAAATGTGTTTGATTATCTGAAACATTAAAGTGTGACAAACATGAAAAAAATAAGAAATCAGGAAGGGGGCCAACACTTTTTCACACCACTGTATATCTTTGTATTAGTCTGAGATATATATATATATATATATATATATATATATATATATATATATATATATATATATATATAGATAGATAGATAGATAGATAGATAGATATAGATATAACAACTAAAATGTTTGTTTGTTTGTTGTTGGACAGCATTTCTTCTGATGGCTTTTTTGCTATCCTGTAAACACCACAAAGCTATGATCCCAACTGTTGATGCTCCCGACTGGTATCTTATTAATTCCAACATTGAGACACCAGGCACAGACTGCAAGGTTACTGAAAATACATTACATTTACTGAATATTATGAATAAATAATAACATAATATATTTACATTACATATACTATTCATTCATTCATTCATTGTCTTCCGCTTATCCGGAGTCGGGTCGCGGGGGCAGCAGTCTAAGCAGGGATGCCCAGACCTCCCTCTCCCCAGACACTTCCTCCAGCTCTTCGAAGGGACCCCGAGGCATTTCCAGGCCATCTGAGAGACATAGTCTCTCCAGCGTGTCCTGGGTCTTCCCCGGGGCCTCTTCCTGGTGGGGCATGCCCGGAACAGCTCCCCAGGGAAACGTCCCGGAGGCATCCGAAACAGATGCCTGAGCCACCTCAACTGTCCCCTTTCGATGTGGAGGAGCAGCGGCTCTACTCTGAGCTCCTCCCGGGTGACAGAGCTCCTTACCCTATCTCTAAGGGAGCGCCCCGCCACCCTATGGAGGAAGCTCATTTTGGCCGCTTGTATCCGGGATCTTACACTTTAGGTCATAACTCAGAGGTCATGACCATAGGTGAGAGTAGGAACGTAGATTGACTGGTAAATCAAGAACTTCGCCTTCTGGCTCAGCTCCTTCTTCACCGCAACAGACTGGTATATAGGCCGCATTACTGCTGCTGCTGCACCGATCCGTCTGTCAATCTCACGATCCATCCTTCCCTCACTTGTAAACAAGACCCCGAGATAATTAAAGTCCTCCACTTGTGGAAGGACCTCCCCTCCAACCTGGAGGGTGCAAGCCACCTTTTTCCGGTCGAGAACCATGGCCTCAGATTTGGAGGTGCTGACCCTCATCCCAGCCGGTTCACACTCAGCTGCAAAACGCCCCAGTGCATGCTGTAAGTCCAGGCTTGAAGGAGCCAACAGGAAAACATCATCTGCAAAAATCAACGATGAAATCCTGTGGTCCCCATACCAGACTCCCTCCAGCCCCTGGCTGCGCCTAGAAATTCTGTCCATAAAAACAATGAACAGAACCGGTGACAAAGGACAGCCCTGTCGGAGTCCAACACTCACTGGGAACAGATCTGACTTACAGCTGGCAATGCGAACCAAGCTCCTGCTCCGGTTATATAGAGACAGAACAGCCCTTAACAGAGGGACATGGACCTACTCCCAGAGCACCTCCCACAGAATGCCACAAGGGACACAGTCAAATGCCTTCTCCAAGTCCACAAAACACATGTGGACTGGTTGGACAAACTTCCACGAACCCTCGAGCACCCTGTGGAGAGTATAGAGCTGGTCCAGTGTTCCACGACCAGGAGAAAAACAGCATTGCTCCTCCTGTATCCGAGGTTCGACTAACAGCTGGACTCTCCTCTCCAGTACTCTGGAATAGACTTTCCCTGGGAAACTGAGGAGTGTGATCCCCCTAGAGTTGGAACACACCCTCCGGTCCCCCTTCTTAAGAGGGACCACCACCCCAGTCGCCCAGTCCAGAGGCACTGTCCCTGACCGCCACGCTATGTTGCAGAGATGTGTCAGCCAAGATAGCCCCACAACATCCAGAGACTTAAGGTACTCAGGGCAAATCTCATCCATCCCCGGTGCCTTGCCACCGAAGAGCTGCTGAACTACTTCAGTGACCTCAGCTTGGTTGATGAATTAATCTACCTCTGAGTCCTCTGCCTCTGGTTCCTCTTCGGAAGGCATGTCAGTGGGATTGAGGAGATCCTCGAAGTATTCCTTCCACCATCCGACAATATCCCCAGTTGAGGCCAACAATTTTCCACCTCCACTGTAAACAGTGTTGGCAGAGAGCTGCTTACCCCTCCTGAGGCGTCGAATGGTCTGCCAGAATTTCCCCGAGGCTGTCCGATAGTCCTTCTCCATGGCCTCACCGAACTCCTCCCAGACTCGAGTTTTTGCTTCCGAGACCACCCCGGCTACAGTTCGCTTGGCCTGCCGGTATGCCTCAGCTGCCTCCGGAGTCCCCCAAGCCAACCAGGCTCGATAGGACTTCTTTCTTCAGCTTGACGGCATCCCTTACTTCCAGTGTCCACAACTGTGTTCGGGGATTGCCGCCGTGGCCGGCACCAGAGACCTTCCAGCCACAGCTCCGGATGGCTGCGTCAACAATGGAGGAGGAGAACATGGTCCACTCAGACTCAATGTCCCCAACCTCCCTCAGGATCTGGTTGAAACTCTCCCAGAGGTGGGAGTTGAAGACCCCATTAACAGACGGATCAGCAAGACGTTCCCAACAGACCCTCACAATACATTTGGGCCTGCCAAGTCTGTCCGGAATCCTCCTCCGTAAGCGGATCCAACTCACCATCAGGTGGTGATTGGTTGACAGCTCTGCCCCTCTCTTCACCCGAATGTCCAAGACATGCAGCCAATGATCAGATGACACGACCACAAGGTCGATCATTGATCTCCGGCCTAGGGTGTCTTGGTACCACGTGTACTGATGGGCACCCTTATGCTTGAACATGGTGTTCGTTATGGACAGGCTGTGACTAGCACAGAAGTCCAGCAACAGGACACCACTCAAGTTCAGATCAGGGAGCTGTTCCTCCCAATTACGCCCCTCCAGGCATCACTGTCATTGCCCACATGGGCGTTGAAGTCCCCCAGCAAAACTATGGAGTCCCCAGTCGGAGCACCTTCCAGCACCCCTCACAGGGTCTCCAGGAAGGTTGGGTACTCCACACTGCCGTTCGGCCCATAAGCCGAAACAACAGTGAGACACCTATCCCCGGCCCGAAGGCGCAGGGAAACAACCCTCTCGTTTACTGGGAAAAACTCCAGCACATGGCGGCTGAGCTGGGGGGCTATAAGCAAGCCCACCCCAGCCTGACACCTCTCACCATGGGGCACTCAAGAGAAGAAGAGGGTCCAACCTCTCTCAAGGAGTTGGGTTCCAGAGCCCAGGCTGTGCGCGGAGGCAAGCCCGACTATCTCTAGCCGGTACTGCTCAACCTCCCTCACCAGCTCAGGCTCCTTCCCCCACAGTGAGGTGACATTCCATGTCCCAAAACCCAGATTCTTTGTCCAGGGTTTGGGTCTCCCCTCCTTGAACCGCCACCTTATCCCCTCCTTGAACCGCCACCTTATTGTGGTGGAGGGGTTTGAGTACCTGAATGAACCTGGGGTGGCCGAGTCTTTGCCTGCAGGACTCGACCGGGCCCAGCCCGAAGGAAAGACGTAGGCCCACCACCCGCAGGAAGGAGCATAAGGGTCCGGTGCAGTGTGTTTTGGGTAGCAGTCATGGGCGGGGGCCCCGATGACCCAAACCCTGGACAAAGAATCTGGCTTTTGGGACATATACTATAATATGGATTTTTTTATTACATTACATTTGTTATTATTATGTGAAATGCATACACTACTGTATTATTTACAATAAATACTCAGGAAAAACCAATACTATAGGAATACAAAAAGAATACAATAAATTGTCAATATTAAAAGAGATTCCTATCTAACATTACTAAGCATTTTGTACTTAAAAAGTAACAAGTTATGAAAAAAATGTGAAAATGGAGACTCTAATTAATAATTATTATTAATAATAAGCTCTGTCTGTCTGGTATAAGTATTTTCTGTTTATAACCTTCTCAAGGAAAGGATGCATTGTTTACATTTAGATTCTTTCTAGTGCAAGTGTTGACAATATTTATCTTTATTTTACATAAAGATGCCATCTAAAGTATTCCAAATGGACATGAGCGAGAACGCTGTGAAGACAACCGATTATTTTCGAGCTCAAAATGGGATTTCCACTCAGGAGCTTGTGGTTAACAATGTACGTGATATTACCAAGCACAAATCTAGTGCAACATAATACATTTAATTATTCAGTATCATGACAATAACTACTGTTTGCATTATATTTTTTAACACCTTTGTAGCATTAAACAATTTCTTTCCATAGAGATAGACAATATTATTACCTACTTGGGTAAATGTTTTGGGGTGTTTGTGATTTTAAGCATTAACAATTTTGGCTTTTCAGTGATACTCTTCAGCTCAATATTTTTCTTCTTCAATATTTCCCTTGTGCAGGACATTGGATCTTTCAGTGAACAACAAATGATTAGGAGATCTCTCCGACGGGTAAATATGATTTATGTTCATTTTCCATTTACAGAATGTCTGTAACTTAAATTTCTAGATTTATGGACTGTCACTTGTTGACAAGGCTTATTTATTTATTTATTATTTTCAAGGGTTGGAGTGAAGCAGTGTTAAACATACTGCAAGTTCTGAGTCAGTCTGAGTTTTAATAAACGCATGCCAATAAATGAATGTTTATTTAATGTTAGATAGAATTACTATGAGTAGTATGAGTAGAATCTGCTCTCGCGTCTTAATACAAATTCCAGATGGTTTTAGTTTAGCATAGAAATCAAAATGTCAAATGAAGTTTTATCTTCATGTAATCTATTTACAATGATGGAATCAGTTTTCTTGAAACATCTGAATTTCTCTTAGGTCCATTAAGATTAAACTTCTTTGTTCACCGCAAATTATTTTCTTTCATTATTTTCAATTTATTACCATTATTTCTGTGCATCCTGTAACCATGGTGCTGACCTGAACTATGCAATTACTGTTCAATAAACATAAGGTCATCTATGTAGCTGTAGTTCTTACGACTTTTGTCACCTTAATATTTGAGACCTAGCTGAAGGTAAATTTCTATTAATTAGACAATATTCATTCAGCTACAGCATAACTGCAAGATGGAACTATTAGGCACTATGTTCTGTTAAACGGAAACCATTTTGGGTCCAGCTACATGGTGTCTGGTGATAATATCTGTTGGACACATGATAATATCTGCTGCTCACTTAACTTGCAATAAAATTCTGGTAATATCTGGTCAGCACATGTTAGTAAGTGATGTGCAATAAATTTTAAAAATTATGCCATGTCCTTTAAAAGTCTTCATAGTTTTCCGGCTTTTCTAGTATTTACATTTTTGGGGGAAAAAATGGAATTCAAGTAATACTAGCACTTCAAGCATCTTGCATAAACCTTGGAAAGTAAAAAAACAAACCCAGAGGTTATAATTAAAGAATTAAAGCAAGATAGATGGTGACAAAATAAACAATAATTACAAAAAAATGTATAAATCTGTTGGGAGAATTTAGAAGTTCCTTGGCCTTAACTGACTTGTCTTAATGTCTAAACTTGATCGCAAGACAAATGTCAAAGGCATGATCAAAGACATTGTCGAAACTCAGAGCCCCCTCCGAGTGGACATACCGCAGGATGAATGTTGAGTTGTATCAATTTCCCCTTAATTTTCCATTATCAATTATCTCAGTAAACTTGTCAAAATGAAACTCAGTAAACTACCCAAACTTAGCCAAAATAATGAGTGGTCAATCAGCTGATGGGAACAAGCAAATTCTTTATTCTTCGAGTTGCCTCTCTGAGGGGCCCTTGTTAGGTCCCCTTGTAAAATGCTCCTGGCATTGGTCTACCTGTTAATATATCATGTAGATTTAAATAAGTGTTTCTGCTAGTTTGAGAGCACATTTTTATTAATGCTAGCGGTAATGCTTTTACCCAATTCAGCTTTGTGCTTGCACAGATCTTGGCTATTTTCTCTTTCAGTACACCGTTTGCTCTCTCCACCATCCCTCGAGAATGGGGATGGTACACACAACCTAGACGGTGTTTCAGGCATAAGGCCTCTGTCATCGCCTTCATTATTTCGTTTACAAAGTGGGGACCATTATCTGACCTCAATTGATCTGGGATACCGAACTGAGGAATCACTTCCCTGCACAAAAATTTAACCACTGTCCTGGCATCATTCTTTGCCGTAGCCTGTGCTTCTACCCATCGTCTAAACCGATCTATTACCACCAGAATGTACCTTTTTCCTTCTTTTCTCTCTGTGGCTCCCATGTCTACGAAATCCATCACAAGATGCCTAAATGGTCCCATGGGTTCTGGTATGTGACTGATAGGTGCCGTGAAATGTTTTCTAACATTACGTACTGCGCAAAGCTCACATGTTCGCAGGAATTTGTCCACCATACTTGCTAAGTATGGAGACCACCAGTCCTCTCTAATTGTGTCAATGATTTTCCTGCGATCACAATGATCTATCCCATGAGCCTCCTTAATCAACATTGGAAGAAAACTTAGCGGGGTGACAAATACACCATCACAACATCTCCACATTCCAGATCTAGGGTCTAGTACTGCTCCACGCTTTTTCCACAACTCTTTCTCCTCTACAGTGGCTAACTCCTGTACTGTTCTAACGTCAGCTATTGTGACCTGTGGCTGTTCCTCATCGTTTAGCTCTCCTGCTTGCATCATTACTTTGACACGTGTCACCTACTGCTGCTTTTTTAGCTACCTCATCAGCTGCTGCATTCCCTTTACTAACCCATTCCCCGTCTGACTTATGAGCTTTACACTTTACAATTGCCAATTTACTTGGGAGCATCACTGCCTTTAGCAGTTCCGAAATTGCTGGCCCGTGTATAATAGCCGACCCATCTGCTCGCTGGAATCCTCTCTGTGCCCAAATTGGCCCAAACACATGACACACCCCATAAGCATAGGCCGAATCAGTGTATATGGTGCATGTTTTACCTGCACCCAATTTGCACGCTACTGTTAGTGCTTTTATCTCCGCCAACTGGGCTGAGCATGGCTGTGGCACCACCAGTCATCACTGTGTTAAATACTCTCAATTTGTCATCATACTGAACTAACGCATAGCCAGCTCTATTTCCCTCATTACTTCGATAGCATGAACCATCTACGAAGAAGACATACTGAGGATCAGGCAGTGGGTGTGATTCTAAGTCTGATCTATCTTTTAAATATTTTTTCTGTCTCTTCAACACACTCATGTGGGGCTCCCTCTTCTGGGAGCACCAACCTATCTGCAGGGTTTATTGTGCGGCATTTTTCAATTGTTAGTTCGGGGGCTGATAGAATTACATCATAGCCTGTTCTTCGAGCATTAGTTATCACAAATATTTGGCTAGTCAATAGCGCATGCAATGCATGCAACGTGTACAGGGTCACTGGATGCCCCATGGTGATTGTTGATGCTTTTTGATAGGCAAATGCCGCAGCTGCCAATCCTCAATAGCATGGTGGCATGCCCTTCTCCACACTATCCACGCTGTGCTAAAGTAGGCTACAGGTCTTTTCCCCATGCCTTCTTTTTCCTGTACTAGTACTACTGAGGCAAACCCTTTTCTTTCAGATACATACAAATAGAATGGTTTGCCGTAATCTGGACATGCCAGTGCTGGTGCTGACGACAGGTCACTTTTTAACATATCGAGTGCTGCTTCTGCTTCCGCAGTCCAAATTAACTTGGCACTAGACTTTGTTTGGTCAGCAGCTTTTACTATGTCTCTAAGAGGTTGTGTTTTCATAGCAAAATCACAGATCCATGGTCTGCTAAAACCAGCCAAACCCAAAAATGATAGCATTTGCTGGACAGTTTCTGGTCTGGGGGCTTTTCGAATAGTCTCTACATGCTCTGGTGAGATTTTTCGTGTAGTGCCTTCGAGCACTCTACCTAAGTATTCAACATTTTGCTGGCAGAATTGCAGTTTTTCTTTACTTACCTTATGCCCGTTTACTGCTAGAGTTTTCAGGACTTGCACCGAGTCCTGTATACATTGCTCTTTAGACTGACAGCAAATTAACAGGTCGTCCACGTATTGTAATACCATGCTGGACACATCCAAATTCTCCAGGTCACTAGCCAAGACTTGGTTAAAGATTGATGGACTTTCAAAATAACCTTGTGGTAGACGTGTGTACGTGTATTGTTGTCCTTCGTAAGTAAAGGCAAACAAGAACTGTGAATCTGGATGCAATGGGACACTAAAAAATGAGCACAGGTCAATTACCGTGTACCATTTAGTTCCTTCTGGAATGTTAGATAATAGAGTGTGCGGGTCAGGAACTACTGGAGTCTCTGCTATTAGTACTCAATTCACTGGTCGCAAATCATGGACCAGTCTCCACTTATCAGAATTTGGTTTTCTGACCGGAAAGATGGGAGTATTGCACTGGCTCTTTGTTGGGATTAGAACTCCTACTTCTACTAATCCTTCAATTGTTGTCCCTATCCCTGCTATTGCTTCTTTTGACAGGGGATACTGTTTCTGATATGGTAACTGCACTCCTGGCTTAAGCTGTGTCTTAACTAAACCTGCTGACCTTACTAACCCTACATCTGTCTGATGTCTTGTCCATAACTGATCTGGTACTTGCGTCAATGCGTCCCCCCTTTCTTCCTCTGAGTTCACAACCTTCTGCCCATTGGGGCAGTTGGTTCATTTTATTCTTTTCTATCCTCATTCTCTCTGTCCTGTTTATCAATACAGTCTGTGGTTTTACTTCATCTATTTCTTCTTGCCCTATTTTTAGAAACTTCCAATCTGGCGATACACTGACTCTTTGTCCTACCTGTGTCCACTGTTTTACTTTACTTGCTTCTTTCACCATTGGCCCTAGCTCTTTTGATTCAAAACCTTGCCCAATCAGCAGCGAGACATGAGGAGCAGCTTCTGGAATCTGGTACCACTGTTCGAGTTGCTTTGGCAATTGAACTGCTTTGGCTGCTGCTGCTCCCTGCGGTCCCACTATAAAGTCTATGGTTTTCAGAGAATACTGTGTCCTTGTCACATGTTCGTCCCACATGGCCTCATATTCCTCATTCTGTCCTTCTTCATCATACATCATTGTGCAGTGCCATGATTCTCTGCTTTCCTGACACTCAGGCCGCATTTTGGTAAGCCAGGGTTTCCATTTTGCATATAAGTCCCTTATTCCACTCTTCATTTTATCCAATTCCAGCCAGTAGACCTTGTCCATTACGCATCGTTCCAGTTTTGTTTCCATCATGACATATTGCCGAATCAAAAGTTCTGGGAGCTCCACCCACACTCCTCTTTCTCCGCAATGTATTTTAGCTCCCAATTTGCAGAGCACATCTCTTCCGAGTAGATTCACTGGAGTTTCTGGGGAGAACAGTAATGATGCTTGCACTGTCACTCCTTGTATATTCAGATCTTGAGGCTCAGTAAATCGTAAAGTCTGTGTTTTCCCTGAGAAGCCTATTGTTTTAACTGCTTTACTAGAGAGAGGGAGCTTTGAGCCTTCTTTGCCTATGCTTGTGAATGTTGCACCTGTGTCAATTAAGAATGGCGAGCGAATTTGTCTCCCACTACTATCGAGAGAGTGGGTTCTTGAGCGGGGTGCAGTGAGGTGGTACACTGCACTAGCTCCCTCTCTGGATTCTCTGTGCCTCTTCACATACTTCCCGGGGTTGGCCCCATTGGGCCCATTCCCGAGTTCATTGGTCCTTGGGACTGTTGGTTGGGTCCCATCCAGGGCCCTGTCCAATTTCCTGGTCCCTGCCATCCTTGGTTTTGCTGAGAGTTGTCTCTTGCGGGCGCCATTAGCCCCTCTTGTTGATAGGCATACGGGCAATCTCGCTGTAGGTGATTCAGGTTGTGACACACCCAGCACCCTCTCTTTCCTTGAGCGCTTCCTCTCATAGATTGCTGAAATGTTCCTCCTCCCTGACCTCGTCCTCGTCCCTGACCCCATCTTCGATACTGGGGCAGGTGCTGTTGCACTGGGGGGTACATTGTCAGTGGTTGAGAAGCATAGTACATTGGTTGCATCTGCTGTGGAAGAACTATAGGCATGGCTTGTGTCATGGCCGCTGGCTGTGGCATCGGAAGTGCAGGCTGAGCCACAGGAGGTGCTACTGGCTGTGCTACCAGCACTGCTGCTTGCTTTGCCACGTTTTTTTCTTCTTTCTTCTTTTCCATAATATCTTGTTTGTTGCGGGCCAATTCGCTTAGCTGGGCCTTGTGGAGCTGCATAACTAGACTGTCAGCTGCCTTCTTTGCTTCTCTCTCCTTTTGTCGGTGTAGTTCCACATAATGTATGATATTAGCCTCAAAAGTAGGCCAAGCCATTGTGCTCAGTCCCACCACTGTGTCTAGTTGATCTTGGACCTCCATTGGAAGAGCCTTCTTCACCATCATTCGGAACAGGGTCTGGCTTGCTGCTGTTTCATCCCATGCTCCTCCCATTTCTTCTCTCCAGGCCCTTTGTAGCTTCAACACAAACTCTGCTACACTTTCATCCTCTTCCATTTTGATCTTTTCCACTCTTCCTGGATCTGCCCGTGTTGGATATGAATCTCTTAGAGAGTGCCAGATGCTGTTACGGTGAGGCCCAAATAATCTGGGGTCGTATATCTGTCCCTCTGCCTCTTTCTTCAGATTTACATTTTGAAATATTTCAATTATTTTTGCCTTTCCTAGTGATTGGGACAATATTGCCTTGATGTCTCTCAGGGCTAGCATTTGTCCCATTGTCTGCTCCTCAAATCGAGTAAATCCACTTCTGGGCTCCTTCACAGATACTTGGCAGTCTGCCTATTAACCCCGTCAGGTCCAGAAATGACCTTGCGACATAGGCCATATCATTTCCTTTTATTATCACTGGGAACTGGGCTGCTGTCCCGTGGGCTTGCTCACTTCTTCCTTCATCGTATTCTGGGAGCCCATCCTTTACCTCTTCCTCTTCCTCTGGTCTCTGTTTCTTGGATCTTGTTATCATGGTTGAAGTCACCATCGATTTCTTTGCTCTCTGTTGTTCTTTCGCTTTTATCCGCTCCCATACAGCCTTCAACTCGTCTGCGGTTTTCTTCAGTCTCCCGTCCAGCTCTTTTTTGCATCTTTCTTACCTCCTGGTATAATTGGTGCCGGTCCTCCTTTTTTCCGCTCTCTGCTTGGCTCTGCTTTAGAAACTCACTGTGAGTCATACAGGTACTTGACTGCTCCCTCTACTTGTCTTTGCACACTTCCACTTCGTTCCATTTCTTGTTCCATATCTTTCAATCTTCTTTTTATCTCCTCCACTTCCATACTTAACTGTATTTGTATCCGCCCTTTCAAGTCTTCCACTGTTAGGGCGCTGACATCAAGTCGTCTTCGCATCCCTTGTATTTCTTCCCTTATTCTTTGAATCTCACTGCGTCTCAGCTCTGTTACCGTCGGTGTTAATGTCACTACTCCTGCTAGGTGGTACTTCCCTTCTTCTTCAATTTCAGCTTTGTCTTTCTTTTCCTGTTCATTACACTGGTCTTGTTCTTCTTCCTGGTTCAGGGGAATTTTCTCTTTCTCCATGGGTTCCGTTTCTCTGTTCTCTTCATATTGGGTGGATATGCTCGTTTTTCTGTCTTCATCCTTCCCTTCACTTGGGTTATCCTTCGTTAAAAGTCCCTCTTTTTCACTTGCTTCTGGTGGTTGACGACCCTCTCTCCTTTCTTTTCCCGGATAGGGTGTACTTGTCTGACATCCCAGGTTCATCCACTGTATGTCTTCTTTATAAATTACTTTCCTCAAATTTTCTTGATGCTCTTTCCATTTCTCAGTTTCTACTCCTAGTTCTGGGTCCCATGCCAAGCTTTCCTCTTGGAATCTCTGCAGTTTGGAATACACTTGTTTTGGCTCTTGTTCTGAGCGTTGCGCTCTTTTCTTCTTCACTTGGCCTGCATATCACTTGACCTTCGAAGTGGCCATCCAGTATTTCCAAACTTACCCTCTGTGGTCGTTCGCTTTCCGTAAGGACATAAATTCCTGCTTTCTGTGTATCAGACATTTCTCTGTATGGGAGTGGCATTTGCTCCACAAGCTCCTCTGCCGGTGGGGCTGTAGCTTTTTCTCTCCTTTCTTCTCTGAATGCTCTTTGCTTTTCTCCTTCTATTTCAAACCATTTTACAATCTCTGTTTTCCTGTTTGTCTTTTCACTACTTTCTTTCTTTATCTCTCCACAACACTCTAATCTCTCCTTCATTTTCTCACACCTTTCACTGTTGAATATTCCTTCCAGTGGCCACTGCAACTCCCCACGTGTCCGGTCATTCCATTTTTTCATATATTTTTAATCTCTTTCTCCGCTGCCGCATGTTTTAAAATTATCACCCCTAGGGGCATAGTTGGCGTTTCTTCTTTACTCATGACCCAGACTCTGTTCAGCCCTATGGGCTATGACCTAGACTTTGTTTGGAAATGTCCAGAACAATTAAATTAATTTGCACACGTAAAAATAATCCTATTGGCTTATTTCTAGATTATCTTTTAACGTTTATGTTATCAATCAATGCTGCTGTTCCCAGACCTTTTTTTTTCCCGCAACACCACCCTGGGTTTGACCGTAATAGTAAAAATAAAATTTAAAACTAAAAATCACTACTCTGTGTTGGACGAACAACCTCACTACAACTATCAGTTATGAATGCAACTAATAAATTCAATTAATTAATTAATTAATTAATTAATTAATTAATTAATTAATTAATGCCACTTGCCGATGCTAAATGCCAAATGCTAATGCTAAAAGCTAAATGCTAAATAACCTTGACCTTAATGTACTAATGGATTAATAATGGGATAATACTTTGAGGGGTTTATTTGGCTCTCGAGGTTCCCAGAGTTTTCTCCAACTTACTTCCTTCAGGAAAAAATGGCAACACACTGGCCTATTACCACTAACCCTAGTTATTAGCAACGCAAATAGTGAAAAAATGAAATCATAGATGATTTAAACAACAAGTCCACAAAGGTCAAAGGTCACCCAAGCAAAAATTCACAGAAACTATAACATTATACCAGAGAACAATCAAGAAAACATAATCAAGGAAGCCAACTTATAACCACCAATATTTTCAACCAATTCAACCATTAAATCCTTAATCTAATTTAATTTTCCATAATTAAAGCAATACTCAATTGATCTATTTATCCACCAGCTGTGTCTATCAATCAATGCATCAATCACACAGCTGAAAAAACTAGCAATGAGGACAAGAACATAACATATCTATTATACCCATATACTATATATTCATGCACTGGAGGCATTGGTGGCTCAGTGGTAGGTTGCTCGCCTATCATGCGGAAGGCCCGGGTTCGATTCCCAGCCACAACTCCAGCCACTGCTTGCAGTGCCGGTCCCAAGCCCGGAAAAAATGGGAGGGTTGCGGCAGGAAGGGCATCCGGCCAAGAAAACCTGTGCCAAGTAAAAAGTAAAAAACCTGTGCCAAGTTGTTGTGCGGACCAGTTGGTACGCTGTGGCGACCCCGAACAGGGAGCAGCCGAAAGCAACTTCTACTATATATTCATGCACTGAAACATTCAAATGTTCATGTTCTACAATATTCACATGTTCATACCATATAAGCTCATAAGTATATGCAATACAATGTTCAATAACATATGCAACAACAATAACCAGATAATCAATGGCATGCATCAATAAATCAACAACACTGCAATGAACCAGCAAATATCATCAGCAGTAACAGTGAGCATCCATCAATGCAATAATAATCCACACAGCAGTAGTCAATGCATTACAAAAAATACAGAGAAAAAAGAGAAATCAGAAAGCTGATGCATAAACTAAATAGGAAGAGAAATCATACACGATTCACTAGAGAACTAATTTAAGTTAATACTACCATTAACACCAATTATTAATTAAAGGTTAATAATATTATACTTATACAAGTAAAATAACCAGTAAACCCCTACTCTAAACTCTAAAGAATCAATATACCACCCACCTGTTTACTTACCCAATATACTTACTATCCAGTAACCACAAAGCCCTATCTAAATTGTTATCACTAGAGGGAACCACTCTCGCTCTTTTAATTAACGTGGAATTTAAAGGTATGTGTGGGCGGCGTGCACTGACAATCAAATGCATTTACTTTGTCTGCAAACTTAAGTTTTGGAGCTAATCATTCAAGACTCTGTCTCCTTTTGTATGGAGCTCATAGGTTCCTCTACAAGGAACGTACCTCACATTCACACTTTGTCTCCTTATCTACGGAGTTCATCAATCACTCACTTTGGTCAGCGTGCTATTGGTCTGTCCTAGTCCCGTCACGTCACTCTTAAAGGACGATCCAGAGACAGTACTGACACCAATCAACAGCAAACCCAAAGTTCATTCAACCATACATTCCCATACATACAGTGGGGCAAAAAAGTATTTAGTCAGCCACCAATTGTGCAAGTTCTCCCACTTAAAAAGATGAGAGAGGCCTGTAATTTTCATTATAGGTACACTTCAACTAATACTTATTTTCCACCATAACTTGCAAATAAATTCTTTAAAAATGAGACAATGTGATTTTCTGGATTTTTCTTTCTCATTCTGTCTCTCATAGTTGAAGTGTACCTATGATGAAAATTATAGGCCTCTCTCATCTTTTTAAGTGGGAGAACTTGCACAATTGGTGGCTGACTAAATACTTTTTTGCCCCACTGTATGTCAGAACTCAGAGCCCCCTTCGAGTGGACATATCGCAGGATGAATGTGGAGTTGTATCAATTTCCCCTTAATTTTCCATTATCAATTATCTCAGTAAACTTGTCAAAATGAAACTCAGTAAACTACCCAAACTTAGCCAAAATAATGAGCGGTCAATCAGCCAAAGGGAACAAGCAAATTCTTTATTCAGCAAGACACCTGTCACATGCTTACTAAAGGGAGCAGCTGGTCCAAAGAACTTTGAAAAATTCCCTCCTATTTATACACATTTATTTCCAATTCAGTTTTAACATTTCATCCCCTTCATTTGAGCCCCTCCTTACCTAATTTGCATACAGACTTATCGGTGGCCTTTTTTGGCTATCTCTTCAGAACGTGTCGACCTCTTTCCTAGAACTTTTTGATTCTTTGAACACGATGTTCTCTTTACCTCCTTGTGACTTCTGACATAGTATTGACCTTTTCTAGACGATTGCAAGTTTGGGTAAGCGCACGTTGCAAAGTCAGCATTACGATACCTAGCTCAGTGCAAAGCAAGCGTTGCGGTTTCATGTTCTCGCACCTCAGCTATTTTTGTTTCTTCAAATGTCCCTGTGACCACACTGTCTCGTCTATTTCCTCCTTCGTCTAGTTTTTATTTCTGTTTCTCTTCAATCTCGGTGCAAATCTTGGGCTCTAAGCCTTTAAGCATTTCATAACCTGCATTTTAAGATTAAATAGTCTGCGTTTTAAGATTAATTAGCCTGCCTTTTAAGATTAAATAGTCACAGGATATGCACCTTGCTCATCCAATTTCCCATGAGCTCAATTGGCCGGTCAACCAACCCAATGAACCCATTGGATAGGCCAACTGACCAACCTGCAATCTCCAATGCTTCTAATAGATCTATTTTCCCTCTTTCCAACCTCAGTGTGGTTATTACACTAGCATGCCAATACTTCTATAGTTATGCTTGATTATCATATTTTTGCCTCAAGCAAAACCTGCTCTTAAGTTATAATTGAATACTGTAAGGATATAGTTGAATACTGTAAGATTAATATACTTGAATACTGTAAGAATATACTATTTTAAGCAGAGTATTGTTATGTTAAAAGTAAGCATAAAATTAACCTTAAAATTTCTCCGACAACATGTACACTATACACCTCAAGGACTAGTCCAGGCAAGATACTGGTAAGGTAAGACATAATTAAACAGGACAAGAGTAGACAACATTTTAATTACAAGAAGAAACAAGAACATAGCAAGATAGCTCATGAACAAATTAGTGATATTTTAACAAGGTTATGCTTGTATGAGACCCCTGTTTTTCCTGTGTGCATATTTCAGAGTTCGACAAGACGTTCTTACAGAAATATCAACAATTATGATATGATGGTAAGATGTCATTTACCTTTCAAACATTCTAACAAGACTGCTATTTAGGCTACATATTTTACACTTTAATCTATCAAATCAGGCAATGGATGTAAATGCTAACAGAATCCAACTTTTGCTTAGTTTTATGTTTTATTTTGTGCCAGTAGAGGTCACTAAAATCTTTTTAGACTCCTATTTCCAACAGGAAAACTTCACTAAAGTTATTTGGTATATGTTTGTTATACTGTATGCTTTCCAAAACGTAAAGATGAACATAGCTGACATGCTGATATCTTTTCCCCATTCAGCAGTCAATGAGAAGAAACTATTCTGCTTACTACTCAGATGACCTTCATATGAGAGAAGCATTGCTGATTCAACTTAACCAGGTAAGGCTGCACTAGTTTTACATTTGTTTCATTTCAATCTCACGAAGGAAGATCAGGATTCATAAGAAAGAAATCAAGAAAAGTTAAATCTATTCAATTTAATAGTCAATAAAATGAATAAGAGGGTGGGAATCAGCAATCATGTCTGCATCAGTGCAGAAAAAGTAATGTTAAACACATCCTACACATTCATCCTGTTACATAACATCGGTTACTTTCCCTTTTTTATTACACATTTTAGCTGATTGCAAACTGAAGAGTCATTTATAGAAATGTTAAAAATGGGTGATGCATTGATTGATGCATGATTGAGAATAATATTAAATAAATACTTAAGAGGGAAAAAGTATTAGAAAGGTGGAATCTATTTTCTTTTCAAGCATTTCAGAATGAGCAAGAAATGTTTCAACTACTAAAAACCTGAATTGTAAATATCCTCTTGTGTATGTGAACCTGCTCTAGCTGAATGGATTAAAATAAAACATTGCCTAATATTTTTAAGATATACATATATTTTTTATATTATTATTATTTAATTAAATTTAAGGTAAGACTATGTACAGCTGACAAAAACTCATTCCCAATTCCTATTGGACTTTGTCACAACCTTAAATTCTTTTCAAAATGTTGTTGTTCGGGTTTTAAAAAAAATATTGTTCCTCCTTTACAGAGCCTCCTCCAACTCCAGATCCCACAAGAAGAGCTTGGTGATTATAAGCCGCACTGCTATGCAGACGAAGGAGAACCCGTGACAGACCAAAACCTTGATACCCTCTCCATTCCTGAGACAGATTTCAATCTAGACATATTTACAAATTTAGATATCCAATTCAACAAATTGGCAGCTGTGTGCAGGCCTAATCTAATGTCATAGTCTGAGGAAAAACCGAATAATCAGTTCACTCTTTGAGAGCAGCTTACAGTTAGAGTTGTATGCTTGAATGACACGGAAATGACATGGAAAATGTCGGTTATCCCGATTTAGCATACCTACCTCATGGATGGATGAACAATGTTATGGTGTTCTGCTGATTGAGATCACTTGTAGAAAAGCATGTTTTTTCTGCACTGAAAATTGGTAGAATGATTCAAGCTTCAAAATTTATTAATTAATTAATCGACCAATCAATCAATTTGTTCATGAAAAATATACATGAACTGGCGCTACTCAACATTGCTCCAAGGTTTGAACAAGTGTGGGTATCTGTGGGAGACCCTGTTAAGGTTAAGGCACTTATTAAAGATAAAATTATAATTTCATAAAAAAATTATAATGAATGAATGAAAAATGGGAAAAATATTTTCAAAAAGCTTTGGTTGCAGTTACAATTGGATTGTACTGTTGTATTGTATTTTATAAAGTTCTTTATTAGTACTTGGTGGAAGATATTTTTAACTCAAAGTACTTATACTCTTACTTGGAAAGACCTAGGAATTTAATTGAAATTTATTGTTTTGGTATTCATACATACTTGGGGTGTAATGCAATGCCATTAACGGTATCTGTATAGTGATGTAAATATCTGTATCTAGATATGAACTGCTGTCAGAATGTACTAGGAAGCTGGGACACAGTGCTGCTGTGAGTCAGAATGGGGTCTTCTAAGGAGCATTTCATTCAAATGTCCAATGATATTTTACAAGTAAAAAGTGCACATAAAAGTCATTATTTAGCCTGCCATGAGCACAGTCTATGGTCTATGTGGTCTATGAGAACATTGGATCTACAAATAAAAGCATTTTCGTTTATAAATTTCAATATTTAGGGTCAGTTTGTGCAGATATAATAATAATAATAATAATAATAATAATAATAATAATAATAATAATAATAATAATAATAATGCATATTTCCATGGAATTACTTCCATCAGAAAATAGGATGGGTCAGTGATACAGACAGACAAATACACAAGAAATTATCATTTTGAAATCATTCTCTGGGATCCTTGTGCCCTCAATTGGATTCTGTCTTATCTGTAAATTGTTTTGGATACAAGTGTCTGCAAAATAAATAAATGCCTATTTTACATATACTGTATTATCTGTTTTATACCAAATGTTATTTTCAATAATTTGGGGCAAAAAAGGGGAATATAAAATATGACCAATCTCACAATGCAGGTGTTTTCCCCACTTTTGCCCCACTTTGCCTGCTACTCAGCATTACCACACTGTCTAGTATTCATGCCAGACATGAAGCATAATGAGTGCACACAGTCCACATTTTCTACTGCAGAGCATGTGTGGACTTGCATCTCACAGTGCTGAAACTTTCTTAACATCAACAGCTATCTACTGTGATGCAAGCAATTCAGGGAAAGCACTAGGTGTTGACTTTTAGTGTGAGCCAGTGATTGACTCCAAATTCCCAAAACGTATCTCCTAGTCAGAGAAACCTACAAATATGTTGAAAACAAAATGTATTTACAATTTTCGGGTTCACTCAGGAAGGAAGCCTGAGCCACACTGCTGCTGCCATCTCTGCTGATATCAGCTAAAGAACCACTCAGACAGTCAATGAATAGCAAATCTCGATCTCGAAATGTACTGAGATGAACAGGGAGTATTTATACAGCAAAAGGGTATAATATTCAGTGTTAAACAAAAGATTTCAGTAGAAACACATGTGGTGGTTGACGTGTTCACTGGAGGTTTGGTGAGTTTATTAAAGTAATTATCTAAATTACAGACGAAAAAACTGTCAGAGTGGCTGTGTTCGGCACGTGTTTATCAAAACAACAGAAAGAATTTCTTGGACAAAACAAAGGACATAACAGTCATAATAAATGGTATCATACAGTCAGCCCAGGACAGAGCATGCAAAAGTGAAAAGATATCAATGAAAGAGTTTGATGGAAAAATCAGAAATAAGTACGTGTATTTTTGTATATTAGGAAAAGAGATTACAAGAATCTAGCCATGGGGGTCACAGTCCAGTGACTTCTGTGCCGGTCCCAAGCCCGGATAAATAGAGAGGGTTGCGGGGAGGAAAGGCATCCGGCGTAAAACATTGCCAAATTTAACCATGCAAATCGTCAGTACTCTAAATTTCATACCGGATCGGTCGAGGCCCGGGTTAACAACGACCGCCATCAGCGCCGTTGACCTACAGGGTGCCGGTGGAAATTGGGCTACTGTTGGTCGAAGAAGTAGAGGAGGGAGGAGAGTGCACAGACAGAGAGAGAAGAGGGAAGGTAAGAGTGTTGGACTGAATGTTGGTACTATGACAGGGAAAGGTAGAGAGCTAGCTGATATGATGGAGAGAAGGAAGGTGGATATACTGTGTGTACAGGAGACCAGGTGGAAGGGTAGCAAGGCTCGTAGTATAGGAGCAGGATTCAAGCTGTTTTATTATGGTGTGGATAGTAAGAGAAATGGGGTAGGTGTGGTCCTGAAGGAGGAGTTTGTGAGGAATGTTCTGGAGGTGAAGAGAGTGTCAGACAGGGTGATGAGTCTGAAGTTAGAGATTGAAGGGGTGATGTTGAATGTTGTTAGTGGTTATGCCCCACACGGGAGGTTGTGAGTTAGAGGAGAAAGAGAGATTCTGGAGTGAATTAGATGAGGTGATGGAGAGTATTCCCACGGGTGAGAGAGTGGTGATAGAAGCGGATTTTAATGGACATGTTGGTGAGGGGAACAGAGGTGATGAGGAGGTGATGGGCGAGTTTGGAGTTAAGGAAAGGAACCTAGAAGGACAGATGGTAGTGGACTTTGCTAAGAGGATGGACATGGCTGTGGTTAACACTTATTTTCAGAAGAGGGAGGGGAGCATAGAGTGACTTACAAGAGTGGAGGTAGGAGAACACAGGTAGACTACATCCTATGTAGAAGAAGCACTCTGAAAGAGATTAGTGACTGTAAAGTGGTAGTGGGAGAGAGTGTAGCCAGACAGCATAGGATGGTGATGACTTTGATGGTCTGTAAGAAGAAGAGGTCAAAGATAGAGAAGAAAACCAAGTGGTGGAAGCTGAAAAAGGAGGAATGTCGTGAGGAATTTAGACAGAAGTTGAGGCAGGCTCTGGGTGGGCAGGTAGTGCTGCCAGATGACTGGGAATCTACAGCAGAACTGATCAGGGAGACAGGGAGAAAGGTGCTGGGTGTGTCATCTGGAAGGAGGAAAGAAGATAAGGAGACTTGGTGGTGGAATGAGGAAGTTCAGAATAGTGTCCAGAGGAAGAGGTTAGCCAAGAAGAAGTGGGACATGGACAGGACTGAAGAGAATAGACAGGAATACAAGGAGTTACAGCGCAGAGTGAAGAGGGAGGTGTCTAAAGCCAAGCAGAAGTCATATGACGAGTTGTACACTAGGTTAAACACTAGAGAAGGAGAGAAGGACTTGTACAGGTTAGCTAGGCAGAGGGATCGAGATGGGAAGGATGTGCAGCAAGTTAGAGTTATTAAGGATAGAGATGGAAGGGTACTCACAAGTGAGGAGAGTGTACTGAGGAGATGGAAGGAGTACTTTGAGGAGCTGATGAATGAGGAAAATGAGAGGGAAAAAACAGTAGAAGGGGTGAACTCTGTGGAACAGAAAGTAGATAAGATTAGAAAGGATGAAGTCAGGAAGGCTTTGAAGAGGATGAAAAGTGGAAAGGCAGTTGGTCCTGACGACATCCCGGTGGAGGTCTGGAAGTGTCTAGGAGAGGCAGCAGTGGAATTTTTTAGGTTTTAGAGAGTGAGAGGATGCCTGAGGAATGGAGAAGAAGTGTGTTAGTGCCGATCTTTAAGAATAAGGGTGACGTGCAGAGTTGCAGCAACTATAGGGGGATAAAGTTGATGAGCCATACAATGAAGCTATGGGAAACAGTAGCGGAAGCTAGGTTAAGGAAGGTAGTGGAAATTTGTGAGCAGCAGTATGGCTTCATGCCCAGAAAGAGCACAACAGATGCAATATTTGCTCTGAGAATTTTGATGGAAAAGTATAGGGATCATCAGAGGGAGTTGCACTGTGTGTTTGTAGACTTGGAGAAAGTATATGACAGGGTGCCAAGAGAAGAGCTGTGGTACTGTATGAGGAAGTCAGGAGTAGCAGAGAAGTATGTCAGAGTGGTGCAGGACATGTATGAGAGGAGCAGGACAGTGGTGAGGTGTGCCGTAGGTCAGACTGAGGAGTTCAATGTGGAGGTGGGACTGCATCAGGGATCGGCTCTGAGCCCCTTCCTGTTTGCTATAGTGATGGACCAGTTGTCAGAGGAGGTCAGACAGGAGTCTCCTTGGACAATGATGTTTGCAGATGACATTGTGATCTGTAGTGACAGCAGGGAGCAGGTGGAGGAAAACCTGGAGAGAAGGTTTGTGCTGAAAGTCAGTCGTAGTAAGACTGAGTACATGTGTGTGAATGAAAGGGAGGGAAGTGGAACAGTAAGGTTACAGGGTGAAGAGGTGAAGAAGGTACAGGAGTTTAAGTACTTGGGGTCAACAGTCCAGAGTAATGGAGAGTGTGGGAAAGAGGTAAAGAAGCGAGTGCAGGCAGGTTGGAATGGGTGGAGAAAGGTGTCGGGAGTTCTGTGTGATAGGAAAATATCAGCGAGAATCAAGTGGAAGGTGTACAGGACAGTGGTGAGAGCGGCCATGCTGTATGGTTTAGAGACAGTGTCACTGAGGAAGAGACAGGAGTCAGAGCTAGAGGTAGCAGAGCTGAAGATGTTGAGGTTCTCCTTGGGAGTAACAAGATTGGACAGGATTAGGAACGAGGTACATCAGAGGGACAGCTCATTTTGTACATATGGGGGACAAAGTTAGGGAGACCAGATTAAGATGGTTTGGACATGTTCAGAGGAGGGAGAGTGAGTATATTGGTAGGAGAATGTTGGACATGGAGCTGCCAGGCAGGAGGCAAAGAGGAAGGCCAAAGAGGAGGTATATGGATGGAATAAATGAGGATATGAAGCTAGTGGGTGCAAGTGTTGAGGATGCAGAAGATAGGGATAGGTGGAGAGAGATGATTCGCTGTGGCGATCCCTGAAGGGAAAAGCCAAAAGAAGAGGAAAAGAGATTACAAGAGAAAAAAAAAATCTCAATTTACTATGAATGTATATCTTGCAACTTGTTGATAAACTGAACACAGTAAATTCATACAAAAACAAGTTTCCACCTTAGTAAGAGACAGCGATAACAAAAACAAGGTGCCACAGCTTTCAGCAGTTGCAGTTGGTACCACAGTGAGTGTTGATATAAAACAAGAGGAAATACATGCAGGCCAGAGGCTGTGGTAACGATTAACTGTACAAAAAGGAAGTTAGTGGTGAGTAAAATGCTATAATGCTGATATTGACTACAGCCCAGTTTACCCCTTGACTGCATTTTTATTTTTTACAGGAAATAGTAAATTAAAGAAACAAGTCAGATTGGCATAATTGTAAATCCATTAAATGTAGTCAATAAGCTTTAGTCATTTATTGATGTTCAGTAAGCTCATTTTTAGTAAAAAAACAAAAAAAACAAACAAACAAGTTTTTCAAGTTGACACCTGTCTGGACACATTTGCATCTGGGAGCGATAAGCCGAAATCCGGTGTGTGTTTGAATGGAACTATTTTTTACTAAAACATTGGATGTTTGTCTATACAAGACACAGAGCAGACCTAACACTCTCTAGTTTGAGAAGCAAGTGCTATAAAAACATCCTCTTACTCATTCTGGGTGAAAAAAGTACCCTTGGTTTTACACAATATATGTAACATTTGAAGAGGCAAACTATGTTTTTGTATTGCAATTTGAACTAAAAAAGAGGATATTTATTGATTGAATTAAATAATAGCACCCCTGGGTGAGCATGCGTCTCTGCAATTATAGATGCAAGACATCATAGACTGCAGTTTAGCATTCAACACAATCATCCCTCAGCACCTAATTGATCAGATTAGCCTGCTGGGCCTGAACACCTCCCTCTGCAACTGAATCCTGGACTTCCTGACTGGGAGACCTTAGTCAGTCCAGATTGGGAACAGCATCTATTTTATTATTTTCTATATTATACATTTGAAACTGCCACCAACTGCTGCTATTACAGAAGTGAATATGTTTACAAGAACCCTCTTTGCTTACAGTCCTCACACACTGTACTCTATAACATATACAGAATGTATACTGGTCAGTGCTATTCTGTATCTGTCCTGTACTGTTTTGCTTTGTATTGTCTGTCTTTTTGTCTTGCACTGTTTGCACTAGGTTGCACACAAGGCACTTTATGTGACTAGGACAACTTACATTTAGCCCTTATCTCTGTATTGTTTTATGTAGCACCATGGTCCTGGAGAAACGTTGTTTCATTTCACTATCTACTACGTCAGGTATATATGGATGAAATGACAATAAAAGCTTCTTGACTTGACTTGAACAAACAGACCTCCTCGAGGACTGGCGAACGAACAAATCTCCTGGAGAGCCGAGGAACGAACAGAACCGAGGATAAACAACTAATCAGCTCCTTTCAGTTATTCCTTACACAATCCATGTGCCAATCATACTTAAACAGAATTACCCTGACAGAAACATGGCAGGATAAAATTATGAAACTTGAGTAATCCTAACTAAGATAACAGAACATAACCACATGGAGGCAGATACAAAGAATTCTTCTCTTACCTCTTCCACCCCGTTATATCGGGACAAACCCCAAGAGAATTGATTTTCAGGTTCACTTGGAGAAGAAGTCCGCTACCTCTGAGCTGAATTCAGGAAAGACATGCAGAGACAGTGATTGTATAGTAAAACTTTTCAAAGGTTACTGAGATCAACAAGGAGTTTTTATACAAAAGAAAGGTGTAATATTCAGTGTTATCTACTGATAAACAAAAGACGTAAGCAGGAAACAGACATGGTGGCTTATGCATTTATTGGTCGATTGACGAGTTCGTTAAGTGTCTGGGTCCTGTGCATGTTTATCAAAACAGAACAGAAAGAATGTCCAGGAAAAATCACTGGATATCATGGTGAGACAAGGGCATAGATGAGTTCATAAACAAATGGTATCACACAGTCAGCCCAGGGCATAGCATGCCATGATAGATTCAGAAAATATTAAGATTACCTACTACTGCACTTGTATTGGTCACTTTAATACACTTCTGTTAATAAAACTTAATGTACCTCTATTTCAGCCTCTGTGTCTTATTATGGCTTATTTGTTTGTCTGGTGTGACCTAACATTTAGCAGCTCCTCCATTTTTTAAACAACCCCCAAAAAAGTCCAGAATGAAAATTAGGTGGAAAGTTGTAAAGCAGATTGTAAATGCAATTGTAAATGTTTGACTTCATATTTCCTGACTAATTAAAGACATGTTTAAAAACACAGAGGGCACTGAAAGTGAAACAACCTCGACAGGGTTGTGCTGCGTTTCCAGAGAATTTCATCCGAATTCTCCTCCCACTACCACTATAAAATCATAGAAACTGATAAGGCAGGCAGGTACACACACGCGCGCACACACACGCGCGCACACACACACACACACACACATTCTACTTTTTAGCTACCCCCAGATTAGAGAAGAAAGGCAATGAAGACAGCATGAGGACAATAATAACCATGATGATTATTCTCTCCATGACAGTAAGCTTTTTAAAGAAATGTATATTTTTTTGCATTTACATTTTTTTCTACATAGAGAAAACTGATTAAATTACTTTTCTGAATACAGCCTAAATGTTATTTATATTTTGTAGCTTGATAGGGATGCTGTAGAGGCAAAAATGTTCTATATAACGAAGTCAAAAATAGTACACATGCTTAATGTTGATTTTTTATTATTATTATTTTATATTTTAAAATAACATTGTTTATAATAATGTTTAAATATAATTAACTTGGAATTATGCAGGAACCACAAATAAT
The DNA here is from genome assembly GCA_033459395.1 of Hemibagrus guttatus. NCBI lineage: Eukaryota > Metazoa > Chordata > Actinopteri > Siluriformes > Bagridae > Hemibagrus > Hemibagrus guttatus. The sequence continues at coordinate 21,244,379 of JAUCMX010000017.1, forward strand.
GTTGCAAAACTAAAAATTAATGTCTCAAGTTAGGACTCACTATTTGCACAATAGAAATTAATAAGGTATTTCCTCGCCCATAGGTATGATTTTCACTACTCTATGACAAATATTTTCAATGAATTTAAGCCTTTAGGGTCAGAGTTTGGTGTTGCGGGTGCGGCAAAAGATTGATCAAACGGGCCACAAAACTATTTATCTAAGATTAATGTGAAGTAAATTAACACTATAAGATATGAATATTAGATTACATTCAGTTAAATATGCCATGGCATTTACGTAAGAAACCAAAATAGCTAAATGTAGGATAGATACTGTGAATAATTAACTTTATATTTTACTTGGACACCAATAAAATGATGTAATGGGTTCAAAATTAAGTGCAGGTTAAAGTGAACATGGTGATATTGTTGTCACAAACCAGTTCTATCCCTTTTCTTTACTTGAAAGTAAGTCCAAGTTTTAAAGCCCAGGCCGATGTCTTACGACACTTTTATTAAAAATACTAACTACTTTTGATATCAGATGTTTATTTTTCCTCACTTAGTGTGTAGTTGAGGTATCCGGCCAGAGCAAAATCAGGCAAAAGAGAACATGGATCATTGACTCATTCACGATAGAGGAAGAAAACCCAGGACCTCACCCATATGTACTTGGCACGGTGGGTATTTCATAGTCTACTGTTAAATTTGCATAGAACCTGTACAAGCTAAGAATAAACAGTGAAAAAATAATACTTTGAATATACAGTAGAATACAGAATTACAATATGCAGTACTTTGTTACATGTAATAAAAATAAACAAAAATGCACATCCACAGTTCCACAATGTCATTTTTTTTAATGAACTTTGATTTAATTACAGCTGGTAGATCGCTATGGACAAAATAAGCTTAAATCAAGATGAATAAAGGGTCAAGAGATAAAGACTCAGCTATGTGAGCACTTCTTGCAAAAACATTTAACTCCTGTACTGTGAGGGAATGTAGAACACAGTTCCTCATTAATGTGTTCTACTCTTTATATAGTCCAGTAAGAGTTAATGCTAAACATTGTTAAATGACTGGCTTAATAAATAAGTCAAGTCTATTGTTTATTGCCAAGTTTATTGCCAGGAGGTGTCAGTGGTTCACAAATATTTACTTAATCATTAAATATTTCTTTAATCATTAAACCTAGAACAGTTCCTCTTGATCCCAAAACTCTTGAAGTACCCCAAGTGTTAATCTAGAGTTAGGACAGAACTACATGACAGAACTCAGTCTCAAGCACAATGCCGGAAAAGCTCAGAACCAAAAATCAGCCAGACATATTCTCACTAATCACAAAGCTGGTGTCAGTTTGGTGTCAGTGTGGATAATTCAGATTTTAATCAACTTAAAAGTGGTTTTCACAACAACAAAATAGATCAAGCTGTCACTGAAGTTTGTTGAGTATTCATGCATTTTTTATCACTTATGCAAACGCTGTAGTAGCTATAAATAGCTTATAGCTATGTTATTGTTTGCTGTTTGATTTACCTGTCACCATCATGAACTCTGATGTTGAAAAGTGGCATTAAAACAGCAGTCACCTCAACAAAAACAAATCCATAATCAGCACCAACATCCTAGATGCACATACGATTACAGAAAATGCTAAATACTTCAATACATTATACTACAAGGCACTGCGATCATGTTGCAATAAAAGTGACCCAGGATTGAACAATAATTTATTATTATTATTATTATTATTGTTAACAATAAGAAAAAGAATCTTCATCATAATTAATAATAGTTAATATCCTTTATTTTTTGTATCTGCTTTTGTTTCAGATACATGTGGAGCGCAGTTATTTGTTATTATTCTTTATCACAGGAAGAGGTATCGATAAGGACCCTGAAAATGTGTTGAGTATCAACCCTAGAAATGGTGAACTGCTCGTGCATAAGAAGGTCGACTATGAGACGTATAAAAATCTCTCGGTACATTTTACTTATATATTGCATTTTCTGTAAACTATATACACCAGTGTACTGCTGAATTCTCAATTCTAACGGGTTAGAAGATATTGACAAATGTCATAGTAGCTTTGATAATTATGCTGCACTAATTCAAATCACAAGTTTCAGTTAGCGCACCTATTCTAACAGATGTAAACAGTGTGCTGTTATTGACATGACGCCGCTTATTATAAGGATAATGGAAACATTTATATCTCGGGCAATAGCGTTTTGGACCAGTCAGTGGTAAAGCTGATGAGCTGACTGTTATACTGTATTTTTTAAGTCTTATTTATTTCAAGTGTGAGGCTGTTATCATGTAAACAACAGCAGTTAGATAACTAATAATTTGGGAGATGCTGTTATGGAATAATCAATTTTTGAGTAGTAACAGTGCCTCAGCTTTCTCACATCACCATATGTTTTTTTATTTTCCCACAATAGTTCATGCCAAGTATAATCTTAATTGCATACCCATGTACATCACTTGGTATTTACTCCAGTCATACATTTAAATTCAACACAATATTTCTGTCTCTTGCAGTTCATCTTTGAAGCAAGAAATAAAAATTTCAGCTTGGACACAAAACTTGGAGTTGAGATTAAGATTTTGGACATTAATGATAATGCTCCTGTTTTTAATTCTCCTCTCTATGAAGCAACACTTGATGAATCTGCATCTCAAGGTGATTTAACAGTGTATATCGTGTTCATATAATTCATTTTCTATGTTTACGCTACTATGTTACACAAATTAACAGATTATTAATATCATTTTTAAGACATGGTTAATATGAGACACACAGTTTTAATCACCGAAGTATTTTTAACCTCAACAACAAAGTATTTCCACTTGTTTTATTTAGTAAGCGCATTTTAAGTGCTTTGATGAAAAACAACAACAAGGATAATAATAATAATAACAATAATAATAATACTCAATAATTGACTAAAGCACGTACAGTCATAGACACAAAATATCTGCATTCCCCAGAAAGTAATTTGCTATCAAATATGCCCGAAAAAGCAAAACAGACTCTAGCATAAGTGTAAATTTTAAGACTTACACTATAAATTTCAGCTAAGATTTAATACAGTAATTATACAGACCAGTATTCAGACCTCAGATGTAACTACAGAGCTAAGCAAGAGTGACACACGCAGTAGGAAGTTTAGCAAAAACAGAAATATTTTTCTGTTATGCACAAAAAAACAGGCCTGGCTCCAAAAAGGTCTGGCTCAATACTCTGCCACTATTAAGTAGATTGCACCATGCAGCAGGTCAACTGCAGAAAACGCAAGCCCCTCAGAGTTTTTAGAGGAGGCACCAACAGTATCGTTTCGGTCTACTGTGTGGGATCATTATGGATTTAATGCTACATATGACAACGGCGGTAAAAATGTGGTGGATAAAACCGCGACAGTTTGCAAGCACTGTACAACATGTGTTGCTTAAGTTAATGGAAACACTTCCAATATGTTAGCTCATCTGCAGAGACATCACCCCAGTGTGATAAATGAAAGAAAGAAAGAAAAACTCATGTAGGAAAGAACAACTTCTACTACCCAAAGCATTTAAGCAATCGCTCAGGGAAAAGTTAGACAGGGCTAAAGCTATAACAAGAGCACTGTCTGTTTTTATAGCAAAAGACATGCAGGCCTTATGGAGTGGTAGAGGATGCAGGATTTAAGAATATGATTGAAGTACTTGAGCCACGGTATAATATTCCCTCCCGCAAACACTTCAGCGACGTGTTTACAGCAGGGGTCTTGTCTCTCAGCAGAAAACGTGGACATACTAACCTTCTTGCAAAAAAAAAACATGAAAGTAGAATGAACAGAGCAATGTTGTGTTGAAACAGTGCAGTGTGTGTTAGTTTTATTTATGCAGTATTTTATATTTAAGGGCAGCTAATTTGTTATTTAATTTATTTACATTACATAACACAGTGGTACATTATCTTGTGACACAAAATCCAGCAATATTTGTTTGGTTTTCTTTCAAATACTGCAATCTCATTTCAAGTGGTTGAGTTTATTTTAAAGAAAGGAAAGCATCATGCTTTTTATATTGGTGGCCTTTGCCTAAATGTCACTATAAAAATCTCCAGCTTTATGTTATTTGTCTTCATTTAAAGATAAATTTTTTATGAGCCACCACAAAGTTAACACTAATAAATGTAGACACTGACAGTGACAATAAGTGTTTGTTCTCAGCTATAATTTGTTTAAGGCCAACAGTTGTAAACTTTTTTTACAAATAAATGGAAAGTCTGTTGAAATTAACATCTCCCCTCTTGCTGTATCAAAATCTCACAAATTTAATTTATTATTGTCAGTGTCAATAATGTGTTCATTCCAAAAATCAAGCTGCCTCATTCTTTCAGTTTTTTGACTAAATGAGCTTGAGAATAACTTATTTTTTAAATACTGTAAATGGTAGATAAGACTATATATTTTATGCTAATGTATGGTATTTCTAAAGTGTTTAAAAGGACAATTAACAATGTACACCAAATCTAGCCGAAAACCGTTCCACCCCTAAGTAATTGTAATTGATTAGTAGTAAACCTAGTAAATTGATTACGATGGATTATTACCAAATTACAAAATCATAAACTCATGCATGTGAACAGAATAGTGAAAACATTCCTGAACAGAAAGAGTTTTGAACATAGAAATGTAAATAAAAGTGATAGTTTTATATGGATAAAGAAATGCTAAGAAAATGATCTATGCTTAACTTTGCAAACAGCTGTGTTCCATGCAAATGGTAAATTAGAGAATGACGATGTTATTTTGTTCTATTACACTGAAAACTCTGCAGGTAAACTGGTCACCACAGTCTCTGCTTCAGATCTTGATGACCCAAACACACCCAATGGCACCTTCATATTCACAATTGTGTCCGTCACACCAAAAACAGATAATGTTGAATTCTACATCCAACAGAACAACAACATAGGACATATTTATTTCAAAGGCTGCTTGGACTACGAGGTAAATACTATTCAGTGCTGTTTCTGTGTTGTGTTTTATTGCTACAATACAGTGCATATATAAAATGCCAACACATCCCTGTTTTTTAAACAGACAAATCATGTCAGATTTTTATCCACTATATAATGTAATATAGCACCAACAAATTCTGTGAAAAACAAACAAATATTATGATCCTGATACACCTGCCATCATTGAAGAAACTAAAACCAAATAAAGATCAGCCATTTCTGTAAAGGTTTTCTTGATATCACCTTGGTCTCATCCAAGTGCTGAGGAAATAAAACTCGTCAAAACTTATTGATCGGGAGAGGGATTAGGAAAACATCAGATATAACATTGATATACCGTGACAGTAAAAGTATCAAGAGCAGTGTGTCCTACCCATATTGACTAAAGTACAAGCAGTAATCTTATCAGAGCATCTGCTAGCAGCAACATTTAAGGAGCTGCACGAATATCTGACAAGTAATGTTCACGCTCCAGTATGAGACAGCAACCTCAAAATATCAAAGACCTCTGGAATGACTTGAGGAAAGCTGTGCATTGGAGAGCCCCTTTAAATCTGACAGATGTCAGCCATTTTTGCAATAAAGAATAAAAAGGAATCGCTTAATCAAAATGTTATAATCTGGTAAACTCTTACCCAAAACGACTGAATGCTGTATTACAGTGCAAGCATTGCGTAAGTGTGTGCACTCATGTTATTTTAAGTTGTTTTTCCCCTAAAACCTTTATTTATCTTTCACTTTGTTGAATTGTGTTGATTACTATATCAGTGGTAAAAGATTTGACTTGATTTATCTGTTTAATTTTTTTAACATCAGAAAAACAATTTTAACAGGTGTGTGTAGACCTTAACATTGAGTGTATATTATGTTTACTTATAAAACCCTATTTTTTACTATGCTACCATATAATATTTTGGATAAGGTCTTTAATGAAAGTTTAACACTTGATCAAGTGCATAAAACTGCAGTGCTCATATTAAGTGTTTATTAGTTTATCTATTATCTTTAGGCTTCTAACTTTAGTCTTCTAACTACAAGACTAATTAACGGTTTGTTTTTAAAAATAAGTTATCACAATCCGATAGATCCAGAGATGAATAGAAGGTAAAAAAAATATATGTTTTCAGAAAGCACCAAAATATACCCTCCTGATCAAAGCTACAGATAATGGAAACAAAGTGCAGCTGTCCAACACAAGCACAGTGGTCTTCAACATCATAGACAAAAACAATAACCTCCCTCGAATCTCCAGTCACACAGTGAGTACTGTTTATACTCTTACAGAGGCGGTATGGTGATAACTTCAATCTTTAATAACTTCAATCATCTGCTGATGGAGAACATAATGATTTTTGAATGAACTACTAGGTAGAACAGCAGATTTGTATCAAGTAAAATGCTACTTCTTCATAACTGATTTTGTGAACTTTTAAATAATAATCTGGAGAAATAACCAGCCTGTTACCTACAGAATGAATATACTCAAATGTATTTTTGTTGTTGTTCTCAGATCATTTTATTTCAAAAAAGCCCTTCAAAAATGAATCACTAGCAAAATGGTACACTGAGTGCCCAGTATTTACTGACACATTATCATCTTCATACCCTTCAGGGTGCTGCAAGGATAAAAGAACGAGAGAGTGGAGTAGAAGTTCTCCGCTTGCAGGTCAGTGACAAAGACAGCAAAGGGTCACCAGCCTGGAAAGCTAAATTCACTCTTCATGGAGATCCGGAGAACTATTTTAAAATCCAGACAGACCCCAAAACTAATGAAGGAATCCTGACTGTTGTGAAGGTATTTCTTTTTTTTTTTTCGCTTTTGAAAGAGTGTCAGTCTGCTGTCTGTGTTGTTGTGATGTAATATTTACACTAATGGTTTTATTTAAAACCACTCACTACTGGCACCTTCTGTACAACCAAAGGAATGATACCAAGATTTTTTTTTTAACATCTTCTGTTATGTTGTGGATCTGGGTGTCACGGTGTAAAATTTTCATGGAATAACAATCTGAAAATATTATGGTATGATGGTATTAATTGACTGTTTTTGAAAACACAAATTAGTGGTAAGAAGTGAGGAAAAACACTACTTGAAATCTTTCTACAAATCAATTTTGCACACTGCAGTGTGATTTAGAGTAAGTCCAGAGAGAGGGAGTTACATTCACCCTACAGTTTGTAATATCAGGGATGCACACTTAATCGGATAAAATGGTAATAGACAGAAATGCAATTTAATCTCCATTAAAAACAAGATAATCCTCTGATCATACCGTGACTAATCTTGGAACCATGTCACTCCATCAACAACAACAGGCTTGAGAAGACTAACAATAGTTTTGTAAATTGCAGTACATTAACGGCTACCAAGTTCAAGAACTTAAATGCCTGGATAAAAATCTCTAATGCACTTTGGGTTTCCTTGCCGGTGCATGCCAAAAAGATAAAGTAATACAGGCCATCACCTGCCAAAATATGAAGGACTGCAAAAAAGTTAAACGAAGAGCTACTTTGTTTATCAGAGCTACTTTGCAATAAAAATTTTATTTCAGTATCACTGCTGCTGCAGTTATAATTTTATTAAAATTTTATAAGCTTAGATAAATGGTTAGGCCATTAGCGAATCCTGATTTGAGTTCTGCAAGTATTCTTGACCTTGTTAATAGGTCATGGCATGTACATGGCACACCTAACTGGCCATACTTAGTGTCACTGCAGCCTACATGCCTCCAAAACCACAGCTCACACCATCAACCAATAGTTAGGGGACAGGATAGGAATATGTCATATACATATATGTCATATATGATCTCTCAAACACATTCTGTCACGAACCTTGGTAACAATTGATGTGAACCTACATTATGCTTTTATAACACATTCATATGCATTTGATAAATATTTTAGAGATTTAAGACATTTCTGAGAACTTTAGTTTGAAGGCATTAAAGTCACTTATTTGTCTAGCATATAGGCTTCTTAAATTGAATTTTGAATGATCAGTTAATCTGTATTAAAATAATTATTGAGCCCCATGTAAACTAAATTAATGTTTTATTGCCCTTAAACTTATGATAATCAAATTAGTCGCATTTACGTTGACTGATGAATTCATATCAATCAACCTACAATGATAATTATAGGTCATGTTTTCACTTCCATGTAAAGACAAAGCTGAAGAAATCTTACAGTAACATGTCATTTCATTAATTTATTCAAACCTTTGAATGAGTTATAAATGAACTATGTAGTCACCCTTCAAATAAAGTGCTATTCAAACTTTTACTGTTATTAATTATACAGGCAGTGGATTACGAGGACAAAATGTCAAGGAATCTGTCAATCACTGTGGAAAATGAGGTGCCCTACTTCTCCTGTATGGTGAAAACCCGTACATCATGGGGCTTATGGGATATAGAGACTTATCCCAAAGAGTTCAGTGCGCCTTATAACGTCACCATCTATATTGAGGATGTCAATGACCCTCCAGAATTTGCACAACCTATTAAAGAAATATGGATCCCGGAGAATACAGACATAGGTACCCCCTTGGAAACTTTCTCAGTCAAAGACCCGGATAAGAAATTTGAAAGTACATTTCAGTAAGTGGAACTGTATTTTTATGCTATGTTTAATTGTGCTTGACTGTCAAAATATGGTAATTATGATTACTGAAATTGAGAGAAGTACATGAGGTAATTGCTGAATCTACTTGTGTACAAACTGAGCTCTAGTTTTATTTTCATCCTGGTAAATTTGCTTTCAAAATTATAACAAATACACAGCTATGAGCAAAACCATTCACACTGCTGTTAAATGTGAAATGTTAGTTTGAATGGTATAAACACTCCTGTTTTGCACCAACATGTAAATATGTGGGGAAATAATCACTCGTTAATTTAGTCTGTTAATACTTTTATTCAGTCGTTTAAACATTCTTTTTTATGTTGCTGTTATCATAGAACAAATAGTGTGAGTTGGAATGTGATTAGGCTTATTTCACTACATTTTCTTTATACTACGGTACAAACTATCCAACTGATCAAACTGTGAAAAAAATATATACATCAGATTTTCCTCCGCAACTGTTACAGTGAACCCTGTATCAATGTGAACTTTGCAGGCAGACACCAAGGACAGAAAGCATGTCACTTTGTTAGAACATACAGTAGATATAAAAAGTCTGCACACACCCCTGTTTTGGCATGCTTTTATGATGTAAAATAAAATTAAACCAAGATAAATCATGTCAGAGCCTCTTCCATCTTTTATGTGAAATTGCAACCAATATTTTAAAGTGTAAAACAATAAGAATCATTTTAACAGGAAAAATAAAAAATAAATAAAAAATGAACAATAACCTGGTTGCATAAGTCTGCCCACACTTTTATAATTAGGATTGTGGCTGTGTTAGAATCAACCAGTCACATTCAAACTCATGTTAAATACTAAATTAGTATATACCTCATTATCAATTGAAGTGATCTTCTTGGTCATCCGACTGGAAAAGCCACAATGAGCTCACAAAGCAGTACAGGAACTCATTGTTGAAAAATATCAATTCTGAGAGGGTTACAAAAATCATTCAAGACATTGAATATACCACGAAAAACACTGTAAAGACGAGAATCAACACATGGAGAAAATATGACAACAGTGACATTACTAAGAACAGGACATCCCCAAAAAATTGACCAGGAGTAAACTGGTCAGGGAGGCTGCCAAGAGACCTACAGCAACAATAAAAAACTGCAGCATTTTTTGCAAGTACTGGTTGCTCTCTCGATTTCTTAATATGTCTGTCTTTTTGCCCCCCCAAAAAAATAAAATAGAAAGCACCCAAGCCGGGTTAAAGCTGATGTAAAAGCATGATGACAATAAACCCTCTGATGCAAGGGTGTGACAGTTGCATAAGGAAGTCCGGACGAGAGGCACGAGCCATAAATCCCATTAGGCAGAGAGACATCAAAAATCGAAAAAGCCAAACCAGATCGAAGCCGATAAACCACAGCGAACAAATCTAACAAGTGAGACAAAAGCGTGGGTCGAGGGGCAAGGCAAGGTCGATAACAGGAAACAGAGAATAGATGTGTCAGAAAATAGGGCACATAAGGCATGCAATAATCCAGCAAAGAGTGGGAGGATGTGTAGCTATATATATATACTGGAAACAATAAATGGGGAAGATAAAGAACAGGTGTGTCAGCATTTTCGCAAAGAGGATGTCAAAGCGGGATCAAAACTCCGGGCTGCAATACGGAAGTTCAGGAGTGGTGTTGGAGCGAGACGTGACACAGCACATCATTAAAAGAACACCATCTCTACAGTGAAGCATGGAGGTGGCAGCATCATGCTTTAAGGCTGCTTTTCTTGAGCTGGTAGTGGCTTTAATCAGAGTGGAGGGAATAATGAATAGCGCCAGATTCCAGTCAATTTTGGAGCAAAACCTTAAAGGCTTCTGCTAAAACTCTTAAGATGAGGAGGAATTTCACCTTCCATCATGACAATGACCCAAAGCACACCCACATAACACAGGAATGGCTTCACCAAAACGAGATCAAGGTTTTGGAATGGCTCAGCTAGAGTTCAGATCTAAATCCAATTGAAAATCTGTTGTGTGACCTGAAAAGGGCTGTGCACAGGAGATGCCCAACCCATTTGACAGAGTTAACATGCTTTTGGAGGGAAGAATGGTCAAAATAATGATAAGTCAAGATGTGGCAAAAAAGAAATCAACCATTAACCAAAAAAGGTTGAATGCTGAGATAAAATATTAGTTTTAGTATTAGTTTAGGGATGTGCACACGTATGCAAACAGTTTTTGTATAATTGTACATTTTTTCTTTTTATCTTTTTTCCCCTTAAAATGATTCTTAGTGTTTTTCACTTTAATATATAGACTGCAATTTTACAATAAAGATGGAAAAGGTTCTGACAGGATTTATCTTGGTTTCCTTTTTTTACATCACAAAAACATGCCATTTTAACAGGGGTGGGTAGACTCTTTATATCCACTATATTTATGTTTACTTAAAGTACAATACATGCCTATGACTGTTTTCCAGAATTTAACCATTGTGACATTATACATACACCACAGTATGTGTATATTGTTTTTAACTAGAATTGGGCCTTGATGAAGTATGTATAAGTCTGTATATCACACTATCTCTCATCCAGGTTTGAAAAAATAGAAGATATAAATGACTGGGTAACTGTGAATTCAAAAACTGGTCAGGTTTTTGTGAAGAATGTTATGGACAGAGAATCAAAATCTGTGAAGAACAATACTTATCATGTCATTGCACATGCTGTAAATAAAGGTAAGATACAGTACTTGTAAAATGTTGTAACAGAGTTGCTACTCTTACAAGCAATGGGCCAGTGTGGCTGTAAGATTTCATTCCAGCCAAATAGGACGCATCTCTGATAATTGACTGGAGGCAAAGAGAACTGATTGTAGTGTAATCTGGTGTGACTGCTGCCTGGTTAGAAAGAAAACCTGTAGCCAAACTGGCCCTTTGTGGACAAGAGAGAACACCACTGCTTTATAATAACTTCAAAATAAAATCTTCAGTTACTTGGCTTTTATTAAGCCAAGTAAGCCTGGGATTAGAATTTATAAAAATCACAAGTTTAGGTATTCCGAGATATTTTGTTTTACATTTTAATGAAAGAGACATGGGTGGGCGACACGTTTACCTCACACCTCCAGGGTTGGGGGTTCGATTCCCACCTCTGCCATGTGTGGAGTTTGCATGTTCTCCCCGTGCCTCGGGGGTTTCCTCCAGGTACTCCCCCAGTCCAAAGACATGCATTGTAGGTTGATTGGCATCTCTAAATTGTCCGTAGTGAGTGAATGAGAGTGTGAGTGTGTGTGTGCCCTGCGATGGGTTGGCACTCTGGGTTGGTCCAGAGTGTATCCTGCCCTGATGCCCAATGATGCCTGAGATAGGCACAGGCTCCCCGTAACCCAAGAATAGATCGGATAAGCGGTAGACAATGAATGAATAAAAGAGACCTGAAGGAAGTAGGATGTAAACACAAAGTCTTTATTACGGTTCATCCAACAACAGAAATAAGAACTGTTTTTCAATACCACGAATACAAAAGATAAAAATTTTTGCTATATAGCTATGGTCAGAAAAGGAGAAAATGCTTCTAAAAAAGTTTGATACATGCTATATATTCAGGTTTTACATGTGCTGTTTACTCACTAGAAGGTTTTAGTTTGGTTAAAATTGGGCCTTTATTATTACTCAGTTTTTTACAAAAAGCCTTTTATTCTTGTCTCCTCTGACCTACAGATCATTCACAGACTGGTACAGGGACGCTGCTCATACACTTAATAGATGTGAATGATAATGTACCATTGTTGGTGAACAATTCAGTGGAAATGTGTGAATCAGACAAAAAGACTGACATCTCTGCTAATGACACAGACTTTCTGCCATACAGTGAACCATTTCAATGGCTACTGGAAGATGACCAAACAGAAAAAAAATGGAAGATTGATCCAATCACTGGTACTGAAAATCAACTATTACTTAAGGCTTCATTTACTATTTTCACCTAAAAGGCAGATGACAAACATATGTATCAAGGGGGGATAGTTTAGTGCTTAAGGACTACTGATCGGAAGGTTGAGAGTTTGAATCCCAGGTCCAACAAGCCACCACTGCTGAGTCCCTAAGCAAGGCCCTTAATCCTAAACTGCTCAGTTGTATAAACTGAGGCACTCTGAATAAGGATGTCTGCCTAATGCTAAAAATAGAAATGTATCAAGATGGTCTCATGCTAGTAAATTTGTAAAAATCCTGAAAGCATTAAACGCTTTATGATATAAATATATACTTTCTGTGAACTCATAAGCTTTGGCCTACAAGAGTTAGCATAACATGATGTCTGGAAAAAAAATCATGAAGAAATACAATTAATTAGCATAATGTAAAAAAAAGAAAGAAAGAAAGAAATCTGACCTAATCTTAAAAAAAATATGTATTAATAATTTTCTCTCATTTCAGGGATGACCGTGAGCCTGGTCAAACAGGACACAGTCTATAAAGGCATTTATGAGATTAGGATAAAAATTTCAGACCGCCAAGGACATGGTTCAGTCCAAACCCTGTCTGTTAAAGTGCGTGACTGCGAAAACCCTTTTCTCACTGTCCAGCCAAGCCTTAGTGCTATTTGGATAATTATCTTCGCTTTACTGCTTCTACTAGGTATGCCCAAGATTCAGAACCATACTGACATAACTAATACATTATTCTAACTTATAAAACAATTGAAAATGTATTTTTGTTTAATAGCGGCTCTCCTGATGGCTCTTCAGTTCTGCAAAAAGCAAAAGAATGCTGTGATCCTACATGATGATGTTCCTGGGTCTCTCATTAAATCAAACATTGAAATGCCTGGCACAGACTGTGAGGTAATCAAATATACAGTCTTAGAAAAAGGGCTAAGGGCTCCTGAAAGGTTCTTTGGAGAAACAAAAAAATCCTTACTTTTTAAAGCTATTCTGAACCTTTGATAGAGAAAGACGCTATTACTACACATGGAAATACTAAATATCCTTTACCTCAAATACAATAAATCAAACAAAGGCACAAACTAAAATAACAGAAATCATAACTTTGTCTCACTATTTGCTAATTATGAATGTGTGAATATTTATGTTGTTATGAATATTTCTGTTTGTTTTATGCATTGTATATATATAAATTATAAATATATATATATAAGTTTATAAATGTAAACACACATTATATATATATATATATATATACACATACATACACACACACACACACACATTATATATATACATACACACACACACACACACATTATATATATATATATACAGTGGGGCAAAAAAGTATTTAGTCAGCCACCAATTGTGCAAGTTCTCCCACTTAAAAAGATGAGAGAGGCCTGTAATTTTCATCATAGGTACACTTCAACTATGAGAGACAGAATGAGAAAAAAAAATCCAGAAAATCACATTGTCTGATTTTTAAAGAATTTATTTGCAGGTTATGGTGGAAAATAAGTATTTGGTCAATAACAAAAGTTCATCTCAATACTTTGTTATATACCCTTTGTTGGCAATGACAGAGGTCAAACGTTTTCTGTAAGTCGCCACAAGGTTTTTACACACTGTTGCTGGTAGTTTGGCCCATTCCTCCATGCAGATCTCCTCTAGAGCAGTGATGTTTTGGGGCTGTCGCTGGGCAACACGGATTTTCAACTCCCTCCAAAGATTTCTATGGGGTTGAGATCTGGAGACTGGCTAGGCCACTCCAGGACCTTGAAATGCTTCTTACAAAGCCACTCCTTCGTTGCCCGGGCGGTGTGTTTGGGATCATTGTCATGCTGAAAGACCCAGCCACGTTTCATCTTCAATGACCTTGCTGATG
>JAUCMX010000017.1:21266296-21360898 GCA_033459395.1 Hemibagrus guttatus
TGTTTCTAACATTACAGTAACAGCATGCCATTCTTGATTAAATAAAATGTACAAAGTCAGTACACATTTTGCATGTTTTAAAATTATCTTGCCAGGTGATGCCAGTAAAATCCTTTTAGAAAATGAATTGAGAAATTTTAGAAAGTTTATTTTGACAGTATTTGTCCCCAAGGACAATTTTTAAGTCTCAAAACATCCATGTTGATTTTTTTTTCTTTTTACCAACAGGTGTCAATGAGCAAAAACTGTACTAATCACAGCAAGACCTTTGATATTAACACAATCCTGTCAAATCAACTTAATCAGGTAACGCTGTGCTATTTTTAATTTGCATTATATTTTGAGAGATTTTATGACCCGGTGTCACAGATGTTAAAGTTTGGCCAAGTTTCATAAGAAATAAGCAAAACAAAAAATAGATACAATATATATTGAATCATTTTTCTTTAAAAAGAAATTTTTTAAAAAACATACAACTTGTGAGACTATACAGCTAAATCCTACTGGACGTTACAATTTACATTTTAAAAAAATTATATCAAGCCATATATAATGATAAAGAAGTTTTGATTTGATCACTACAGAGACTCCTCCAGCTCCAGACGTCAGAACAGGAGCGCATCGATTACAAGCCACACAGCTATGCGTATGAAGAAGAACCAGATGAAATTCCGGTTGAACATCTTGATACACTCTCCATTCCTGAGACTGATTTTAATCTGGACAGCCTCACAAATCTAAATGTACGCTTTATTGGCCTGGCAGCTGTGTGTAGGCCTGATTTAATGTCACCTCCCCGAGGTGAAATTTAATCTAATCTGTGTCTGTGTGTAAATTTTCTGAAGTCAACTTTACTCAAGGACAGATTCATGGAAAAAACATTGAACTCTTACTCTGACTGGGCTCAAGGTGTAATCAGACCAAACAAATAAAATTTGCTGGGTAAAAATGTCAATTCAGTTTAGAGGAAAAAACAGAAGAGAAACACAAAGAAAATTAACAGTTAACATGTCATCTTGGTCAGCCATGAATTTTTGCTCCAATTATAACAATAATAATAATAGTAAAGAAAGGACACGTTGTGGTGTCTTCTCTTTTTAGGCTTATTAAGCAGCAGTAAAACGGAACTTTTGCCACCTTGCAATTTAGCTTGCCACTGAAACTTGTAAAACATTTACTTTTAATGAAAGAGTATGTCCATCCTTATTTCAAGTTCCACTGAAAACTTTTTGTTCAAGCATAAGCTATTTTTGGTCAAGTCATTTACTGTTCAGCGTTATTTGTCAGCGTTACGTTTACAACAGCTCTATTAGTATGCTACTCAAAAAATTTTTTTTACATGTGCACACATGCATGTGTACAAACATTTTAAGTGGTAATTAAACTTCAGCTATCCATTCAAATCAGTTTAACATGTCTCCATTAAAACATTCAATTTAATGTACATTATAGTCAACTGCATCACTGCTGTTACCTAAGAAGCATTATCGCTTAGATTTCCAAATGTTCAAGTTGTAGACACAAAAAATAAAACCTTTTTCATTGTTGTATTAAACACATCCACATCACATTGTTATTTGTGTTGTTTGTTTAAATGCAGTAGTGTTCCTGTGTCTTTTCAACAACATCTGAATGGCTGTATTTTGCCTAGTGTTTTCTATGGTTTAAAAAGTGTTTCCTAATATGTAATTCTTTTGATAACCTAAATGAAATATTTGTAAAATTGAATGCCATCATATGGCTAACACTGCCTAATATTTGATGGCCCTTTTAAGCAGCAAATTATCTATCTATCTTTCTATAAATAATACTACACAATTAAATGTGGCAAAAAGGATGTACATTTCCACCCTCTCAATAACTGGTGTTTTATGGAGCTTGGTCCACAACATGTAGGCCTAGCAGTGTGTTTCAGCATACCAGACCCACCCCTTTCTTTACCTGCACCCAAACACTCAACACAGCCCTGCATTAGTATCGCTCATCTTAATAATCTACCAATTTCAAGCTAAAGTAGTCAGACCTACTGTTAGCAAACAACTAGGTCAGCTGTTAGCAGTATGCTGGTTGAGTAACCAAACATTTCAAATAACCCAGCCAAACTTTCCTGGTACCTTTTGGAAACATCCAGTATCCACCCTGTCTGGACAAACACTCAA
Source organism: Hemibagrus guttatus (assembly GCA_033459395.1). NCBI lineage: Eukaryota > Metazoa > Chordata > Actinopteri > Siluriformes > Bagridae > Hemibagrus > Hemibagrus guttatus. The sequence continues at coordinate 21,268,456 of JAUCMX010000017.1, forward strand.
ACAAACTAGTCAAAGCTCTGTGTTAGAGCTCTGCTCTCATGTTATCTAATGTATGCTACCATATGTTAAGTCAGCAAGTAGGCCTCAAGCCTGCCTGATGCAACATTTTGTTAACAAGCCAATCCTTCCGTGAATTTATGAATGCCACCACCTGTGACTATTTGAAAGTTCACAGCACAGTCGTGAGCTGCTGAGAACAGGGTGGCACTAACGCCGAGTACACAGCAAGAATAAAGCAGAGTACACAGCAAGACTAAAGGGCAGGACAACATTAAAGCCGAGTAAAGAACAGCACTAAAGCTGAGTACAGGACAACACTAAAGCTGTGGGAGGGGATACAGCTTTACTGAGCTGCTGAAGAAGCACTTCAACTGGGGGAGGGGATGCAGCTTAACAAGCTACCAGGTTGAACTGCACCAGACTTTATTCAAATTAACTTGAATTATCAGGTCTTTTTTGTTCTGTGTTAGTTCAGTAATTATGTGATATTAAAATATCAAAAGCACAGTATCAGAAAATCTTAAATACTGTATTGTATCATCTACATTTAATTTATTACATGCATTTGGGTTAAATGATTTTGCACAAATAATTTAATATAATATTATGGGCCTCCTGGTGGTCCAGCGGCAGGATCCCACGCTCTCATTGCTGCGGCCCGAGTTCGATTCCCGGGCAGGGCACCCACCCAGCCATTGAAGAGTTAACTCTCAGTGCCGGTCCCAAGCCCGGATGAAATGGGAGGGTTGCGACAGGAAGGGCATCTCCACTGTTTATCGACGGATCCCCTGTGGAGATCGTCAAGAGCACCAAATTCCTTGGTGTGCATCTAGCAGAGAACTTCACCTGGTCACTCACCACCACCTCCATCACCAAGAAAGCCCAGCAGCGCCTCTACTTCCTGCGGAGGCTGAGGAAAGCCCATCTACCTCCCCCATCCTGACCATGTTCTACAGAGGGACCATCGAGTACGTCCTGAGCAGCTGCATCACTGCCTGGTTTAGGAATTGCACCGTCTCGGAACACAAGACCCTGCAGCGGATAGTGAGGACAGCTGAGAAGATCATTGGAGTCTCTCTCCCCTCTATCACGGACATGTACACCACACGCTGCATCCGCAAAGCAAACAGCATTGTGGATGACCCCACACACACACTCTTCACTCTCTTGCCGTCTGGAAAGAGGTACCGAAGCATTCAGGCCATCACAACCAGACTGTGTAACAGTTTCTTACCACAAGCCATCAGGCTTCTTAACACCCAGAACTGAACTACCAGCTCTCTCTCACACACACCTGTATGAACAGACTCAATATAATGTATCTTCTATTTGCACTACCTCAACCGCTGTTAATGATTACTTATTTGCACTGAACTGCTGCTGAGACATTTTGCACACTATAAATAGTCATACTGCTATGCATTTTATATATATATATATATATATATTATAATATATATATATATAATATATATTATATATATATATAAATATATATATATATATATATATATATATATATATATATATATATATATATATATATACAACATATACACACACACACATATATATATATATATGTAATGCACATCACATTCTGTTCAACATTGCACATGTTTTGTGTTCTTGTACTTGTCTTTGCACTGTTTGCACCTGTTTGCACTCTATGCAGCTAGAACAAACTTCTGTTCTAGCTCTGTGATATTTCGGGTTTGTAACTACATGTTGTATGTTGTTTTAATGTAGCACCAGAGTCCTGGAGAAATGTTCTCATTTCACTATGTACTACCATCAGCTATATGTGGTTGGAATGACAATAAAAGCTTCTTGACAACTTCACCAACCAAAAACATAACCGATCCAGAAAAACACCACCTCAACAAAGACAAGAGCGATGGGAAACTTGATTACAGTACTGATGATGAGGGTAAGTCACAAGTTATAGTCAAAATCTGCTCCAAAGGATCTAAAAGAAAGTGGGACAAGCGACATTATTGTGTGTACTGCAAAAAACCACAAAGTAAAATGGCACGCCATCTAAAACGGAAACAGCAATGAAAAAGAAGTGTCCCTTGCAATATGTCTTCCGGCAACATCAAAGAAACATCGCCAGATGTTAGAACAACTTCATAGGAAGGGCAATTATCATATTATTATAATCACAACATCAAAGTGTTGGAGAAGGGGCAGGGTGAGATAGCGACTTAGACAGCCAGCAGAACATGCAGACCCAGAAGACTATTTACCATGCAACATTTGTTATGGATTTTGCTTAAAAGATGAACTGAGGAAACACGAGAAACTGTCGCAGAACAATGGGTGAATCAGAAGACCAAGAAAAAAAAAAAGAAGAGTTCAATCTGCTGCTTCATTTCTTCCTCCATACAAAGGGCAGTTATCACAAAGGTGCTCCAATATTGTTAGCAAAATGGTAATAGACAAAGTGTCTCTTGAAGTAGAAAATGATACACTGCTGGAGAAACATGGGAGTGATCAATCAAAAGATGGTCATGTTAGTCAGAAGATGAGAGAGTTGGGTAGGTTTATACTAGCTGCCAAGTCCCTTGACCACAAAGTCAAGATGTTGCAAGATGTTTTGGTGCCACCTAATTTTTCTTTAGCTGTAGCAGCAGCAAAAAAAGCATCTGGTTTCACCTCCTCCAAGTACAGGTATAATACGCCATCTCTTGCTGTAAAATTGGGGCATTTATTAAAGACTGTATGTGAAATTGTGGGCAACATATAAAGGCTGAAGATGAAGCAGCTGCAGGCAGAGTACAGAACTTCTTGAACTTGGTATCTTCAGAGTGGGACCTCTTTGTGTCACACCATGCACGAACAAACTTAGAAAACAGATGGAACAAAAAAAAAGAAATGACCCCACTTACAGAAGACGTGATAAAGCTTCATAAAGTCAAAGAAGCTTCATTGTCACTTCAACCATATATAGCTGATGCAGTACATGGTGAAATGAAACAACCTGGACCAGAGGTGCTACACATAAAAACAAAATACAGGGTGACGCAGACAAACAAAGTTAAACTAAGGTGCAGAATTTTTAAACTAAATATACAATATAAGTGCAGGGAATGATGAGACAGTGCAGACAAACGACAACGCCGACTGTGTGCAAAAAAAGAACGGTGTTGTACAGTGAGTGCAAAAATAGCAGCAGAGATATTGTTATAGTACAATATTAAAGTGACATGTGCATGTAAACAATAACAGGTGTGTGTGTGTCCATGTTCCTCAGTTTAGTTCAGTTCTCTGCTGAGACACCTGATTGCTCCCCTATAAAATGGTCTGCATCTAATAGTCACAAACTCCACTAGCGATGAACAGTAGGCTATAAACAAGCACAGAGTTCTTGCACCATTCCACGTTGATGTAAACACACAAGCCACCTCTACAAGTCTTACCGCACAGAGCTGCATTTCTGTCAGCACGAAATGTGGTTAGTCCATCTAGCTGAATGGCGGCGTCTGGAACTGTCGCTGAGCCATGTCTCCATAAAAACAAAGACGCAGCAGTCTCTGTACTCACACCGTGTGGTTCGTTGGAGTCGGATGTAGTCCAGTTTATTATCCAGGGAGCAGACATTGGAAAGAAGAATGGAGGGGAGTGCTGGCCGGCTAGGGTTTGTTTTTAGCCTAGCACGGACACCCGCCCTTTTGCCATGCTTCTGCTTTCTCGCACACCGCTTTCGTCGACTCCAATGAGTCGGAACCAAATGAGGACATTATGCAGTGCCTCTCAAAACTGGAACAAGATTTGAGTCATGAGCTTACCAGGATGGCGATCAGAGGGAAGAGGGTTCGAAGAATACCTGTGCTTCTTACCAGGGAGATGACTACATCACTTGATTCTCATTGAGCAGATGAGTGAGGACAATGACATTTTGGACAGTAATGAATATGTCTTTGCAAGACAGCACTCTGATTTCCATCTTCAAGGTTCCAACTGTTTGAGAAAATATGCAGCTGCAAGTGGAGCAAGGAGGCCTGAAACTCTCACTTCAACCCACCTCAGGAAACAAGTGGCTACACTTAGTCAGATAATGAACCTGAGAGAAAATGAGTTGGATCAACTGGCCAAATTCATGGGACATTATATTCGTGTTCATCATGAATATTATTGCTCATGGCAATCGAACTGGGAACTGAGGTCTATAAAGACAAATCTCTTGAGATTGATGTAGGTTTAGAAAGTGACTACTATGTTATTTGCTCAATTGATCAGCATTTTTGAATACTCAATGCAACAAAAGTGATTTTAAAGGGTATGTGTATTTCTTTGAGTCTACTTCTGTGTGAGTGGAACATTTTATTAGACACAAACAAGATTTTGCACAACTGCATCACTGGCCATTTACAGCAGTAAGGTTCAATCAAGGAAAGAGTTTAAATGCACATAAATGCATGTTTATGTAACTACTGATTCATGAGATCTCTATAAGAAACAGAATATTTAGTGAAAATTAGCCTTAAAGAGTTAAATCATTATCAGTGTAAACAGTTTTATGACTTATGTAAGGTGCGTTAACTTACCTTAGTTAACTTACTGTACACTGTCATGGATGTGTCAACTTGCTGTAGTTAACTTACTGTATCGTGTGGCAAATCTGTTAACTTGCTGCAATGTCTAGCAACAGCAGCTTGCTAGGGTGACATCTACTGTTTGCATCTAGCAACTGTACATTTATTATGCCTCACTTTATAAAGAAAGCAAATACAACTATAGCAGCAATCTGTGCAACTTCCTATGCAAGGCTGTGTTTTAGTTTACTGTTAAGTAATTTTGCTTAATCTGATGTTATTGTTTTATGGAATTTATCTGTTTCACTTTCTATTAAATCACATTACTTACATGTGTTTTGTTAATACAAAAAAAAATATTAAAAAAAAAAAAAAAATGCATCATGTATACTTCACTAACAATAGACTTGGGGACAGGCAAAGTTTCCATAGCCAAAGTTTTGAACAGAGAATTACCATTTGTTCAGTGTATCACTTACAGTCATCTTGCAAGCTGTTGATTGTAAGCTACTCAACAGTGGTGCTATTTGCAGTGAATATATTATTCACCGATCAGGCATAACATTATGAGCAATCACAGGTGATGTGAACACTGATGATCTCATCTCCTCAGACCCTAGGTTAGTCACGCACTCGATCCCCTACTGTTCGCCTACAGGCAGAAAGTGGGTGTTGACAATGCAATCCTGTACCCGCTGCATCAGATCCTCTCCCACCTCGATAAGGGTAAAGGTGCTGTGAGATTCATATTTTTTGATTTCTCCAGCACTTTCAATGTAATCCAGCCTCTCTTATTGAGGAAAAGCTGACTGACATGCAGGTGGATTCACACCTGGTGACCTGGATCACAGACTACCTCACCAGAAGGCCACAGTATGTCAGGACGAGGGACTGTATCGTTGAAATCATTTCCAGCAGCACAGGAGCACCTCAGGGGACTGTCCTAGCCCCCTTCCTGTTCACTCTTTACACCTCAGACTTTACTTACAACTCGAAGTTATGCCACATGCAGAGGTTTTCAGACGACACTGCCATTGTGGGGTGCATTGGAGGGATGGACAGAAGGTTGAATACAGAGGCCTGGTCAAGGACTTTGTGGCGTGGTGCAATCTTAACCAGCTGCAACTGAACATCATAAAAAACAAGGGGATGGTTATTGACTTTCTTCGGTCCGGGCCTCCCCTGTTACCCATCTCCATCGAGGGAGTGGATGTTGAGAGAGTCAGGTCATACAGATACCTGGGGCTACAGCTGGATGACAAGCTGCACTGGTCAGTGAACACTGACTATCTGTATAAGAAAGGTCAGAGCCGGCTGTTCTTCCTGAGAAGACTAGGATCCCTTGACATCTGCAAAAAGCTCCTGCTGATGTTTTATCAATCAGTAATCGCCAGTGTACTTTTCTACACGGTGGTGTTTTCTACATGGTGGGAGGTAGCCTGAAAAGCAGGGGTGCCACGCAACTGGACAAGGTGGCCAAAAGAGCTGGTTCAGTGGTCGGTGTGGAGCTGGACTCTCTCAAGCAAGTGGTGGAGAGGAGGACATTAAACAAAATGCTGTCCATCATGGCTAACCCTGACCACCCACTGCACATGGTTTTCTGCAAGCAGAGGAGTGTGTTCAGTGGAAGACTTCTGTCACAAAGCTGTTCAACGGACAGACTTAGGAAATCCTTTGTTCCCAGAGCCATTCAGCTCTTCAACACCTCTCAACAGGGACACAGAAATGTGGACCGGGAGATCTAGGCTAAGGCTTGTCTGCTATATGCATCACGGTGCTACATGTAAACTCTTTCATCCACTAGACTCAGGGTCTGCTCAGTTACTCTCACTATTGTATATCTTGCCATTACAAACAGACTCAATTTCATTATCATTTGCACAATTACTCCCCCCTTTTTTAAACTGTGATTTATATGCTTTATTTATAGGGGGCATTGGTGGCTCAGTGGTAGGTTTCTCGCCTATCATGCGGAAGGCCCGGGTTTGATTCCCAGCCAATGCCCCAACCCCAGCCACTGGATGCAGTGCCGGTCCCAAGCCCGGAAAAATGGGAGGGTTGCGTCAGGAAGGGCATCCGGCGTAAAACATTTGCCAAGTTGATGTGAACAGGGAGCAGCCGAAAGCATTAACTATTTATATGTTTCTTATATATCCGTAGTTTTGTTCTTAGCATTGCACTAGTAACTCGTGGTTAGTTATCACATTATCCTGTGTATATTGACTATATGTATGATATACATACAGAGTGCAATCTACAACCTGTCTTTGTGTTACTGTATCTGCTGGATATCTGGAATTTCCCTTGGGATCAATAAAATATCTATCCATCTATCTATCCATCTATCCATCTATCTATCTATCTCCTCATCATGGCACCTGTTAGTGGGTGGGATATATTAGGCAGCAAGTAGACATTTTGTCCTCAAAGTTGGTGTTGGAAGCAGGAAAAATGGGCAAGCGCAAGGATTTGAGCGAGATGGCCGTGTACATGTGTGTCACTTACCTGGGGAACACATGGCACCAGGATGCACTATGGGAAGAAGGCAAGCTGGCGGAGGCAGTGTCATGCTTTGGGCAATGTTCTGCTGGGAAACCTTGGGTCCTTGGATGGTGGATGTTACTCTGACACGTACCACCTACCTAAGCATTGTTGAAGACCATGTAAACCCTTTCATGGAAACGGTAATGATGGCTATGAAACCCTGATGGCTGTGGCCTCTTTTAGCTGGTTAATACACCGTGTCACAAAGCAAAAATGGTTCAGGAATGGCTTGATGAACACAACAATGAGTTTGAGGTGTTGACCTGGCCTCCAAATTCCCCAGATCTTAATCCAATCGAGCATCTGTGGGATGTGCTGGATAAACAAATCCGGTCCATTGCGACTTACAGGACTTAAAGGATCTGCTGCTAATATCTTGGTGCCAGATACCACAGCACACCTTCAGGGATCTAGTGGAGTCCATGCCTCTATGGGCCAGGGCTGTTTTGGCAGCAAAAGGTGGACCAACATAATATTAGGCAGGTGTTTATAATGTTATGGCTGATCAGTGTAGATATGTAATATGAATTGAATTGATCCAGCAGTAACTGAGTATACAGGAAGTGTTCACTTACCTCACAGAAACTACTACATTATAATTAATATTCAACTTAATCCCCTAGTGTATTCATAACAATTCTAGCAAGTGGGCGTGATTCTGTAAAATGTGTATGAACTGAATTAAAATAAATAAAATTACTGTAACATGTAATAAAGGTTTAAAGGGGCAAACCTTGTACATACCCTATAGTATGTAGAGAAAACACTAAAATGTGGGGAACCTGTATCCTAACATTTATTTGATTAGTCAGGTTTTAACTGTAAGACTGACTGACTGAAGGGCTAAAATACAATTGACTATGTTTTTAAGTTAATTTCAGACAGCAGATTCCTCACAAGCTGTTCAATTCTGGTAATTTTACATTTACAATGAAATGTCACACATGGAGAAGGCATCAAAGTGTCTTTCATTTACCTGAACTACAGGTACATCGATCTTCCATGTGTTAGAGCAGAATGATAACGCTCCACACTTGAAGGACAACAACCAGATCTGGATCTTCCACCATTCAGTGCTCCCTTCATGTACGAGCTCCAAGATGACGTGGGAAAGTGGAGGATTGGACCATCCTATGGTAAATCAAAAGACAAATGTATCAAACTGCAGAACAGCCATAAACACATACACTATGTTACCAAAAGTAAATCATTGAATTCTGGCATTTTTCTTTTTCAGGGGTTGGGTTTGGCCCTTCAGTTCCAGTGAAAGAAACTCTTAATTCTTCAGCATATAAAGATATTTTAGACAATTTCATGCTCCCAACTTTGTGGGAACAATTTGGGGATGACCCCTTCCTGTTCCAACATGACTGCACACCAGTGCACAAAACAAGCTCCATAAAGACATGGATGAGCGAGTTTGGTGTGGAGGAACTTCACAGTCCTGATCTCAGCCTGATAGAACACCTTTGTGATGAATTAGAGCAGAGACTGCAAGCCAGGCCTTCTCGTCCAACATCAGTGCCTGACCTCACAAATGCTCTTCTAGAGGAACGGTCAAAAATTCCCATAAACACACTCCTAAACCTTTTGGAAAGCCTTCCCAAAAGAGTTGAAGCTGTTAGAGCTGCAAAGGGCGGGCCAACTCCATATTGCATTCATGTGCACGTAAAGGAATTCATCCCAAAGGTGTTCTATGGGGTTGAGGTCAGGACTCTGTGCAGGTCAGTCAAGTTCCTCCACACCAAACTCGCTCGACAATGTCTTTATGGACCTTGCTTTGTGCACTGGTGTGCAGTCATGTTGGAACAGGAAGGGGTCATCCCCAAACTGTTCCCACAAAGTTGGGAGAATTAAATTGTCCAAAATGTCTTGGTATGCTGAAGCATTAAGAGTTCCTTTCACTGGAACTAAAGGGCCAAGCCCAACCCCTGAAAAACAACACCTGAATTCAATGATTTGAAGGGGTGTCCCAATACTTTTGGCAATAGTGTAAATCACGTCCCGTATAGAGTAAAACAATCCAAATAGTGCTAAGTTGTTTTTTTTTAATATAACTCATTACAATCACGTACACACTCGGGGAAAATCGCCATCTTTGTCATGCATAAAAGGCGGGAACGGCACACCATCCACACTGGCGCTGCTCTTAATCATGCTAAAGATAGCTAATCAATGAGGAATCTGAAACAGCTAAGCGCTAATTAATCGAGCAAAACATTAAAATTATACGTCCACTATTGATTTTCATTGATTGTGAGAGAATAAAGTTGGACACCGAAATATTTGTTATATTGCCTTAGCCTTAGCACTTCACTTTTATGTGGTAAATTAACAGCAGATAGCTCACAGCTACACTAACTAAATTTGATTTCTGACAGGATTTTTATGACAAAGAACACGTACACATGGATTAAACCGAGTTATAGTTCAAAGAAAAAGCAACTTAATTGTTGAAGCGCTGTATACTGAGTTAGCTGGAGTGCTAATATTTTCTCAGCCGTTTAGCCAATTCAGCTGTAAAACTAGCTAAAAGCTATCTGTTAAAATATAGTCTCAAATATAAAACAATTATATTTTATTTAGTTAAGAAACAATATGAGACATGAATAGGCTAAAACTAATCGCTGTAATAATAAAAGTACCGTTTTTTGTTTTTTTACCACAGCCATCCTTTCTAGCCTACCCTGAGGACGAGGACTGTTTGGTTCATCAGCGAATGAATCGGCTCCTTAAACAAACTCTTTGAATCGGATCTTTGAGTCGGTTCTTTAATGTGAAGTCAGTTTAATTGAAAACGGAATTTATTTTCAATATTACTTTCGAAAATGTAAATTGGCGAACATGTATATTCAGATATAAAAGCGCAAATTGAATCAGCTCAAAATAATTTAATAGTTTAAATTAATTAATAGCTAGACAACTGTTGCCTTGGCTCTCTAGAAATTGGTTCTAGAAATTTCTATACAGTCATTAATATGGTGAGGAGGCCATGATTGTATTTCCACGCCATTAACCCATGGTGTTTCTATTGATCTATTTTTATACAGGAGAAACTGTAAATCTGATAAAAGACAGCAGCATGTACTCAAGCAGGTACAAATGTGTTTTGAAAGTAACCAACTACAAAGGGCATTTTTCAAGACAAAAATTGTCAAATACTGTTCATAGCTGTTCAGGAGATGGTAAATCATAGTGGATAAAGGGTACGAGTTCCTGGTATCTCGGTCATCTTTATGTACTTTCTCTTTGTGCTATGTAAGCAAAGATTTATCTTGCTTTCCACTTCATTTTATAATCTGGAAGTGTATTTAATTTCCCTTTTATGTGATTCTCACAAAGTTCGTTGATCACAGTTTTCCCACACTTTTGTGCATTGTTAAGATGATGGACAAGGAAGTGCATGCTATATAATTTTATGTGTGGGTGCAGGTTTTCATTTCAAACAGACAAAAGACACATCTAAGTTTACTGAAATTCAAGATCAACTGATTACACAGGTAAAATCAGGTGTGGCTTCTGAGTGATTGGAATAAAAAAAAAAAAAAACACCCACATCAGCCTTTTGTGTATGAGATTGAAAACAAACCCAAGTGTCCTTTATACTATATGGCATGTTTTGAATTTTTTTCTTACCAGGGACCAAATTCCTATCTGCTTACACACGACAGAGAATGTAGATGGAGATGAGATTAAAATGCTCAAGTTTTCCCTCAGGTTTTATTATTAAGAATAAATTTATTCTGCCAAGATTGATTAGGGGGGGCACGGTGGCTTAGTGGTTAGCCTCACACCTCCAGGGTTGGGGGTTCGATTCCCACCTCCGCCATGTGTGTATGGAGTTTGCATGTTCTCCCCGTGCCTCGGGGGTTTCCTCCGGGTACTCCGGTTTCCTCCCCCAGTCCAAAGACATGCATGGTAGGTTGATTGGCATCTCTAAATTGTCCGTAGTGTGTGATTGCGTGAGTGAATGAGAGTGTGTGTGTGCCCTGCGATGGGTTGGCACTCCGTCTAGGGTGTATCCTGCCTTGATGCCCAATGAAGCCTGAGATAGGCACAGGCTCCCTGTGACCCGAGAATAGATCGGATAAGCGGTAGACAATGAATGAATATTGAAAGTTCTAACACAAAGTTGATGTGTTAGAAGCAGGAAAAATGGGCAAGCGTAAGGATTTGAGTGAGTTTGACAAGGGCCAAATTGTGATGGCTAGACCCCTGGATCAGAGCATCTCCAAAACTGCAGCTCTTGTGGGGTGTTCCCGGTCTGCAGTGGTCAGTATCTATCAAAAGTGGTTCAAGGAAGGAACAATGGTGAACCGGAGACTGGGTCATCGGCGGCCAAGGCTCATTGATGCACGTGGGGAGCCAAGGCTGACCTGTGTGATCCGATCCAACAGACGAGCTACTGTTGCTCAAACTGCTGAAGAAGTTAATGCTGGTTCTGATAGAAAGGTGTCAGAATACACAGTTCATCATTAGTCAGGGCTGTTTTGGAAGCAAAAGGGGAACCAACACAATATTAGTCAGGTGGTCAATGTTAGGCCTGATCGGTGTATATTTTAAATTCCTTTTTACCATTTGCTTTAACAAACTCAACAAACAGTGAAGATCAAACAAACAGTGAAGAATTCATTAATACTAAATACTGTCTTAATATTAACTTTTTTTTCCTCTTATGATGTGTTTCAATTTTCCAAAAATGGCCAAACATTTTTCTTTCCCTGCTGACCCACAATGCAGAACATTTTCTCGGATGAGTCAGTGAATCAAAATTTATATTTGAGTGAATCTAAAGATTTTTCCACGGTAAGTGTTTCTTAAAAGGCATTTTTTCTAGCCTGAGCATATTTTGTGTTGACAAGCGGTCTAGTGATGAGATATCTTTGCTGTGACTTCAAAGGCAGAAAATCATAAGTAGGTGTAATGTCATATCATGTCCCAGTTAAAGTCCCCAAAATATACATGTTGTTATTTTTAGTTACAGTAATGGTACAATACTGGCAATTAAATATTTCCAATACAACAAATCTTTTTAAATTCACACAAAAACAAAGCTAATCTATCACTGACACCTTGCCTTCCGTGTGTTTTTTTTTCCCTTGCCCCAACCAGACAGGTCAGGAGGTGAAAACATACAAATAAAGTCACATTTTGGAAAACTGTCATTTTAAAGCTTTTATATGAATCAATATCAGCATTTAAAAAAAAAAAAAATTCACTTCTCATAACAATATGTACGGATGTTGCTGAGGGAAGGAAAAACACACTAAGTCGGAAAACAGTCTTAGACCAGAACATAATCTCTTAAAGAAGTCATTCTTCATTCTGATCACCATAGCTCCTGAATCTACAGATGATCAGATATGACGTGGTGTGTGACATTGCTTCTTGTGTTATTTTTTTGTATTGAAGATACAAGGCTAACATAGCCAATGACTAAGGGACACTTATACAAATAAACTCCATGTTTAAATAATCACACACTGATATAATCAATCTGTAATATCTTTTCCCTTATGTCTACCAGCTGAACGGGTTTTCTTCTGTATGGTCATCGTAGAGCTCTCTCAGGTGGATTATCAGCTCCTCTGTATTATTTCCAGTGAGAGCGGAGAGAGGGATGATGCGCTGTTTGACTCGTCTCTTCAGCTCCTCCAGTTTTTCATTTGTGTCGCTTAGGTCCATTTTATTGGCCACGATGGCATGAGGACGCTTAGAGAGACCTGCTTCATACTGATCTAGTTCATGGCGGAGACAGTGCAGTTCATCCCATGGCTCCGGGGATGACATGTCCAACACAAAGAGCAGGAAGCGACAGCGCTCGATGTGACGCAGGAAAGACAAACCGAGGCCACGGTTCAGGTGAGCGCCACGGATTATACCAGGAATATCAGCCACTGAACCAAAACAAAGAGAGAGAGAGAGAGAGAGAGAGAGAGAGAGAGAGAGAGAGAGAGAGAGAGACAGACAGACAGACAGACAGAGATATCATTTAATACTCATTCATTCATTGTCTACCGCTTATCCGAACTACTCTCGGGTCACAGGGAGCCTGTGCCTATCTCAGGCGTCATTGGGCATCAAGGCAGGATACACCCTGGACGGAGTGCCAACCCATCACAGGGCACACACACACTCTCATTCACTCACACAATCACACACTACGGACAATTTAGAGATGCCAATCAACCTACAATGCATGTCTTTGGATTGGGGGAGGAAACCGGAGTACCCGGAGGAAACCCCCGAGGCACGGGGAGAACATGCAAACTCCACACACACGGCGGAGGTGGGAATCAAACCCCCAGCCCTGGAGGTGTGAGGCAAACGTGTTAACCACTAAGCCACCGTGCCCCCCATCATTTAATACTACTGTATATAATTTAATCTAACATAACATAATATAAAATATAATTTAACATGACTATGTAATATGAAATGTCTAATAATATATTCATTGCTCTAATATAATATATTTCTTATTATTTGTATAATATTTTTTTAACAAATACTTTAAATAATAGGAAATACTTCCTATAATATTAGTAGAGTATTTGTAAATGTATATAATGTTTTATATATATATATAAAATAAATAATAAATTCAGATGTCTGAATTCTCATATGATCAATAGATTAAATGGAAATTTATATTTATATTCTTACAAGAATATGTTTTATTTTTATTCATTTAAATGTCCAACACAGACAGGATGGCAGAATGTCTCTTCACTACATACATCAGCAATGTTTACACTATAACATAATATAATATCATAATGTATTATATACCATATATACCAGCACCACATGCTTCAACCACAGAACACTACTGATTATAATGAGTGATTTTCGCAAATTTCGAGCAACACAGAGAATCCACTAATGTAAAAACATGTTGGGCTACTAAACTTAGACCAAACATATCTGAATAACGATTTTACATTAAAGTGTTTTAAAAGCCTAGCTCTGAGACATTAGTTAGTACCCATCAATATGATTTGATTGGTTGAGCAGCATTCCATCACTCAGGTATGAAAGCTCACCCTGCTGGGGTTTGCCAGAGAAAAGTCCACTTCCTAGTTCCTACAGGGGATGTGGTAGCTTAGTGGCTAAGGTGTTGGACTACTGATTGAAAGATTGTGAGTTTGAATCCCAGATCCATCAAGTTGCCAATGCTGGGTGCTTGAGCAAGGCCCTTAATCCTCAATTGCTCAGTTGTATAAAAGGTGCTAAAAAAATGTAAGTCACTCTGGATAAGGGCGTCTGCGAAATGCCAGAAATCATCCATTTTCATTAAAATAACCTTTGACTTAAAATATAAAAGCTGAAAAAGATGAAAGGGAGGAAGGGATACCAATTTCACTCGGAAGTACCTTTAACAGGAAAGTACAAATCAATATTAGATAGCTAGACAACTATCTGATAGGCTGTAAGGTGAATATAGCTTTTTCTGAGCAAGAAAAAACAAATTATTTTGTATCAATGTGTCCAAAATGTCAGTCTGTATTCATACTTGTATCATGTATCATACATGCAGTCACGCAGTTATACTGAATATCAGCTTGGTTGTGACTACCTCACAGCTGTGCCGATGTTCCATCCAACCGGATTTTTACTAATGCGATATTGCTTAAATAAACAAACGTCATGTAAAAATTTTTTACATGTGACTATTAATTATTGGGTTGATGAGTGGCATATGCGTACCTGCCAGTTGCTCGTGGTCTCTGTACTTGACGACACCTACGTGTGGATTTAATGTAGTGAAGGGATACGCTGCTACAGCAGGACGGGCGTTAGAGATCGCCCTCAGCAACGACGACTTTCCTGCATTAGGAAACCCGACCTGGGAACAAACACACACAATTTTCCTTTTACGGTTTTGTAATTATTGAAGGTTTTGTATTACCTGATTCCTTGTAAATTCTGAATCATAGGCCTTTGTTAATAAAAACATAACAGGACACAAATTAAATTGTAACGAATATATATAATAAGCATTCCTGAAGCATTTACACATCTGGCAGGAATCTTAATATGGCTCGACTGAAAACATTTGCAAATAACTTCATAAAACGGCCTTCTGCGTGGCTCAATAACACTTTTTTGTATATAACCAACTTCTAGAAATAGCAGAATAACATTATATTCAACAATTAAACAGATTACAAATCAGATGCAATTGATATGCTACAAACTTTAATAGACTTTTATAAAGTCTTAAGTTGGTGGAAAACTGTAGTAAGCAAGAAAGGGTTTCTAGCTACACAATGAAGCTATAAATGTTAATAGTTATGGGTGAAAAGAAGCCTCATGAAACTGAAATGATTCAATTTTGCTCTAAATTGTTTCTTGGGTTTAAAACATTTTGATACCCGTCTCACTAGTGACATCTTCTGGCCGAACGTATTAAAACACTACAAACTCACATTCAAACTAATAGTAGAAGAAGTTGCTTTCGGCTGCTCCCTGTTCGGGGTCGCCACAGCGGACCAACTGGTCCGCACAACAACTTGGCAAATGTTTCACGCCGGATGCCCTTCCTGACGCAACCTTGGGACTTGGGACCGGCACTGCATCCAGTGGCTGGGGTTGAGGCATTGGCTGGGAATCGAACCCGGGCCTTCCGCATGATAGGCGAGCAACCTACCACTGAGCCACCAATGCCTCATCACATTCAAACTAATAGTGTGTGTGTTAAAAGCATGATGACAATCAATAGAATATTATTGTAAGCACTTGGAATGCTTAAGAAGGCTTTGAAACGTTGAAAAACTAGCTTCTAGTTTGGTAATGGCTTTTTGTTTAATTTTCTAAACAAATAGTACCACATAAGCAGTCTCCAAAAGGTGTTCGAAGAGAACGTGAGATGCTTTAAAAATGCGGTTTGCATGATGCTACGCTAGGCATTTTATTCTAATACAAAGCTAAAGAAGCAAATTTTAGAGGTTTAGCATGTATAAGCTTATGGACTAAATTTAAAGTAAAAGGGTAGTTTTTGCTTTTTTAACAGTTTAATTTGGTTGCTCCCTTCAGGGGGGGGGGTTCTGCACAATCTTCTGCACAATCTGCATATTTGACCTGGCACAGATTTTACACCAGATGCCTATCCTGACATAACCCTCCCATTTTATTTGGGCGTAGGACTGGCACTAAGAGTGCACTGGTTTGTGCATCCCATCGGTGGCCGGACTGGTTCCCTGTCCAGGTATCAAACCCTGGCCACGGCGGTTAAAACAACAATGGCGTTCCTGTTCATAAATCATCCATGTATCAGAATAGACTACTGCTCTGTTAGGATAGATGAACATGCCACACTGCATCTTCCCCCCTCTTCCTCACCAAACCAGCATGCGCCATTGTCCTCAGTTCCAGCTGAAGTACTCGTTCTTCTCCTTTTTCCCCGGATGTGGTCGTCATTGGTGCTCTGTTTTCATTGGAAAGAAAGAAGCGATTGCCTTTTCCTCCTGCTCCTCCATGTACAGCTACGTACTCCTGCCTGTGTTGAGCAAGGTCAGCTACTGTTCTGCCCTGCTCCTTCACCACAGTGCCTATGGGCACCTACAAACAGACAAATCTGGTCAGACACACGATTGACCACAAATTCAACAAATAACAGTGCCAAATTTAAAGTAAGACGTGTTACCATAAACTTATATAAATCTGTCAAAACAACTGCACTTTTGGAAGACAATAAATACTTTGTCAGAAATTATTATTATTATTATTATTATTATTATTTTTTGTCTATTAGAGCCACTTTTTTAAAAGAAAGGAGGGGATGAGAGCGAGAAAGAGAAACGAAAGGAAAAAGAATAAAATAAACCAATCAACCAACCAACAAACAAACAAATAAACAAATAAATAACAAGTAGAGGGTGCATATCAATATATCAAACAGGGAAGAATTTTTTTTATTTTATTTTTTTATATTTTACTTTTAAGAAAGTGTCATAGAGTGACAGAGTAGTAGGTAAGGCAATAAAATGTGGGTCGAACAGCAGTAAATAATGAGGTAAGTAAAACTAAATCAATTAATATTTATCCACCAATTAATTAAAAACCAAATCATTTCCATCATTTCATCATCCCGTCCATTCGAAAAGTTCTCAGCTTCATCACCTTTGACCACAGATATGTTCAAATAAACAGTACATGAAAAGGTGATAACATTGATGTACTCTTTCTTAATGTTAAATGTTTTCTCCGTTATCTTTGAGATGTAGTTTGTGGTATTTAAATTCTCCTTGTTTGCTGTGTAATAGCTTTGCAATTACTATGCTTACCGTATGACAGATGCTAAAGATTTTCACATGCCTTGTCATGTAGCTGTGACCTTTCACATAGGAACCGAAGAAAATGTATACACTTGCTGCAAAGAAAGCCTAGATTGCTGCAGAGGCCACTCTTTCTAGAATGTCAATCATTTTAACAGCCATCACGATATATATTATGTCACCAGTGCGTCAGTCTGGTTGGAGTGAACTTACCTGTATGTATTTTGGATCAGCATTGCGTCCGTAGCAGTTCTTACTCCTCCCTGATTCTCCGTTTTCTCCTCGATATGAAGATGATATGAGAGACAGTGATTTTATCTGCTTGTTCACTACAGGAAAAAAAATTTGTTGATGTACTTAAACAGGAAGCTACACTATAATATACATATACACTGATCAGACATAACATTATGACCACCTAATATTGTGTTGGTCTCCCTTTTGACCCGTCATGCACTTATTCTGACACCTTTCTGTCAGAACCAGCATTATCTTCTTCAGCAATTTGACTCTTCTAATTGGTCTTACCTTTTTTTTTTTAATTTTCCACTTTTTATACTTTGGCACTGATGTCAGTGACATCAAATGTTTTCCAAAATGTAAATAAATTACTTGAAAAAAATCTGAATGTAAACAGGATGCAGTTTCATTTTGTTTACAACATAAAACTACTACTGATGAAGCAATAATTAATTATTGCATTTAATATAATTATCTGAAATAACTTTAACTGGCAAGCAACCTTGAGCAATATTAATAAAAATACATTTTAAAAGCGTTTAAAATAAAGTAGCCTTCAACCCTTTATGATGATGTCGCCTCCGTTGCCCCCGTTGCCTCCGTCCGGGCCACCCCACTCTTTGCGAGGTTCACTGTGGAAGCTGCAGCATCCGTCTCCTCCTGACCCGGCCTGGACCTTCACCCTGCGCTGGTCAACAAAATAACGTGTCTGACAATGAGGAGAAAAAAAAGAAAAAAAGGACAGGAATTATTACTTAAAGAAGCATGTCAGTTTTAGGGGCTGAGATTATGGAGGTAAACTGATTTGACTTTGAGAGCTGAAAATGTTCAACTTTCTAAGATCACAATAATTTAGGTAAAAAAACTCAAATATTTTTATTTATACCAACCACATGACAAACATGTGCTCAACATACCAGCTTCTTTTCAGTCAGCTCTTTCTTCTTGGAATTTCCTTGAGTTTTTCCACACAGCTTGCAGCTCAGCGATAGGTTTCTGATGAATACAGTGCTGTTTCCAGATCCCCCAGCAGCCGTATTCCCAGAGCGCACAGCAAGAGCCTCGCTCAGAATCCTCCAGATCACCAGCTTCATTCTGGTACAACAGTTTGATTGACAATATAAATTTAACATGTACATAGCATTGAGGAAAACGTCTGCTATAAACATGATTAAAAAAACAGACTGCAGTGACCCTCTTCACCAAACTTCCTTTGCATATCTTCAATATGCTGCATTCAGGAAAACAAATCAACAACAACAAAATAATAAAACAACTGACCAATCAGAATCAAGCAATTATTAATATGTGACGCAAGCCGAAATTGATCAGCCATAACATTATGACCACCTCCCTAATACAGTGTTGGTCCCCCTTTTGCTGCCAAAACAGCCCTGAGCAGTTGAGGCATAGACTCCACTAGATCCCTGAAGGTGTGCTGTGGTATCTGGAACCAAGATGTTAGCAGCAGATCCTTTAAGTCCTGTAAGTTGCGAGGTGCAGCCTCCATCGATCTGACTTGTTTGTCCAGCACATCCAACAGATGCTCGAATTGCATTGAGATCTGTGGAATTTGGAGGCCAAGTCAACACTTCAAACTCACTGTTGTTTTCATCAAACCATTCCTGAACCATTTTTGTTTTGTGGCACGGTGCACTATCCTGCTGAAAGAGGCCACAGCCATCAGGGAATATCGTTTCCATGAAAGGGTGTACATGGTCTTCAACAATGCTTAGGTAGGTGGTACGTGTCAAAGTAACATCCACATGGATGGCAGGACCCAAGGTTTCCCAGCAGAACATTGCCCATGACCCTGTCGCAGGCTCACCACTGTCTTCCTTCCTACACCCCACAAGAGCTGCAGTTTTGGAGATGTTCTGACCCAGTCGTCTAGCCATCACAATTTGGCCCTTGTCAAACTCGCTCAAATCCTTACGCTTGCCCATTTTTCCTGCTTCTAACACATCAACTTTGAGGACAAAATTTTCACTTGCTGCCTAATATATCCCACCCACTAACAGGTGCCATGATGAGGAGTGCTCAGAAAGCTATGCCTGATCGGTGTGTATATATATTATATATATAAATTGTGTTTTATTTATTTGTTAATGCAGTTCATTTCATTCAGAGACAGATAACACACATCTGTGTAGCCACTGGATGTTAGTATCGCGATGTTGTACAAACTCAAATATTATCTACAACTTTGCACTTCAGCTACCAAAATTCGCCATTGCACTTTATTATACGAAAAGAGACGGTTTTATAAAAGAAACGGCGAAATAATGCCGTTTTATTAAAAAACTAAATATCTCACAACCGTGCTTATAATTTGCAAATTCAACGCGATAACCTAAATGTGTTGCTATAGTAACAAACCCTATAGAAAGAGGGGTTAGCCTGCACCGCTAGTACTAGCCGAGTGTATTAGCCGTTACGCTAATAACGTTTCCAAATATCTTGCTATTTATACAACCATTAATGAACTTTTTTAGATTTTCGAAATATAGGCTCAGCACTTATATAATCCTTAATTAAAATTCCACCACGTTTTTATAATTAATTATCGTTAAAAGCACAGAAGTCACCTTGATTTCTATTCAGCATGTGCATGTTTCAGTACAGAAACAACACCGGTTTATGGGCGGAGTTAAAACTACGGCAGCCGAACGGGTACCAAAAAAAAAGTAATACGATTTTTCATCTTGAGTTTTATTTTTATCCAACTCACATTTCTATTTATTATTTTCGACATATCTATCTATGTATCCTATAGAAATTGATATAAACATATGTGTATACAATTTCAGTTTGTATTATTATTATTATTATTATTATTATTGTTGTTGTTGTTGTTGTTATTGTTAATGTTATTATTATTGTTGTAGTTATTATTATATTTATTTATGTATTTATTTATTTTTAAATATTTTCTGTATCAACATTGTCCAGTTACCCTCAACTTAGATATTTGGAACAAAACTATATATGAATTTATCAACAATATTATTAATTATTAATAGTTATATTATTATTTTTTATTTTTTATCACTAATTCTGATACACTATATGGCCAAAAATATGTGGACACCTGGCCATCACATGCATATGAGGGACTTTTGGAAACATAGTTGTTTAGAATGTTTCTGTATGCTGAAGTATTAAGATTTCCCTTGACCTCAAGCCCACTGAAAACTTTTGGGATGAACTGGAACTCCAATTTCATGCCAGGCCTTCTTGCTGGACATCACTGACCAACCGTTTGTGGCTGAATTGATAAATCCCTACAATTACAGTCCAAACCTTTGTTCAAGACCTACCCAGATAAGCAGTCTAAAAGTACTTTGCCAAGTGATAAGAAATGAGTGGTATATTCATATCTCTGAAGCAAAACATTAAAAATGTGTAAATCAATGAATGTAAACATAATTAATCTGCAATTAGCCCCGCATTAGATGTTTGAAAGCCTGGTTATATAATGACATTTTGATATTAATATAAAATGTAAATAAAATTACTATATAACATTAGATACATAAATACCTACAAATATTATATTGAATCCATGGACAACACAAAAAGATCATTTTATATCCAACAGTTGATAGTAGTAGGACACTATCAAGGATAAAGAAGCATAGAATAATAATTATTAACTCAAATTACATTGAAAAAGAATGTTTACTTAAAAATATGTACAAAATATAAAACATACAGGTTGTAAGCTTTGGCTATAATTGGTCACAGATTTAATTCTGTGTTCCTGGAATCCAACAAGAAATAAAAACTATTACGGTTAAAATATCAAAATATACAGATTAAAAAAAAAAAACTACAACAAATGTCATGTCATGTCATAAGAGGTCATGCTAGACGATAGGATGAATGTGCAGCGCTGATAAATATGTTCATCCATTCAACAAAATGAAAATAAAGTAAATGAATCCTAGAAATTCAGGGAAACAAATCCAAGTAAAAAATAATATAAAGATTTTTACATAAAGACAAAATCAGTTATGTAGTTACAGATAGTTATATGCTGATAGGTTAGGAATAAAGCTCTTAGGGACATGCTATCATAGGAGCATAATCAACAATAGGGTGGTGTAATGTTCCAAAGATTTTTATATCTCTTATACCACAGCAATTTGCCAGTGCTTACAATTTTAATTTATTAAAGGATGTCATAGTTTTATCCATTTATAGTAATATTTATGTTGTGGAATGTCCAAGAAACCAGTTATGCTATAGCAGCTATAAACAGTAGTTACCTTTTTTCTCTCCCCTGAATGTTAAACAACAGCAACAACAAAATGCACCTCTGAGCTGAAGACTTTCCCTGTGTCTGAAAACTAAAATATACAACTGTTCCAAAGTGCTGACACTGGAAATTCCTTCCAAAAATACTAAATAAACATCTCCTGACAGAAAACCTTACCATATCATCTGTTTATGTGGTATGTCCACCATACAAATCCCTGTGTAAGTTGTTACTATAGAAACCTGTTCAACTATTATTAATATAAAACCTTTATATTGGCACATGCCTAGTTATCTGTTACTATGTTGTGTGAATTATTTGTATAAAATATGAACAATACACAAAAGAACACAAATTCTAGAATAATGTACATGTAAAGCCCGTATACGAGTTAGCAATGGAGTGATAAATCAACTGTGCTATGATTTTGTTTTTTCATATTTTCAGAAGTCTTCACAGTTTATGTACAGATGGAACACAGACAATAAAACTTAGAGTATGCAATATAGCAAATATAGCATAACAAATCATTTAGAAACATTACAGAAATTCTGACTGGATATCTAGATAATCTGAACAGTTACTTCATATGCCAACAAATAAATTGTTCTGTAGGTGTGTTAATCTTGTGATGGATAGAAAGTTAAGAGAAATTGGTGAATGTTGAAGTTTAATGAATAATGTTGGTAGTTTTTGTGTTGGATTAGGAACACTGGTGAATAGTGTTGTTTAATGGTGTTGGATAGTGGATGCTGGTGTTTAATTTGTTGGATGGGGAATATTGATGTTTAATGATGATGTTGAGGGTGTTGCATTAGTGATTGTTGGTGTTTGATACTATTGGGTGGTGAATACTGATTTCTGATGAGGAATGTTGGTGAATGTTGGTGTTTTATGCTGTTGGGTGGTAAATACTGATTTCAGGTAAACAATGTCGGTGATTATTGGTGTTCAAGAATGGTTGGAAGGTGAATATTGGTATTTAATGGTGTTTGATGAAGAATATTGGTGTTTAATGGTGTTTGATGAAGAATATTGGTGTTTAATGGTGTTTAATGAAGAATGTTGGTGTTTAATGGTGTTGGATAGTAAATGTTGGTGTTTAATGGTGTTGGATAGTAAATGTTGGTGTTTGATGAATATTGGTGAATTGTTGACGTTTAATAGTATTGATTTTGAGAATACTGGTGTTTAGTGGAGGTTGGTGTGTGATTGTGAATGTGACTATTTGTTGGGGAATGTTGGGTTTGGTACACCTACTTCTTTTGAAAACTGTAAAAACAGCTATAAAAATAGAAAGAATTAAATAGAGAAAAATTAGAAAAACCCATACTGAGGTGTCGCTAACAGTACGCGAAACTAGAAAACTCCTGCACTTTTAACATGTAACACATAACAACATCTGATGGACACTAGGAATGTTATCGCACACTTATTTTACACACGTCATATAAACATATGCCGAACGTATTCAGTAGAATTTGTATTGTTAGTCGGTTTTCTTCTCTCTGATATATTACCTTATCTCTGTACAGAGATATAAGCTCTAAATCCCTGTTAGAAATGAAGAGGAGGTAGGTGAAAGAAAGTAGCCAGGATATTAAACTGTTAAATAGACAGCCAGTGAGAGTGGTTTCCAATCTCAATCTGCATAAGAAGATGGAAGCTAAAATATTTTTGGACCAATTCTCTCATTGGTCAGCACGACCCGATGGTCAGCTTAGGAACACAGCATTTGCGATCCTTTTCATTTGATTGATTTGCCGAATGGTCGACATGGCAGCATATCTTTACTGCTGGTAATTTCCATACTGACCCTGCAAAGAAAAAAAATATGTGTATAATTAAAATGCTAAGTGTTAAGACAATAAAAACTTCCTCATGTAAAACAAACAAAAATGTTTGGACATATGCCATTTAAGGAATGTTCTCAGAGGATGTCTGGAATAATAATGATCAGTTAATATATCCTAAGCACGTCTTAGGATATATTGTACGTCTTGTACGTCGCTCTGGATAAGAGCGTCTACCAAATGGCAGAAATGTAAAATGTAAATATCCTGTCTTTCTAGCCGAGTTTCCTGTCTTTCTAGCACAAAGTCTCCTATTTTCCATTCTCATTATAATGATTGATCTGTAGATACCCTGACCCAACATACGGATTTTCAGAAATGTTGGTCTCAGCAATTACATTTGACTACATCTGACTCTCAGTTGTTCCAGATTTCATTTGAGTGTAAGTATGTCCTGTGTGCATGTTCTACCTGTTCATAAGTGTAAGATCTCTGTGTTTGAGGGCCAGAAGTAGATTGTGTGGATCGATATGAGGAATACTGCTGACTCTGCCCCTGCTGATACTGAGAGTACTGAGATGGAGCTCCCTGTCCTGGACCTGAAAAAAAAGAAGAAAACTGTATGTGTGTCTGAGCGTAAATAAGTGCATCACAGTTTTTTAACAAATGCCCTGTGTCGAAAACTTCTTCAACAAAATGCTATATTCTTCAACAATCAACAACATATCTCACCAAACCCAAGCATCAACATTCTCTCCTGAATACTAATATTTTCCAAACATTATTTTCATAATTTTCCAAACATCAACATACTTCTTAAACAAATAATGACACTATCAAAATGCACCGTTCTCTATCAAATCCATGAATCCTGCTTAACATTCTCCAACAGAATGTAACATTCTTCAAGAAACACCAACATACTTCCCCAAACAACAGCAGTCTCCACCAAACAAATAACATACTTCACCAAACACCAAAAGACATTCACCAACAAACGCTACCATTGGCAGATACACATGACATTCTCAAAAAAAATGCAATATTGCTCAGCAAACACCAAAATTACTCCCAAAAACAAACACTTGTCAACATTCTTTATAAAATGCCAACGTTTTCCACCAACGTTCTTTATCAAACACCAACATACTCAACCGAACATCAACATTCACCAAACACTCACATTGTAAACCAAATTCCAATAAATCCAACTAAAGACCAAAGCATACAGACATATTTCTCCGAATACAAACACATAGCAACCTCAAAACCCCAAAATACTCATGGCCTTACTATTTATATTCTTATGTAAGCTCTATAATTACATTTGTAATTGTTTCATAATTTATGCTGCATAGTTAAGAACAACTTTACAACTTTATTGACAACTGTTTGGGAAGTTCTTATACGAATGTGAAATCAAACTGAACATCAGTTTCACGTTCTTCACTTTAACAACTGTTGCCGTCCTTAATTCTGATAGTAAAACAAGTTACAAACAGGGACAGACGCCAACACAACTTACATTAAATATAACAAAAACAAACCAGAACTATGATGCGGAAACCTAGATAACCTCAGCAAAACCTGACTATTCCATAAAAACCTGGATAACACGGTGTCCGGCACACACACCACGTTACCTCGACAAAGTCAACAGATATAAATATAATGACTGACCCTAACCAAGACACCAAGACAGACATATATAGAGTAGCACATCAAGGGAACCAAGGGGCAGGTGAGAAAGTGGGAACACACTTTAGGAAAGGGTTTGGCACTGCCCATGTGGGAATAACACAGTGATACATAAATACACCACTTGTCAAGGACCTATCTGGTGGTCTGACAAGGAACTGGCCAAGTAACTCCTGACACTAGTGTTCGAGATTATGCATGTGCTTGTGCTCTTACCGTAGCCCTGCCCTTGGTTGCTGTATCCTGGCTGTGATTGGTACTGCTGTTGGTTGAATATCTGCTGCTGACCTGAGCTCTGCTGATATTGTGACTGCTGTTGGCTATACTGAGAGTTTCCTACAACACCATCAACAAATATATTATATTTTGCCAACATTCATGTAAAGCGTCACAATGTGTGTCACATTATGTTGTTCCACTCACCGCCTTCATAAAAAGTGCTGCGAAGAGTCTTCAAATGATCTCTCATAACTCTGCTCTCCATAAGAAGACTGCTGATATGAGTACTCACTGTGACCTATAGAGGACAAGGCATATTTTATAAGCATTATTTGACTGCATATAAAAAGTAAGACTGGCTTGTCCAGATTTTCTCAAGTGATACACATCCTTGGGTCAAAAGTCAGCAAGAATATTGGATATAATCACAAATTTCCTCATGCATCAGTGCAATAGTTCACCTATTTTGCTTCATCATAGTAGCCTAAGTTTGCAGGAAAACTGGTATTTTTAAAAAAATATTTATGCAATAAAGTTCACCTAATCTGACCTAGCTAGCTGTAAAACTCACAAAAGCCAGACTGCTAGCTAAGGTCCAAATAGCCAATGAGATTGAAACAAAAAATAGACCTGGAATGGTAATCTATCTAACATAACTGTGCTTCTGTATCTGGGCAGAATTGCTATTATTTTTTTTTAGTAAACACTTAGTTGAGCAAAATAGTGAAAAGAATTTGCTTGCATTTGGCCGAGTAAAACTGAGAGTTCTAACATATACTGTAATGGACCTTTGACCATTATAGCGGTTTGTTTATTATCATGATGTCATTTTCATATATACTATTCCAGCATTAATTCACTTCCCAGTACTGACACACAGGACATTCCTGTCCAGTCAAATAAATACAAAATAAAAAACGAAAAGGTAGAAGATCTGAAATTTCGGCACACCAAAAGCATATAAAGAAAAGGTCTGCACTGGGACAAAATGCATCTAGAATAAGAAAAACTGTGAAAATGTGAAGAAAAAACAGCCCAAAAAACTAGGGAAGAGAAAAGGCGAGGCAGAAGTAGAAGGTGTGGTAAATGATTTAGGGAGGTGGATAAACTGCTTGTATGAATGTGTGTGAGGGTCCATGTGATTACCATCAGGGTAATACTGCTGATTTATAGGCTCGCTGGAGCTCGGAGTGTGTCCATACTGCTCTCCGTAGAACTCCTCCTGACCCATGTACTGCGATCCTGAAACACAGGCGACACCATGGTTGGTTAATCAGATCTGATCTGATCAAAATGGCCTCCACTGCTGAAGAAGCAGAGTGAGTATGTTGTTTATGTCGGTGGTGTTTGGGATGTGTCTCCTATCTTTATTGAGAGATAGAACTGAATTATTGGCTAGATTTGTATGATTTAATAGATTATTATCGACTATAATGTACATGTATGCAGGGTTTAGGTTGTAGTAATCTCTCTATGAGTGAAAATGTATGTAAATATCAACAAATCAACTTATACGCAGTTTTTACTAAGATTTTACAAAAATATTCCTTCATTTTGAACAAGTGGAGTCTAAATAAAAGAATAAAAATGGCGTAAAAAAAAGGGAAATTTGCAAAATTTGTATGTACAAGAAAAGAGATGCAAATGAAATTCCAACAGTTTTAAAAAGGGGAAAAAAAAGATTCTTGTTGTTCTGGTGTGCAGAAACTCCAGATATTATTTTGTTTAAAACCTCAGAGAAACTTTAGTAAGAAAATCCTTAGAAACCCAAGCATGATAAATCAAACTGAACGACCGAGTGTACCCAAGAAATGACAATGGCTCACTTCCTGGCTGGAAAAGCATCATCTGAAACTAAAGCTTACAAAGCAGAACTCATCTACACTAAGAAAGCCTTAGCATCATACAAGATTCTTCACTATTAGGTCAATTTAATCCAACTTGTTATATTATTCACTTTACCTCCTTTGTACAGTAGGTCAGACTTTCTTTAAGGTCTTATCTCATTGAAGCACGTAATGAGCAAAAAGCTGTGGAATCTGTAGAATCCATGGCAGCTTGAATACATTAGAAGATTAAGGGGGATGTACCAAATACTGAGAATATTGTGTTCAATTCTAAAATAATTTAAAGTAGAAGCATTAATGGATCCCACTGTGCTTAATCTCAACCTGTCTTCTCACACTGCTTGAACCAACCAATTTTTGAGACATCTGCACCAGTAAAATACAGCATTTCTTGACAACAGAAACGACAATATGCTTTATCAGAATGTGTTGACCTGCCATTTTCTTCTCTGAGATCTAACCAAGTATGTAAAGCTAAGAACTTGCTTTTGTAAGCAAGGATCCTTGCTGCTGGAATGAGCCTCCACCAGCTCAATCTGCTGACCCAATGGGTCTTATTTATTAACTTTGAATAAAGTTGTGTGTAAATGTTTTAATAAGCCAAACTGAACACAGAGTTCCTGCCAGATTTCCAAACATTTCTGTAATGTTGATTTTCTATATAATCATTTGCATAAATCAGCACATTCATGGCTTGATTTACATTCAGTTAAGCACATAAAATGAAATAAACTGCAAAGGCAAAGAAAGCTAAAAAAAAACAGCATGATGACTAATAGATGAAAGAGCGCCTCCTAAGCAAGACATACCCACGCATCTTCAAGTAATGCAGATCAGCCAGTGCAGATCATCAGCCAACCAACTCACTGTCCAATGCTACTTCTATGGCATTTTGTGCTAACTGAATGGCTAGTCTTTGTTGTTCTTATATAATGGATTTGTGTTGGATTACGTTCTTTCAACTGATATGAAACATCCGAGTTACACAATATTTTGAATTAAAATTGTGTGATATTGAAGTGATTGCAACTTGACATTCCCTAAATAAACCTGTTTATATCCAGCTTGATAAATGAGTTCCAATATTTATTTTCCAGGTAGGTCTGGGGTCTTTTTGAGATGATATCTCATCTACATAGATCACAGTTCTATGCATTTCATTGTAATACAATTTATTGTTTATGAAGTTACTTTTTGGATATTAAATCCCATATTTTTTACTATCTGCACATTTATTTCTTCATGTAAGGTAAGTTTTTGACTATTTCTGTTAGTTAGCTTTTATAGTTAGTTTTCATTATACTAAGACAGCTAGCAGTAATGAGAACCATGTACGGTCACATTACGAAGCCAGCTAACACCATTGATCATATTTGTTACTATATATTTCTATTTGTATGTATATTTGTATTTGTATGTATGCATACCTGTATATTCAGGTACAGTGTGATGTCTGCAATAGAGCACATTTTAAATGTTGAAACTTCAAAAAGGATAGCCTTAATGTGTTTATGTGCAAAAAATGTGTGGGGAGCAAATGATTTCTTTAAAATAGTTTATGAACATATTTCCCTGTGGCCTCCTGATAGTCCAGCAGCAAAATCCCACGCTCTCATTGTCGTGGCCCGGGTTCGACTCCCGGGCAGGACGGTAACCCAGCCACTAAAGAGTTAACTCTCAGTGCAGATCCCAAGATCGGATTAAATGGGAGGGTTGCGTCAGGAAGGGCATCCGGCATAAAACCTGTGCCAAATCGAAAAATGTGGACCAAATGATCCACTGTGGTGACCCCAAACATGGAGCAGCCGAAAGAAGAAGAACAACAACATGATCGTATTTCCCTGAATCACTTGAACTGATTACAATCTGCAGCACAATGTGGTATTTTTTAGTCCATATTTCTATTAATAATAACTATGGTTTTGTATTATGTGCCTCTGTGTTGCATGATTTTGAACTTTTGAAATTACGTTTTTTTATTAACATTAATATTCTTTTTTTATATTGTTCTACACTGAATCTAGCCATGGGGGTCACAGTCCAGTGACTTCTGTGCCGGTCCCAAGCCCGGATAAATAGAGAGGGTTGCGTCAGGAAGGGCATCCGGTGTAAAACATTGCCAAATTTAACCATGCGAATCGTCAGTACGAATTTCATACCGGATCGGTCGAGGCCCGGGTTCACAACAACTGCCATCGGCGCCATTGACCTACAGGACGCTGGTGGAAATTGGGCTACTGTTGGTCGAAGAAGTAGAGGAGGGAGGAGAGTGCACAGACAGAGAGAGAAGAGGAAAGGTAAGAGTGTAGGACTGAGAATAGGAACTCTGAATGTTGGTACTATGACAGGGAAAGGTAGAGAGCTGGCTGATATGATGGAGAGAAGGAAGGTGGATATACTGTGTGTACAGGAGACCAGGTGGAAGGGTAGCAAGTCTCGTAGTATAGGAGCAGGATTCAAGCTGTTTTATTATGGTGTGGATAGTAAGAGAAATGGTGTAGGTGTGGTCCTGAAGGAGGAGTTTGTGAGGAAGGTTCTGGAGGTAAAGAGAGTGTCAGACAGGGTGATGAGTCTGAAGTTAGAGATTGAAGGGGTGATGTTGAATGTTGTTAGTGGTTATGCCCCACAGGTAGGTTGTGAGTTGGAGGAGAAAGAGAGATTCTGGAGTGAATTAGATGAGGTGATGGTGAGTATTCCCACGGGTGAGAGAGTGGTGATAGGAGCGGATTTTAATGTTGGTGAGGGGAACAAGGGTGATGAGGAGGTGATGGGCAAGTTTGGAGTTAAGGAAAGGAACCTAGAAGGACAGATGGTAGTGGACTTTACTAAGAGGATGGACATGGCTGTGGTTAACACTTATTTTCAGAAGAGGGAGGAGCATAGAGTGACTTACAAGAGTGGAGGTAGGAGAACACAGGTAGACTACATCCTATGTAGAAGAAGCACTCTGAAAGAGATTAGTGACTGTAAAGTGGTAGTGGGAGAGAGTGTAGCCAGACAGCAGGGGATGGTGGTGTGTAGGATGACTTTGATGGTCTGTATGAGGAAGTCAGGAGTAGCAGAGAAGTATGTTACAGTGGTGCAGGACATGTATGAGAGGAGCAGGATAGTGGTGAGGTGTGCTGTAGGTCAGACAGAGGAGTTCAAAGTGGAGGTGGGACTGCATCAGGGATCGGCTGTGAGCCCCTTCCTGTTTGCTATAGTGATGGACCAGTTGTCAGAGGAGGTCAGACAGGAGTCTCCTTGGACAATGATGTTTGCATATGACATTGTGATCTGTAGTGAGAGCAGGGAGCAGGTGGAGGAAAGCCTGGAGAAGTGGAGGTTTGCACTGGAGAGAAGAGGAATGAAAATCAGTCGTAGTAAGACTGAGTACATGTGTGTGAATGAAAGGGAGGGAAGTGGAACAGTAAGGTTACAGGGTGAAGAGGTGAAGAAGGTACAGAAGTTTAAGTACTTGGGGTCAACAGTCCAGAGTAATGGAGAGTGTGGGAAAGAGGTAAAGAAGTGAGTACAGGCAGGTTGGAATGGGTGGAGAAAGGTGTCGGGAGTTCTGTGTGATAGGAAAATATCAGCGAGAATCAAGGGGAAGGTGTACAGGACAGTGGTGAGCCCGGCCATGCTGTATGGTTTAGAGACAGTGTCACTGAGGAAGAGACAGGAGTCAGAGCTAGAGGTAGCCGAGCTGAAGATGTTGAGGTTCTCTTTGGGAGTGACAAGATTGGACAGGATTAGGAACGAGTACATCAGAGGGACAGTGTCACAAAACACTGGCTTACGGAGCATGCTGGTTATGCCGGTTTAGATGAATCAGACCCAACGCGGAGATAGACGGCAGACAGGGGTTTATTAAACAGAAAAACAGATATCCACACAGACGTTACACAAGGACAAGGACTAGCCACTAACTCAGACAGACGGCCACTATAAATAAGGAACATAATTATTGACACACTAGGAACAGGTGAACAAAGGTGGAAACACATAGGAAGAGGCGTGGCTAAAACGAACACATGACCAAACAAACACAACCCCTGCTGAAGGCCCCCTAGTGGTCCATCGGGGGATCTTGCCCACCGTAACAGTACCCCCCCCCCACGGCGCGGCTCCCAACGCGCCAACCCCTCCCCATAGTCCGGAAGAGTTTTCAGTCCAGGAAAACCCGGAGAGGAGTGAGGAACACGGAGAGGCAACAAGGGGGGGGGGAGTGAGGAGCAAGGCGAGGCAAGTGGGGGGAGCGAGGAGCAAGGCGAGACAGGTGACAGGAGCGAGGAACACGGTGAGGTAAGTGGGGGGAGCGAGGAGCAAGGCGAGGCAAGTGGGGGGAGCGATGGGCACGGCGGTAAGGCCAGAGGGTCCCAAACAATGTCCACAGCCGAGCAGAAGCGCCGAGAGACGTCCACCACCGAGCAGGAGGGCCGAGCGACGTCCACCGCCGAGCAGCAGAGCCGAGCGACGTCCACCGCCGAGCAGCAGAGCCGAGTGACGTCCCCGACGCGTAGTAGTAGAGTCAAGCGACGACCTCCGCCCGGCTGTGTCGAAAACCCCCGAGGGGAGGGAGGGAGGGAGGTGTGGCCGGTGATCTCCTCCGCCGATGAGGAGTGAGGCGGAGCGAGTCCCGGCGGAGACGAGGAGGAAGAAGAAGGCCTGACTGGGGACATCCTCCGCCAACAGAAGTGAGGCAGCATCCTGCATGGAGAAACAGAAGTGGAGCAACGCCCCCCCACAGGAAACAGAGGCGGAGCGATGTACCCATACCAAAGAAAAAAATAATTCAGACTGGAAACCCCACCGGAACAGGAACCAGGTGCATAGGGAAAAAGGAAAAAAAAATTCTACTCCGGAAGAAAAAACTCAAAAAACAAAAGCAAGGGCAGCCGGTAATCTCCTCCGCCGACGGAAGTGAGGCAACGTCCTCCACGGAGAACCGGAAGTGGAGCAAAGTTCCCCACAGAAACAGAAGCGGAGCGAGTTCCGCTTCTTCCGCAAAAAGAAAAAAAAATACAGGTTAAAAACATCCTCCGCCGCGAGGAGTGGGGCAACGCCCTCCACGGAAACCCGGAAGTGGAGCGGCGTTCCCCACGTGAACAGACGCAGAGCGATGTGCCGGAGAAAAAAAAATCCAAACAGGACACGTCTTAGGAAAGAGGGAAATCCTCACATACCTCGTACCGCGTTGGGTCTGTACTGTTTTGGCTAGTCCTTCTGTAACAAAACGCTGGCTTACGGAGCACGCTGGTTGTGCTGGCTTAGATGAATCAGATCCAACGCGGAGATAGACGGCAGACAGGGGTTTATTAAACAGAAAAACAGATATCCACACAGACGTTATACAAACGAGGACTAGCCACTAACTCAGACAGACGGCCACTATAAATAAGGAACATAATTATTGACACACTAGGAACAGGTGAACAAAGGCGGAAACACATTAGGAAGAGGCGTGGCTAAAACGAACACATGACCAAACAAACACAACCCCTGCTGAAGGCCCCCTAGTGGTCCATTGGGGGATCTTGCCCACCGTAACAGACAGCTCATGTTGGATGTTTGGGGGACAAAGTTAGGGAGGCCAGATTAAGATGGTTTGGACATGTTCAAAGGAGGGAGAGTGAGTATATTGGTAGGAGAATGTTGGACATGGAGCTGCCAGGCAGGAGGCAAAGAGGAAGTCCAAAGAGGAGGTATATGGATGGAATTAATGAGGATATGAAGCTAGTGGGTGCAAGGGTTGAGGATGCAGAAGATAGGGATAGGTGGAGAGAGATGATTCGCTGTGGCGACCCCTGAAGGGAAAAGCCGAAAGAAAAAGAAGAAGAAGTTCTGCACTGATTATAAGTGATCTCAATAAATATTCAAATTTATATTATCATCTGTTTTTACGGTGAGCTTGTAATATCTGTCCAGGAACTACAGATTAAAAACTGTAAATCATCCAACTGTTTATTTTGTAAAAGTATTCGGTACGTCTTACCTGTTTATTTTATACTGGTAGGACAATCTGATGCGGTATTCGGGCACTGTCAAATCATTGCCTAATAAGAATCTTCGGGAAAGTTAAACTGAATTATTTTACATAGTCAAAGATGCGAAGCAGTAACCCGCAGTAGGATTTTTGATGAGGTAGGATGTATCGATAGATATAACTATAATATTGTGCTACGATAGGAAAATCTGACAAGGTAGGACAAATCAACAGAACACCAGGATTAGTCTTTAGTCTTTTAGGTTATAGATCGTCTTAACACTTGTATATTGCACCTTATAAGTTCAGGTTAACAGCATTAACCAAATGGCTAAACATAATGTAAAAGTCTCTCTTATGCAATCAGAAGTGAAACCAAGTGCTTCCTCTAGCCAAACCGATTCCACCAGTACATATAGGAGTCATACCAGACTTACCTTGCTGAGCAGGACGATAGCTCCCGATAGACCTTTGTGAGGCCATACTGTTGCCTTGATTACTTTGTCCCATCATGCCCATGGACTGCTGCCCCTGATAGTGCTGACCTCCAGAAGAGGAGTAATGAGTTCCTGAACCTTGTTGATGCATCATAGAGACTGATGGAAATCACACATTACTGTAACACTGATATATCTAAATAAAATCTGTAGTCATAAAAACAATATGGAGGTCAAGGAGAAGCATCAGAAACAGCCAGAGATAACAAAAACTCACTCTGAGTCAGGAAGAACTTGTAAAGGGAAACTAGTAGGGTGAAATAAATAGCAGAAGCCAAGCTAGGGTAAGTGGTTGCATGGAGAGAAAATGTTGATTAAACTTCTTAGAGAGGGGTCAGATGGGGGGGTGTTAAAGGAGGAGGGTAAGTAATCACCGTGATGAACTGAATGTGTTTGTCTTTGGCTGTCTTTTGCCTCTTATTCAAGCACAGAAGCTTTGGACCTCTGATACAACAAAATTAAATATATATTTTGGACACCCTGGTATATTAAATAATCAGTTTGATAAAGAAAAAAAAAAATCACATCTAAGACCTGTCCTAACGCACACAGCCTATGTTTCTAAAGCAAAAGGCTTGAATGACATTCCTCTGTCAGTGGCTGCCAGATTGCTTAGCTACACAGATGAAACTAAACACGACAACTCAAGCAATCAAGAATCAGAACTGTTCAACAGTGCATGGTCTAATTACCGATTAGTGAAGTAGCAGAGTTAGCTATGTTGGGTAGCTTAGCTTTTGTTTATATTTTTAAGTTTTGCTTGCTAGTTTCTTTTCATTTGGTAGTTTAGCTTTAATTTGCTATTTTACATTCACTTTCTAAGTTAGCTTTGCTTGCTAGATTAGCTAGATTGGCTACAAAAAAAAATAAAAACAAGATGTATGGCTGAAGTATTTCTGACGTTTCAGAAATTTCGGCTAAAATGAATACTGAAATGTTAGCGGTTACTTACAATTAGTTCTACCCACAAAAATTTTCTTGTAAAGCTCTTGTAGGTTTCATGCTAATTCACTAATAGATGATTAGTGTACAAGATTAGGGCACATGGTTACTAAGTAAAGAATAAAGCACATTGGGGTGTGCTATTTAAGGAAAATAATCAATGGCAAGTTTGTATGATTAAGTATAGTTAAACCCAAGTTGTATTCGCTGTCTGAGTTTGTGTGAACATGCAGAAGCAGTGGCCTTGTGAGTGCCATTGTTCACGTTCGCCTGTGAATCTTTTGTTTCGTCACAGCCTATACATCCCTGTCCGTCAGGTTTCCAAGTGGAACTGTAAGATGTTAGCGTTTTTACTCAAACCGAACATCCGTGTGATTTGTGCTGCTGTCGTCGGCACCTAGAGGACGTTTTCTCATTTTTAAGGATGTACACAAGGTTCCAGTGACAGAATATGTACAGCAGCCACCTTCCTTGTGTACATGTACATGTAGTTAAAAGCAAGTATAATCCAGGCTTTACTGTTATTGCCCTAAAGTTGATTATTTTCTGCACATGCCAAAGTGTTTTATTTCTCACTTTATTCATTTAAAGTTACATTTTATTTTGTGAAACATCTCTGGAACAGGTCCTTTTATCACTTAGCAACTATAAACATTCCCTCAACAGCACACAGTGAAACCTCTGCATACAAATTTAATTTGTTCTGGAGGTGAGTTCTTAAGACGAAAATTTGTATTGCGAAACGAATTTTCCCATAAGAAATAACGTAAATGCAGATAATCCGTTCCAGCCACCCAAAAATATGACCAATATGACCAATACGAAGCGTATGTAAACTGTATGGCTGCTTACAAAGAACTGACCCAAGCCAAGCATTCCATGTCAAGGCTCCTCACAGGAAGTCGTGCCACCAAGCCAAGCTTTGGCTAAAAATAGAACAGACCACTCACGCCACCATTCTGTCAACAAAAAACGCCTGAAAAATCACCTAAAAAAATGACCTTTTGAATGCATGCCGAAGGCAACGTGGGTTGATAAAAAAATATTTTTAATCCGTAAACTCGCTTTCCACTGACGCAAACAAGATTTGAATGGCTCCCAGCCATACGCACAATTTAGTTCATTCATATGCTGAAAATGCTTTGTATGCTGATGCAAAATTTGTAAGGGAGGGCATTCATATGCCAAGGTTCCACTGTATCTTTATTTCCCACTCTTGAAGTTAATATGACAAAAAAATCAAACTTGTCATGTTGCTGAGAAACCAGAATGCATAAACTGGTGTCTGATTATCAGAAAATTTGTATTTGTTTATTGGTGCATATAAGCATCTGATTCTAAAATAAAAAAAAACAAACTCTCTCCTGTTCGATAGGGTGTCTCATGAGCGCTCTCTGGGCTCACCTTGGCTGGACTGTATGTTGAGGTTGGTGCGAGAGGGCGGGTACAGTGCTGTGCCCTGAGATGATGAGGACGAGGGCACTGAATGAGTGAAGCTCGACCCGGAGCTCATGGATGAGATGGAAGCACTGGACTGCTGCTGCTGCTGCATGGGGGTGTGACTCGGGCCTGATAACACACACTCACAGTCAAATGCGCAACCAGGCTCAATGACACGAGATACACACACATTCAGTTCATCAGCAGAAAGGACAGAAAAAAAGAAAGACAAGGATTGAAAAGAGGGATTATATACAGTAATAGTTGGGAATCAGAGTGACTGAAGCTGATGGTAAAGTGTAAAGCTCGAAGATGTTCCTTAAATGATTTAATTTAATGTAGGCATGTCACTCATATCATGTTTCATATCACCTAAAAGGAAGGAACGAACGGAAAAAATACATGAACTTAAAAGGATGAAAGAGAAAGATAATGGTGAGAAGGAGGGAAGGAAAGAAAGTAGGAACGCAGGAAGGAAGGAAAGAAGGAAAGAAGAAAAACAATATAATACAAATAGCTAAATTAATAGAATAAAGAAAAAAAATCCAAAGAAATAAAGAAATGTGTACTAAATGAGCAACAAAATCGTATTTTTTCCAAATTACACCTATTCTGTACATACTGATGCTTTGAGTTTGTATATTATGTATTACACTTTTATGTTATTTATCATTTTACCTATTACACTTCTGTAAACCCTTTTTTCCCCCTAAAAGATAAAACATGTTCAGAGAAAAAGCATGCAGAGCTGAAACAGAAAGCACTGGCAGTGAGACAGTCATGCAGTTAGACAGGAAGTGCAGGAAAACAGCTGTGTGCAGGTTTAGAGAGACTCACCATTATCATCTGACTCTGCATTAGTGAGGAAGGAGCCATGCTGTCGTTAAGGTTACTCTGAGAGTGTAGAGATCCTCCTGCACTGCTCCTCCCATCCCACCTCCACCCATACTCATCCCTGGGTTTGGAGGCTGTAGAGAGAGAGAGAGAGAGAGAGAGGTAGAGAGAGAGAGAGAGAGAGAGAGAGAGAGAGAGAGAGAGAGAGAGAGAGAGATTTAAATTTTAGCTTGTTTTATTTTACTAATAAAAGTCGGAAGACATTATGAAAAATACATTCAAGAGAAAGAAAGACATAAAGAAAGGAAGGAAGGAAGGAAGGAAGGAAGGAAGGAAGGAAGAAATACAGAATGAAAAAAAAGAAAGAAAGAAAGAAAGAAAGAGAGAAAGAAAGAAACAAAGAAAGAAAGAAAGAAAGAAAGAAAGAAAGAAAGAAAGAAAGGAAGGAAGAAGGAAAGACAGAAAGAAAGAAACAATGAAAGAAAGAACGTTTACCGCAGGTAAGAGAGACTGCATGTTTTGGTTGGAGTCTGCGATTGTGGCCAAGTAAACCAGGTTTCTGTGTAAAATCTGCTGATACCTGAACACATAATTATAAAAAAAAAAGTATATTATTATTATTACTATTCAGGAAGTAGACCAGTTTACATTCACTAGATCAGCTATTGAGATTATAAGAGACTGTTCAAGTGATCTGGATGGGTCGAGTAACATCATTGGTGTGGCTCAAGACACAGAGGCTTTAATTCAACTTAATCAAAGTTTAGCCCCACCCACACCGCACAGAGAGCTAAGTAGTTCAGATGAACTTAATGTGGATGATGTTAATCAGACAGTACTGCTAATTGTGGCAACATTAGGAAATAGCCATGTATTTTAGTTTCATGGGAATTTATTAGAGGCAGTTCAGAGACTGAGGTTGTATTCATGACCATAAGCTTGTGAAAGTCAAAATGAGTCACCTTCCACTGCTCTGTGCGTCAGGTTTTTAATAAGTAAAGCAAATCCTTACTGTGTGCACTCTGCAGTCTTTCCTTTGCTCTGATAGTCCATAATGCACTGAATCAGATAATGATTTTCATCCAGCATCTTGTGGGAAAGAGAAAAACACACATTTTATACTGAAATGTTTCATCGAAATCATAATAATTCGTAGAAAAAAAACAATAATTCACAGCACTAAGCCTTACTAATATAGCTGTTTGGACAAAAATAAACCAAATGTGGTCTAATGGGCAGTACATGTTTGAGGCTGTAGCTTTAGTTTTGTAGTGGAGCTACTAGGATAATATAGCTAAGAGGTTACAGATGTCACCCAAAATCTTTTCTGTACTTCAGGGATGTCATAGATTTGTTTATCTAATTTAGGACACTGTGAGACATGGAAGTGGAATTAAAAAATTAAAATTGACATTATCTAAAGTTTACGGTGTGGCTGGACACTGCAGTGTGAATTCAGGAGGCAGTGATCTTTTCTACAGTTTGGTACCAATATGTCCACTGGGCCCCACCCACTAATGTTTGAAAAGCTTAACATGGTACTTTTGAACTGTAAATGTTTGTATATAAGTACCATATTTCAAATATACATTCTTATTCACATATGTTCTTCATAAATGAGATCATGTTGCTTCAGTAACTGTGCTTTCATAAGAAAATAATCCACAATGGAGTGACTGCTGTGATGAAGTTAGCAGCCTGAAGTGAATTATTTTCCTATAACAACACATCCAGAAGTCTTTCATTCCTCAGCCATTTCAACTACAGGACGTAATTAGAGAGTTAATGATGAGATAAAATCCCTGCACTGTTAACGTAAACATGTTGCAGCATAAAATCTCATCTGCCCCTCCTCACAGTTATAAAGTGCTGGCACTGGAGACTCCTTCCATAAATGATCAATGAACATCATACAGGAAAACTGTACCATCAACAATTATGCATTCTTTGTTAAAGAAATATTTTTTAATGATGTTACAACAGAATATAAAACAATGTGACTAGAGTATTGTGGCTTAATGAGATTACATGATTATGCTAGACTTTATTCTACCTTATCCTAATGGGTTCAGTGTAAAACTAAAGACTCTAAAGATGTCAAGGCTAAACGAATACACTGTTAGATACATTTCACTTTTGCTTGAATGTTTACTTCAAGGAAAAAGATCTATAAAAGTGCATCACTGTGGCCTTATGTCACCTTTTCGATCGGAAATAATGGGAGGAAGAAAAAAAAAAACAGGTAATGCATCTGAAGACAAACAGCCTGTCCTCCATTAAAGTGACACTGAAATGACAATGGCACATCCATCACCTTCCAGTGCAAACAAAGGTGTGGAGAGAGGCTAACACGTGTGTGTGTGTGTGTGTGTGTGTGTGTGTGTGTGTGTGTGTTTACCAACTCCAAGGTTTTATCCATTAATATATTGGTATCACTTTTATATTTATATATATATATATATATATATATATATATATATATATATATATATATATATATATATATATTATTATTATTATAAAGCAATGAATAAGATATATATTAATGAGTATTAATAAATATAAAAAATATATTAATTAATCCTCATTTCTCTAATTACAGTGTAATGTATAATATCTAAACGATTCTATTGCTGTTACTACATTGTTATATAAAAGCAAAATCGCACAATACAAAAGAAATCGTGAAAGATACCTGAATTAGGTCTGATGATGATGTTGAAGTTTATAAGCATAAAGAGTAAACACAAACCCTGGCTTTTGTTTAGATCATTGTGGACGAGTTGCCATTCACTTCTCCACTTTCACACCAACAAACACCAGTAAACATGAAGCATCTTTAATAATAATAATAATAATAATAATAATAATAATAATAATAATAATAATAATAATAAAACGCTTTTCGTCACCCCACTAAAAAAGACGCACATTTACCTTCTGTATCGTCTGTTGGGTCACTTCACCTTTTCCTCTCGGCCGTGTTGATGAAAATGCGACTGACATTTCTATTAATAGCAGGAATAAAAATCTGAATATGAGAAGGATTTTATTCAAATATTTATTCTCTGGCTTTCAAGCGCCTGTCACATAGACAGGTCGGTAGTAATAATTATGAAGAAAACAGGGGAGTCTGTACACGAAAATGGTTCTTTATCACAAAAAAATAAACTCTTTCGGAAATAAACAAAAAACCCGGAAAATA
The DNA here is from genome assembly GCA_033459395.1 of Hemibagrus guttatus. Taxonomy (NCBI): domain Eukaryota; kingdom Metazoa; phylum Chordata; class Actinopteri; order Siluriformes; family Bagridae; genus Hemibagrus; species Hemibagrus guttatus. The sequence goes on from JAUCMX010000017.1 coordinate 21,308,759, forward strand.
TACTACTGAAAATAAAAAGAGTCAGAAAGGCAATGACGGTGTCGGAAATGGAGATGCTGAAACCGCCCCGTGGTCTACACGGAGGAAACACCTGCACTTGGTACGCTCCACCCAGCTCTCATCCGAGCGCGCCTCTCTCTACGTTTTCACTACAGCTCATTCTCCAACGTCACTACGCACCGTTCTGTACGTAAAACGCTTTGCACGCTGCGGCACCACGTAAACAATGGCAAGCTGCGTTTTCTCAGGCAGAGCTCAGGAGTAGCCACGCCCACGGCGAATCTGCTACGTTGTGATAGGTCAATGTCGCTCCGCGCGCTCTAGAAGAAACGATAATATAAACGCTTGCTCTGAGGATAATAATAATAATAATAATAATAATAATAATAATAATAATAATAATAATAATAATAATAATAATAATAAAAGCGATTCATAAGACGCTATAATAAACAACAATACTAATAATATTTCTACAACTGCTACTACTACAACTAATTATAATTATATTAACATTGTTTTGTTATGTTTATTAGCGTTTGGTTTATATATTAATTTCATTTCATTTCATTTTATTTTATTTTATTTTATTTTATTTTATTTTATTTTATTTTATTTTATTTTATTTTATTTTATTCATTGATAGCGTCAGTTATGCATGTCATTCCTGGGAATAGAAATGACTATATACTGGAAAATGAAGAAGGTCGTTATAGAGCTTTACGTGTAAAAATGTTCTCTTCTTGTTGTTGTGAGGTGTTGTATTTTCTCACATCTAAATGTAACAGCCATTTTTAAGGAAGTTTTATTTGAAGTTTTATCTTGACGCCTTCAAGGTGACGACGCAGTTTAACAGTCTGTCCTTGTCCAATAGGAAAGCTATCCGGGAGTCACTGACCAATCAGGGCGCAGCAAAAAAAAAAACAACCTCGCAATTACATCTCAGAGTCGCACGATGGCGCTGTCAAATCTGTTCCGCACTTCAAACAGCTTACTTTCACTTTTACTTTAAAGAGCAGAAGCGCAAATCAGCGACAAACTGCTGTAAAATAAATCAAGATTTAGATCTGCGTATAAATAAAGAATGAGCTACGACAGGGCCATTACTGTTTTTTCTCCTGATGGACACCTGTTCCAGGTGGAATATGCCCAGGAGGCGGTGAAGAAGGGTTCAACTGCAGTGAGTACAGCACACAATGAGACAAAACCACGGACAAATAGAGGAATTAGCTTGGATTTACGGAGCTAATGGCACAATTAGCGGTACATTAACACGACGCTCTATATAGCGCCTGTAAATATTAATCGGGGCATTGGAGTTAATTGGAGCTTATAGTCAGCACGCTTCAGTCTACAGAAATCTTTTTAGCACAAATTTTTGTCAAGTCATGTTACAGTCCGTGTGTTTAGATAAAGATCAGTGTTAGAACACACTCCACTGAAATGACACGTGTCTCTGCCAGCTCATATACATCAAGACCTAAGCTCTGATTTAATTTATTGCTTAATGAGCCTTCAAATAAAGAGGAAATTATTCAACATAAAGGGAATAAAAGCAGGTTTTTCAGATTGATGCCAACCATCCGTCCATCTGTCTGCCTGCCTGCCTGTCTGTCTATCTATCTATCTATCTATCTATCTATCTATCTATCTATCTATCTATCTATCTATCTAGCCTAAATAACCAACCACATACAATGAATGAGTTTAGATTATGTATACACATGAATATGAGTGAAATAATATTTATTTCATGATACATATAATGACATATATAACTCTGAATCCAAATGCAATTTTAATATGATAAAACAGGCAACTGATTTTAATGTCCATAAAATAGATTGGTGTTACCATGAAGAATATCATGAATTATCATTAGTATTGATTTTTTTTTTTTTTAATATTGACTGAAATAGTTAGGTTATTAATGTATCAGCTGCATTATGGTCAATGTTGTGATATAACTGTACTTGGTGTGTTCAGGTTTAATTAGATTTACTGTAGAGCCTTAGCAAAAGTTTTTCCCCCCATATTAAATCTATACTTAAGTGATTATAGCACATTAACATGAAACAAAGGGGCAGGATTGTAAGAAATTCCCTTGGACAGTGTCTCCTGCCTCTCTGTGCATATGATTATGAAGACATTGCTCTTGCAGGTGGGGGTTAGAGGCAAAAACATAGTTGTACTCGGGGTTGAGAAGAAATCGGCGGCCATGCTTCAGGATGACCGGACAGTGCGAAAAATCTGCACCCTGGATGACAACATCTTCATGGCGTTTGCTGGTAAGCAAACCTCATGAGTTATCAATTTGCATGTTAAGCCCTCTGTTAAAAATTTTATAGTGTTAGATGAATAAATGTTAACATGGTGTTTACGTGTTAGTTGAATACATAACAGATTTGTGTATTCATAGTGCTAAAATGAAGTCCAGAAAACTCCTTAATCATTAAAGCAATCAGTAATTATCCATTTTTCTTTTATATACATCAAATTAACTGCCATGTCAAGTTGTCTTTAATAGTATTAATGTTGGTCCTGCAGTAAAAGATATGTAGTTATAAACTAGCAAAAGGTGATAAGAACCTTAAACAAAGCTAAATGCTTAAAATAAATAAATAAATAAATAAACAAAAAACCCAAACATGGGCAACAAAGATTTATGGGACTGCTTTATGGTTAATTAGCTCAGAATTGTAATAAAAATGAGTGAGCTCCAACCTTTGAGGTAAATTTGTTCTAAGAAAAGACATTAGATATTTAAAATCTTAAACATTAAGCAAATTTTAATATACTCAACACATTTTTCCTGGTTTATTTGATCTGCAGGCCTGACTGCAGATGCTAGGATCGTGATTAACAGAGCTCGGGTGGAGTGTCAAAGCCACAGGCTGACTGTAGAGGATCCAGCCACTGTGGAGTACATCACCCGCTACATCGCCAACATGAAACAGGTAACACCTCTGCCTTTACAGATAAATCAAGCAACACGAGTACTGAGAGTTCACGTCATCTATGTATTTGATGCAGCGTTACACACAGAGTAACGGACGAAGACCTTTTGGGATCTCCTCCCTCATCATGGGCTTTGATTTTGATGGTACTCCCAATCTCTATCAGACTGACCCTTCTGGAACATACCATGCCTGGAAGGTAGGGAAGTTGACTTCTGTCTGTTTGACAATACACCACCTTACAGAAATCTGTTATTTATATGTTAAAAAAAAATTAGTCACAAGAAGCAAAATGGTGCTTGTTTTTCAATTTTGTAAAAAATAAATCCCACTGAAACTACATTGAGCATGCACTTTAAACAGTATCGTTACATGTATCCCTTACTGAATAACACTTTAGTGTGTGTAATAAAATGGTTTGTGCCGTTATAGGAAAATCACCCAGGTGGTGTACTGAAGCAGAGTTCACCTTAACACCCTAAAGCTGCTTATTTTCCCTAGATAGCAGTACATCTAGACTGTATTACTCTAATCTTATGAGCAAGCCTGAGGAGACTGGCAAGAAAAAATTCCATTAGATGGTAAGAGGAAGAAAGCTTGAGAGGAACCAGACTCAAAAGGGAACCTCATCCTCATCTGGGTGACCCCAGAGTGTGATTATTGAATAATCCAGCCATGTACAGTCAGTTGGAGTTGTGTAATTATCACCGTTGTATTAACTGTCTTGAAGCATGACCAAATATCCAAAACATTTAATACAAACTATTTTTGGCATCACTAAATGATCTGTCACATGCAGGCAAATGCTATCGGACGATCAGCAAAAACTGTTCGTGAATTCCTGGAGAAGAACTACAAAGAGGAGGACATGGAGTCAGAGGAATTAGTCCTTAAACTGGCTGTCAGAGCTCTTCTTGAGGTACTGAAACTATACTTGGTAGAGCCATGTGCTAGTTTATTGACAAGGATGACTTACCCTTACCATACCAGCTTTGTATAATTATGTGCTTTATTAACATTGTGGGATTGTGTGCGTCATCATGCTGGGTGGGAGAGGGGTCACTTTGGGGTTGAACATTTACATCAATACAAGGAGGAATAATGTACTCATTTTGGGGAGTTTTCTGGTTCTGTGCACCAGATTATGAATATTCAGAATCTCAAACATGGCAGAAAAGCAACCCAGTCTTTCTTAAGTAATGGAATACTGTGGTATTACTCCACCATGCTAATATTAAATCATTTCCAGGTGGTGCAATCTGGTGGAAAAAATATCGAACTGGCCACAATGAAGCACGGTGAAACCATGAAGGTCTGTTAAAAGCAATGTCAAACTATGACAAATCGTCCAATCACTACACTTTCCCCACTAATTTCACATTTCTGTAAATCTGTGCTACAGATTTTGAACCCTGAGGAAGTCGAGAAGATCGTATCTGCGCTGGAGAAAGAAAAGGAAGAGGCGGAGAAGAAAAAGAAAGCCGCAGCCAGTGCAACATCCTGAACAAGCTGTGATCCAAACAAATTTTAAGCAACAATGAATTAATGCACTAAAGGTTGAGGTTTATCAGCCATTTTCCATTTTATTAACAATGGTTCTTTTTTGTACAAAGTCCCCAGTTAATTCATATGCAAAAACAAATAAAGGAAAAACAAAAAAGCCTCTTAAATCAATGCTTGGGGAACAAAGGCCAAAGGCTGACATGGATCATAAATCTACATTCTGCAATTTCAATATTATTTCAGTCATAAAGCATAAATAAAAGTGATTTACTTAGAATCAAATGTTGACGGATCAAATTAATGTGCAATTTAGTTTGTGCAAACATTTAACACATTCACTAATGAATGCAACCAAAATGCCTTTGGACAAGCAAATAAAAAGAAAATTCTCATTTAATAACTGTTACAGTTAAAGTGCAGGACCCCAACTGAAATTATGAAATACATTAGAAAGAAAAAGGAAACACAGGGAGGAGAAATTTTCTATTTACAAAACCACTTGGTGGCTACCTGAAGAAATCATCCAGATCTGCAAGAGAGGAAACAGAATCTACAAGTTACACAAAATGTGCAAGGAAAAAAAATCTGTTACTGTTACCACCTTAAAGTTGATTCTTATAACCAAGCAAGTGTTTACTCCTTACACCAAATGATTAGAATATATTTATTAAAAAGAACAGCATTTAACACCCAGTTTATTTAAAGTTGTGGGACATCATTGCAGCAATAACTTTTTCCATGTTTCCATCCCTTCTGTAAAGCTTCTTTGAGACATTGTCCATTGTTAAGTGCTATACAAATAAATGGAATAGAATAAGCACTTGGTCCATCAGCAGCCTTAAACAAAAAACCCCAGTGACTTCGGTTGCAGAAGCAAACGTCAGACAAGTACGTCTGAGGAGCTGAAATATTTAAAAAGGTCTGCTTGAAATTTTTTGATTTTACTTTCAGAGAAGGTATTACTACAATGACTCAACCCCCATTTAAATAATGCTACATGTTCATCTGAGCTTCATGAGAGGGTTTACAATAACCTTATTTTGAATTTCCCATTTTTCCTAAATAAATCTCTAATCAAGCCCTAAATTTCCCCTTACTTACCCATCACACTCTACCGCTTCCAACAGGTGGTTGAGCAGAGATGTGCTGATTCATCCCTCTTCCTCTCCTCCCTCTGAACCCACCACGAAACCCACGGCCTCTCAGAAAGCGACCAGGAACTCCAAAGGTCTCCACGTTCAGTTTACGCTCCTCCGCCCAAGTCGTACGTCTGAAATCAAGGGTTGGCGTCAATTTGGGAAATTGATTTATTGGAATTAACCGCAACAGTGTGACATTTCAGGGTATCGCCAAATCTACATACAAACAATATTAAGCGGTTATGCAACACTACTGAACACGGGCTCAGAACAAACTGGACCATTTCAAATGATAAATTTGGCATATGAATAGATAGGTGTGATTAAGTTACAAACCCAATACATTGTGAGAGAACAAAAACACAACCAGTTTGAAATACTTTGATTTGAGTTCAGAAGAGACGTTGTCAAAGAAGCTTTTGGCCTTGTTGTAGAAGCACTTTGGGCCAAGCGGATCCTCGTCTGCAGCACCCTCACTGTTCTGAGTCTCCACTCCAGAGTCGGACTTCTCTTTATCTAGAGGAAAAAACCCAAAAAGACTTCAACAGCAGAATAACCAGGATGTACACCTCTCTAATAAACAGCTGCTTCATTAACCTTTGACTTCAGTGTCGTCTTCAGCTTCCTTGATTAGCTCGTCCTTGTTGAACTGCGCGTTAGCCATTTCAAAATCAAAGTCCGACTCAAACTGAAGGGTGGTGGGCTTTGTGTTGGCTACGATAATCTGACCTCGGTTGCGATTCCGGGATCGGCGATTGCCTGCAGGGAAAAAGCAAAAATATCCATGTTTTTAACCTATTAAAAACAGCTTAATGTGCCAATGAAGCAAGCAGAAGATTTTTATGAAATGATTACTTTCCTGTCTAAATATAAAGCTACATAAACATACAAAAAATAAAGGATTTTCAATTAAGCTTTGAGGAACAAACATTCTCTCCTTCATGCCATCTTAAACCTCAAGGTTAAAAGCCTTTGTGACGTCAATCATTTAGAAAATACCTTGTCTCCTCCTCTGGGGTGGCCTGTTTTCATCATTAGCTTGATTTTGCCCTTGTACATCTCCTTGCTGAGCATCTATCCACAACACAAGCAAGCTTCAGTCACTAATTCAAACATGCAACACAAATCAAACTGGTTGGGACCCAAAAAAAAAAAAAAAAAAAAATAGGGTATGCTTGCTCAAAGAGTGAGTTAAACAGCTATAAATGTGATTTACTAGTTATACGACATTTTGGAAATCTAAAGCCAGTATGTGTTATACATTTTATCCTTACTCCTAACATTTATTAGCAGCGGATGACCGTGTAAACAGACCGCAGCCTTCTAACAAGGAACTTTCAGGTTAACCAATAACAGGTGGTCTGGCAGTATACTCAAGTAAAATTTAAATCAAAAGTATTTCAAGACCAAATTTGCTCTAGTGCACTTACCAGAACCTCTTCTGGAAACCATTTGCAGCTACAGTGGAACCACATCATACAAATTTATTTAATTTCGTTCTTAAGGTGAAAATTTGTATTGCAAAACGAATTTCCCCCATAAGAAAATGTAAATGCAGATAATCCATAACAGCCACCCAAACATTTGACCAATACGAAGCATATGTAAACTGTATGGCTGCTTACAAAGAACTGACCAAAGCATTCCATGTCAAGGGTCCTCACAGGAAGACATGCCACCAATTTAGGGCTAAAATAAGAAGAGACCACCCACGCCACCAATCGGTCAACAAAAATACATGAAAAAAAAAAATCACCTAGCTTCCCACCGAAGCAAACGAGTTTTGAACAGCTCTGGGACACGTGCAACTTTCTTCGTATGCTGATGCAAATTTCTTGCAAAATTTCAATTCTTAAAGTGAAAATTCATAAAGGAGGGCATTCAAATGCTGAGCACTGTATTTAGAAAAACAACTAATGTTCACTCTAAACAGTGCTATAATTAAAGCCTAAACTGTCCTGACATGTGCTATAATTACTAACCAAATGCTTGAAGTAATTGCTTCACGCTCTGCCTACACTGATGTGCATAACCAACATCCCATCAGGTGTAAATTGAAAGGCATGGCAAATAGGTCACAGTGGAACACATGGGCCTTATGTAAAATGGGCTCAAAGGGCCATGATTATTACCACAGAAGCTTTCTGGAAGTGATGCGGCAATTTTCACACTGTACTGGGAATGCATGTGTGTTAAAACATTGAGACATGTTTTAATTGGTGTCCATGAAAAATCAACCAGTAACTAATGATACAGTAGCTAGAGATGAGGTTTTAAAAAAAAAAAACACCAAAAAAAAAAACACTGGAGCATTAAATCTTCCTTCAGATATACAAGGACTCAAACCTGTGACAACCCAAGACTAAGGAGGAGATTGCTGCTAACATGGGCATAATTTTATTAATGTTTCACTGATTCAAGAACTATGTAGCAAACTTAGCATTAGACTACAGAGCTAAATGATCGCCACACATTTCCTAATACAGCAAACAGCATGATGTGAGGTCTAACTTGGAGACTCCGACTTGAAGCAGATGATCTGAACTGATCTACACTGGAAGTTAGTGCTAGATTTTAAACAGAGCTCTTACTTGCAGATACGAAGCTCCTTTGTGTTTGAGGACTTCCTCTACCTTGCTGCACCCTGGCACCCTCACGGCCCTGCTGCTGGGATGCCAAGCCTTTTTTTGCAACTGGTTTTTCAGCAGGCACCGTCTGGACAGCCTGTTCCACCATGGGACCTCTTCTTAGAGGGCCATGCAGTCCAGCTCCTTGGACAATACACGACAATGAGAATCTGCACATGCAGGTTGAATAATGCATAATTTCATGCTTCTGTGTGTTCAGTAGTACCAATCAGGTACTATTTTTGCTTTAGAGCCACATGACAAATTGTTATAATGAAACATGCTCAAAAGTATTTAGACTAGATTGCTGTTGAATTCTTGATGAAGTGCTGAATAATTTTCTTAAGAGCAGCTCCAACAAACAGTACATGGGTTGGACTCAAGGTCATTCCAATAGGATGTTAGTGACTTGATGGCAGATGAATGGATTTTTCTGTCCAATTGCTGATATTAGTTAAGGAGTCTCCAATGTCAGAGCTTTGTAACCAGAGGTAAAGCTGTAATTCTCTCTTTTTTTTTTATAAATCTTGAAATTAAACCTACAAAAAAAAATAACCCTTCCACAAGGCTAAGGACACTACAAATGGTTAAACAACTGTAAAGGGATAAAAACACATGCACTAAATATAATGAGTACTTTTTTTAAATTACTTTAGCAATTTTCAGCAAATTGCTATAGAATACATAAAGGAAAATACTCCACTTCTGGAATCAACTTCTGGGTCAATTTCCCTCCCATTTCAGCCCACAAGTGTTTTATTCCTTAGTTACTGCACACATTTTACATTTACGCCATACAATTAGTGTTTCCCTACATATGTTTTAATTGCACTATGTCCAATTTTGTGGAAAGTCATGCATTAATCTGCATTATAAATCTCACAAAAGCTTCTATATAAACAAAATTCACTTTCTCACCCAGGCTGAGTGCAGCAGCATACTGCTGATTGAGCAGAGAGCTGGCAGCAAGGGGGTTATAAGTTGGCATCATGCTCCTATAGGGACTGTAACCTCCCTGAGGGCCATACGTTAACGACGAACTACCCACAGACGACTGAAAGACAAGGAAGGAAATTAAGATAAAAAGATAAAAAAAAAGGAAAGGAGATTGTGATAAGTCCTACCTGAACGATTGCAGGATCCTGAGGCAGACCGTGGTGTAGCTTTGGCGGCTCGCAGACGGTAATGTCTTTGATGTCACTTCCTCTGAAAATTATGTAATCAAATACCTCATCTCGTGGCGGTACGGGTCGGTCTGTAGGTCGTCCCTCTGTACCAAAGGACCTCACTGATCACAGACAAAACAAAACACAATGATCTTTAGAAGCATGAAAGACAAAATGTTTTACAGAGTCTTCAAATAACTTGTTTAAAATAAAATCCAAAAGGTCTAAAGTCAGACCAAATGATATTTGAAACAATCTTCCACCAATATTGTGATCTTGATGAGCCATGTTATTAATACTTCAATTTGAAGTGGAAACCAAAAAAAAAAAAAAATCTTTTGGATCAGATAATATAATTCAGGCCAAGACTCCTATGCAAAACAGATGAAATTGTGTGGAAAAAGTCAGGTTTTCCCCTAGTGGATCTTAGTTTAAAAGAAACTGAGAATTAATAAATCTTAAAAAAAATAATATAAAAAAAAAAAAACACACATTCGGGACCCATTAGCGCAGGAATTTTGGTTCTGCAAACACACCTGGCGCAGTTAATTAACCAGCTCATTAAGACCATGCGGGGTCACATGAGCAGAAAGCCTCGTTTATAAACTAATATTGTCATTAATCATACTGTTAATGAATGAGAAAGCAAATGATAATAATCCAGAAAACATTTACTGCACAGGTCTACCGCAAAGACTCGCAGCTTTAAACATTTGAAATGAAAACACATGGAAGAAATCCTACCTTTAGCCAGAGCCACAGTGGAGTTGTCCGTATCAATAGTGTACAAAATTCCCTCATAGCGGATCTGTGCCTTGGAGATGAGGCTGATTTTACTGCCGATGTAGGGCGTGCCCGTGCTCATGTTCAATGTTATGTGTCGGGCCTCGTTCCTCGTTCAAATAAGCCTTTACTAAAAAAGCGAATTATTATCAGACATAAACCCTCATCACGTTCTACATCCACGAAAACATGGAGAAGTTTGGAAAAACGCGCCGCCATATTTATAAGGCATGGACCTGGCGGTTAAGCCACGCCCCCTCGTTCACACCCGCACACCTGTGGTGCATTGCCGGCACGATGCACACGCACGCACGCACGCACACACACGTAAGTAAGTAAGTAAGTAAGTAAGTAAGTATTTATTTATTTCATGTTATTTGTACATGTAAATGTACCACATTTCATAGAATTTCATGTGGAGAGATTATGCAACATATTATTATTATTATTATTATTATTATTATTATTATTATTATTATTATTATTAAGTATAAAATTTTTCATCTACAGACATACCATCTCACCCTGAAATGATCTTTTTTCCCCATGATTGAATCAGAGCAGTAACAGACAATCAGAATCAACTTCACGTCCTAATGTAACTAATCTGACCAATCAGAATGACTGCATGTTCACTGCCTCAAATTTGGTCGATGATTCTTCTTTTAAAGAATTTAGCCATGGGGATCACAGTGCAGTGACTGTGCCGGTCCCAAGCCGGGTAAATAGAGATGGTTGCGTCAGGAAGGGCATCCAACATAAAGAAGAAGTTGCTTTCGGCTGCTCCCTGTTCGGGGTCGCCACAGCGGACCGACTGATCCGCACAACAACTTGGCACAGGTTTTACGCCGGATGCCCTTCCTGCCACAACCCTCCCATTATTCCGGGCTTGGGACCGGCACTGTATCCAGTGGCTGGAGTTGAGGCATTGGCTGGGAATCGAACCCGGGACTTCCGCATGATAGGCGAGCAACCTACCACTGAGCCACCAATGCCTCCAACATAAAACATTGCCAAATTTAACCATGCGAATTTCATAGCAGATCGGTCGAGGCCCGGGTTAACAACGACCTCCATTTGACCTACAGGGTGCTGGTGGAAATTGGGCTACTGTTGGTCGAAGAAGTAGAGGAGGGAGGAGAGTGCACAGACAGAGAGAGAAGAGGAAAGGTAAGAGTGTAGGACTGAGAATAGGAACTCTGAATGTTGGTACTATGACAGGGAAAGGTAGAGAGCTGGCTGATATGATGGAGAGAAGGAAGGTGGATATACTGTGTGTACAGGAGACCAGGTGGAAGGGTAGCAAGGCTCGTAGTATAGGAGCAGGATTCAAGCTGTTTTATTATGGTGTGGATAGTAAGAGAAATGGGGTAGGTGTGGTCCTGAAGGAGGAGTTTGTGAGGAATGTTCTGGAGGTGAAGAGAGTGTCAGACAGGGTGATGAGTCTGAAGTTAGAGATTGAAGGGGTGATGTTGAATGTTGTTAGTGGTTATGCCCCACAGGTAGGTTGTGAGTTAGAGGAGAAAGAGAGATTCTGGAGTGAATTAGATGAGGTGATGGAGAGTATTCCCACGGGTGAGAGAGTGGTGATAGGAGCGGATTTTAATGGACATGTTGGTGAGGGGAACACAGGTGATGAGGAGGTGATGGGCAAGTTTGTAGTTAAGGAAAGGAACCTTGAAGGACAGACGGTAGTGAACTTTGCTAAGAGGATGGACATGGCTGGGGTTAACACTTATTTTCGGAAGAGGATGAGCATAGAGTGACTTACAAGAGTGGGGGTAGGAGCACAATAGGTAGACTACATCCTATGTAGAAGAGGCAATCTGAAAGAGATTAGTGACTGTAAAGTGGTAGTGGGAGAGAGTGTAGCCAGACAGCATAGGATGGTGGTGTGTAGGATGACTCTGATGGTCTGTAAGAAGAAGAGGTCAGAGATAGAGAAGAAAACCAAGTATTGGAAGCTGAAAAAGGAGGAATGTTGTGAGGAATTTAGACAGAAGTTGAGGCAGGCTCTGGGTGGGCAGGTAGTGCTGCCAGATGACTGGGAAACTACAGCAGAAGTGATCAGGGAGACAGGGAGAAAGGTGCTGGGTCTGTCATCTGGAAGGAGGAAAGAAGATAAGGAGACTTGGTGGTGGAATGAGGAAGTTCAGGATAGTATCCAGAGGAAGAGGTTATCCAAGAAGAAGTGGGACATGGACAGGACTGAAGAGAATAGACAGGAATACAAGGAGTTACAGCGCAGAGTGAAGAGGAAGGTGTCTAAAGCCAAGCAGAAAGCATATGACGAGTTGTACACTAGGTTAGACACTAGAGAAGGAAAGAAGGACTTGTACAGGTTAGCTAGGCAGAGGGATCGAGATGGGAAGGATGTGCAGCAAGTTAGAGTTATTAAAGATGGAGATGGAAGGGTGCTCACAAGTGAGGAGAGTGTACAGAGGAGATGGAAGGAGTACTTTGAGGAGCTGATGAATGAGGAAAATGAGAGGGAAAAAAGAGTAGAAGGGGTGAACTCTGTGTAACAGAAAGTAGATAAGATTAGAAAGGATGAAGTCAGGAAGGCTTTGAAGAGGATGAAAAGTGGGAAGGCAGTTGGTCCTGACGACATCCCGGTGGAGGTCTGGAAGTGTCTAGGAGAGGCAGCAGTGGAATTTTTAACTGGTTTGTTCAACAGGGTTTTAGAGAGTGAGAGGATGCCTGAGGAATGGAGAAGAAGTGTGTTAGTGCCGATCTTTAAGAATAAGGAGTGCATGCAGAGTTGCAGCAACTATAAGGGGATAAAGTTGATGAGCCATACAATGAAGGTATGGGAAAGAGTAGTGGAAGCTAGGTTAAGGAAAGTAGTGGAAATTTGTGAGCAGCAGTATGGCTTCATGCCCAGAAAGAGCACAACTGATGCAATATTTGCTCTGAGAATTTTGATGGAGAAGAATAAGGATGGTCAGAGGGAGTTGCACTGTGTGTTTGTAGACTTGGAGAAAGTGTATGACAGGGTGCCAAGAGAAGAGCTGTGGTACTGTATGAGGAAGTCAGGAGTAGCAGAGAAGTATGTCAGAGTGGTGCAGGACATGTATGAGAGGAGCAGGACAGGGGTGAGGTGTGCTGTAGGTCAGACAGAGGAGTTCAAAGTGGAGGTGGGACTGCATCAGGGATCGGCTCTGAGCCCCTTCCTGTTTGCTATAGTGATGGACCAGTTGTCAGAGGAGGTCAGACAGGAGTCTCCTTGGACAATGATGTTTGCAGATGACATTGTGATCTGTAGTGAGAGCAGGGAGCAGGTGGAGGAAAACCTGGAGAGGTGGAGGTTTGCGCTGGAGAGAAGAGGAATGAAAGTCAGTCGTAGTAAGACTGAGTACATGTGTGTGAATGAAAGGGAGGGAAGTGGAACAGTAAGGTTACAGGGTGAAGAGGTGAAGAAGGTACAGGAGTTTAAGTACTTGGGGTCAACAGTCCAGAGTAATGGAGAGTAATGGAAATTGAAGGAGGTGAAGAAGCAAGTGCAGGCAGGTTGGAATGGGTGGAGAAAGGTGTCGGGAGTTCTGTGTGATAGGAAAATATCAGCGAGAATCAAGGGGAAGGTGTACAGGACAGTGGTGAGAGCGGCCATGCTGTATGGTTTAGAGACAGTGTCACTGAGGAAGAGACAGGAGTCAGAGCTAGAGGTAGCAGAGCTGAAGATGTTGAGGTTCTCTTTGGGAGTGACAAGATTGGACAGGATTAGGAACGAGTACATCAGAGGGACAGCTCATGTTGGACATTTGGGGGACAAAGTTAGGGAGGCCAGATTAAGATGGTTTGGACATGTTCAGAGGAGGGAGAGTGAGTATATTGGTAGGAGAATGTTGGACATGGAGCTGCCAGGCAGGAGGCAAAGAGGAAGGCCAAAGAGGAGGTATATGGATGGAATAAATGAGGATATGAAGCTAGTGGGTGCAAGTGTTGAGGATGCAGAAGATAGGGATAGGTGGAGAGAGATGATTCGCTGTGGCGACCCCTGAAGGGAAAAGCCGAAAGAAGAAGAAGATTTTTCTTTTAAAGCTTATAAAAAATAGCTATATTGTGTTTTTCCCCATGTCTTTCAACTGATACGCTATGCAGGTATATTGAGAACAAAACGTTTTTGATTCGTCGTTTTAATGTTTGTTACTTGAAGCTGTCAAGGACTGTGAAAAAGCATGCTACGCAGTCATAGTTCAGTTCTGGGATTCCCGAGACATACATTATTAATACTTCTGTTTTTCAGTGTAATATGTTCTGTAGGTAAATAATCACTAGATGATAGAAATTAGAAAAACCACACATACACAGTCTACAGGTTCCTAAATTCTTGGAGAAACCATGTCCAACACACTCGTGTTTTTTCTTTGCTAAATACCAAAATGTTCATGACAGGGAATTTCCCAGGATCTGGGTTAGAAACTTGTAGCCTGTGTGATTGAATAATCCAGGATAAGGGTTGGGATCCTTTCACATAGGACGTGCTCCTTTCCTTGGAGGCGCTGAGGTCCGACTGAGACTGAAACAAGCATCATGTGATGTCCTGTATACCACCACAAATGACTGACTGTTAAAGTGGAAAAATACAGAGCAAACAAAATATGTTTCAGAACATGTCCATCAAAAGATTCAAATAAAAATAATTAGAGGTGTTTAATTGTCTTGGATAAAATGTGCGTTTACCACATGCCCTTGTTAACAGCAACTTAAATTGATCTTGTTCATGCAGTTGAGATCAAAGGCTCAGCAGTGGTAGTCTGAGGATGCTGGGATTTGAACTCACAACCTTCCAATATCTTAAACACTGAGCAGCACTTCCCCTTGTGCAAAGTCTAATGAGGTAGCTCTTAATGTATCTCTCAAAACAAACAAAGGAACCCAACAGAAATGTAAATTCGCCCACTCATAGCAGATAGTCAAAGGCTGGAACTGCCAAAACTGATTAAAATTGAAGTGTGTTGAATCTCCAGACAGTTATTTGGTACTTGTAGGCTTTAAAACACAGCTGCTTCACAGAATAATGGAGAGAGTCAAAGCCCCCAACACCACAGTGGGATTTTAACACGTTTAAGGTTTCTCCGAGCTTGTTAAATCCTCTCCTAAACATTTCTCGGTGCATTTACACAAACTGGTCCCAAACCAACAAACTTCTGATCCGCCACTGGAACAGATTTTCACAACACTGTCTTTTTTAAGTAGAGATATAAAAATCAATAGTGGAAACGATGAGCAGGTTGAGCAAAAGCAGTGGTAGCTCAAGAGGTTAGGGCACTGAGTTGTTGCTCTGAAGGTTGACGTTTATCCCTCAGCACCGCCAAACTGCCACAGTTGGGCCCCTGAGCAAGGCCCTTAACCCTCTCTGCTCCAGGGTTTCTGGTTTCTTCTGGTTAGTTATCACATTACCCTGTGTAT
The DNA here is from genome assembly GCA_033459395.1 of Hemibagrus guttatus. Taxonomy (NCBI): domain Eukaryota; kingdom Metazoa; phylum Chordata; class Actinopteri; order Siluriformes; family Bagridae; genus Hemibagrus; species Hemibagrus guttatus. Next base: position 21,324,346 of record JAUCMX010000017.1, read on the forward strand.
ACTGACTATATGTAAGATATACAGTGCGCAATGTACAACCTGTGTTTGTGTTACTGTCTCTATTGCTGCTGGATATCTGGAATTTCCCTCAGGATCAATATCTATCTATCTATCTATCTATCTATCTATCTATCTATCTATCTATCTATCTATCTATCTATCTATCTATCTATCCATCCATCCATCTATCTCATGGCTGACCCTGAGCTCTGACCCCAACCATCCAAAGCTGGGATATGTGAAGAAAGACTTTCACTGTAATGTATATGTCACAAAAATAAAGGCCTCTTCTCTTCAAACAGGGTCAATATCCCTGGGCCATATTCAGCTTGAAATATTAATATACATTTATATAAATATTACATATCTAAATCAACTGAGAATTTGTCACATGATGGAAACATGGAGCAAAAATCATGTTTTTAATCATTTGCATAATTTCATGTTGAATGCGACAATATCCAATAATAATTTTCAAATGAAAGGTTTAGCTGGCAATTTGAACTCTATATTAACATAAAAGAAACATTTCTTTTATTTAATTTTTTTTATTTTAATTTTTAAATATTCAGAAATTTCAAAAATTCGCCATAAGAGGTCACTGCTGCCTCAAAAATACATTTCAGTGAGGCGGCACCGCAGCATGCTTAGGCAGCATTTGGGCACCTGAAATAAAGTCTTTCCTATAGAGAAGGCATTTTGGAACAAAAATCTAAGTGAATTTGAGTGTTAAACGTGTCCTACTCAGAGAGAGCTAATTAATAGTAGGCTAATTAACATTCCTCACATCCTAAATCCTCATTGAGGGTGTTAGAGCTGGAAAATGTGCATTAGCAGACATCGTGAAGAAAACATCTAGCGATGAGGAAGTAGCTGGTGATATGTGTGCACAATTCTAATACAACGGCTATAATTTACCCCTCAATATAAGGAATGAGCTACAAAGCCGAGTGTGAAACTAAATGACAAATGTTAGATACTCTACATGTCCCTTCTCCACTGTTTTTAAAGGAAATGAGTCAATGAGCTAAATCAGGTGCGTTAGAAAAACAAACACATGCATAGTGCAGAATTGGAAAACACTAATCTAACACATTTTACTATCAAAAAGAGCACTGTGTGAAAACTGTGGCTCTAAAAACATTTCATTGCTCGAATATTCAGTTTCCTGTGGACTGTAAAAGCAGAGCAGATGTTTTTTTTATGGCATTTCAACAGTATACTTAACAGAAAGTGCGAGCATGGCCGACGTGAGTATGCAGAGCGGTTTCAGCGAGCGTGCTCATTAAAAGTTATCACAAGGTGCTGTCATTTGTATGCACACAAAGGTATTAGCGAGCGTGGTGCAGCAAAGTGAGCATGGAAAGCATTTTACTTTGACTTCACTGCTCTGTGTTTGCCAATACATTTGATTTGCGGCAGCTCGCACACATTTAATAACCTGATCGCTGACACTGGTTCGTGTGCTCAGGTCAACCCTGCTCTCGCTTCGTATTAAACATACAGTCTGAACATAGACCACGCTAAATGCTGTGTCCCAAATGATTCATTTGCGGTCTCATGGTCTTGACTTTGCTCTTGGCAACAAGGCTTTAAGACGTCTTACTTGTCATTTTACGCCTCAGATGTATTTACAGTGGGCAGTGGTGGATCAAGTGGTTAAGGCTGTGGGGTGTCGATCAGAAGGTTGGGGTTCAAGCCCTAGTACTGCCAAGCTACCACTGTTGGGCCCTTGAGCAAGGCTCTCAACCCTCTCTTTTCCAGGGGTGCTGCATTATAGCTGCCCCTGTGCTTTAACCCCAAATTCCTCAGCTGGGATATGCAAAGAAAAGAATTTTACTGTTCTATAATGTATGTGCGGTGATAATAAAGCCTTCTTCTTCTTCTTCTTCTTCTTCTTCTTCTAATTATTATTATTTACACAACAATAACAAGGTGTTGGACTACTGATTGGAAGGTTGTTAGTTTGAATCCCAGGACCACTACACTGCCACTGCTGGGCCCTTGAGCAAGGCCCTTAACCTCAATTACTCAGTTGTATAAAAAAATTTGATGAATGTGCCAAAAATGTAAATATAAACAACCTTGGTGTTGGAGACCCAGCACATGTCTCTTACACAAAACCCTTTGTTATTATATGTGAGAACTAAATACAGCAGAATAGCTAATACTCCCTTGGGATCCAGACACATCACATTTTTTCTTCACATGAATCACATCACTGAACTCACGCCACCTCCTACAGGAAGTCTCAGGTTTGGTACTTTTGTGCTCCGGTTCCTGGTCCGCACACCAGTTTCAACATTACCAATTTTTCATGCTAACTGCAAACTAAACTGCCAGCCACTTAAGTGTATTTACAGCCAAAACATAAAATTCACAATGACGTATTACGGTTACATCAAACTGCCAGACAGTGTGCTGGAGTTAATACAGCTCAAAATAACCTCATGCAAGAAAAATGGGTTTAATCCGAGCTCAAAATCGGCAAACTGTGTGAATGACTCTCATGTTACTGAGTTTATGTTTGAATTTTCAGTATTAAATCCACATGCTTAACTCAATAACTGTGCTAGATATCATATATACACTCTTCCTCTTAAAGTGGCCTAGAGTTTTCATAGCCTGGGGTTTAATCCAGGCTTTGATTGAGGTTTTTCAAGCAGCTTCGACAAACACAGCTGTCAGGTTACAGTAATAAACTAACCTTAAAAGCAGGTTATTAACTGCTTCAGTCAGCATGGCCTCAATCACAGCTGAAATATTTATAAGGAGACATGCATAATTGCTGAACACTGTTTTTTTCTTGAGACAGACAGAGTTCAAAGGGAAGGTTTGATCATTTGATTTCTTGCAAGAATCAAGGCTTGGTGTCTAAATATGTCACAATAGTTTATCATCAATTGAACTAAACCAAGGATGAGACAGAAGCGAATTATGTTTAATAAAAAAGTCAGTTTTTACAGGTATCATGTCAGAAAATTCCTTCAGCCTAAATATGTAGATGAGACATTCGATTATTATCTCTGTCTACACATCTAAACCGGACTGACATCTTCGATATCGTGGACTTGTAATAAAAAAAGGGGTCGTTCTGACCCGATTTAAACCTAAAGGTTAATGATAGATGAAAATGAAGATTCCTTGAGGGCCACATCAGAGCCGACGCTGAGCTGAACCGAGCCGGACTTAAAAAAGCGGTGATAATTAGCTGCCGAGTTCAGGCTGGAGTGTCGCATTTGGGGAAAACATTAAACTCTGAACCACTTGGCATGGAGTGTGACCCTTCTGATGTATAACGGAATTAGGCAGAGAAGAATGATGAGCAGACGGAGCAGCTGGAGGCGTGTCTCATCTTTATGCTGCTGAAACGCTAGCTACGTTCAGAGTGATAGAGCTGCATCTGTGCTAATCGCCTGAAGCTAACGCTGCTAACATTAACAGTTCGTGGCAGAGGAGATTAAAAAAAGAATACTGAGTACTCTATGGTATTATGTCGTATAAAACTTTTGGTGCATTTTTATTCCAAATACCTGGCTAATTTTCAATGTGGAATATCTTCGCAGGTTTCTATGGAATGAATCATTTTCACTCTAAATTAGGATGAGATCACTGAGTATCATGGAGGAATGAGTACACAAGAGGCTGGTTTTTAACTGACAAAGACATTTATTTATATTTTGTATTTGTAATTCCAAAGAAAATGCCAGAGAACACCAGTATAATAGCATAAAATTTATGTTAACCTTTTGCTGTGAAAGTCTACTGAGAAAAAAAAGACATAATGTTGTTAATAGTAGCACACAAGTATAAACCATTTGCTTACTTTTTTCTCTTGAATATTTCTTACTTTCTCACTCTGCTCCTACTACTGCTGCTGTAATGTTGGAATGTCCCTGTGGAATATCTATCTATCTATCTATCAAACTATCTATCTATCTATCAATCAATCAATCAATCAATCAATCTATCTATCTATCTATCTATCTATCTATCTATCTATCTATCTATCTATCTATCTATCTATCTATCTATCTATCTATCTATCTATCTATCTATCTATCTATCTATCTATCTATCTATCTATCTATCTATCTCGTGAATCCCCTCTCGCACTGTGAGCCGAGCTGTGCAGCACAGTGCTACAGTGCTTTATTTCACTTCTGTTTCTGTTCCACTTTGTTCCTTGTTTAAATTACGTATCTGTTACGGGTAGCAGGGCTGAGGGTGAACCACTAGGGGGCCCTCAGTAGGGGTTGTCATGTCATGTCTGTTTATGTTTATGTTTATGTTTTGGCCATGTGTGTGTTTAAGCCCCGCCCTAGCCTAATGTGTGTTCCTGCCCCTGATCACCTGTTCCCAATGTTTCCCTGATTATGTTCTCCATTTATAGTCCTGTCTGTGTCATCATTATTTGCTAGTCCTCGTTTGCATGTAGGCCGATGTGGCGTCGCGGTTTCTGTTCCATGTTCTGTTCATGTCTCGTGTTTGATGTTTAATAAACCACTTTTTGTGTCCCGGAAGCTTCACGTTGGGTCTGTTATATCCAGCCGGACACCGCCGGTCGTAACAGTATCCATGTGCTTTTGTTCTGATTTCTGTCTTGTCTCCACCTGTTTTGTTGTCTCTTTCCTTTGTGCATCCTGATTAATCTCACCTGTTTTCAGTTACCATTTTGAGTTGATCAGTATTTAACCCCTTGCGTGTGTTTTATTTGATTGTGAAGTTCCATGTTTTGAATCCGTGATGATATCGAGTTTTTGTTCCTTGTTTACTCCACCTGTTCTAGAACCTGTCTCTGCCTTGCGTTTCTGTCTTTGCCCTTGTAGCCCTGTCTGATCCAAGGTTAGAACACAGCCTGTTTTTGACCATGTTTTTGCCGTTTGCCCGTTTGGATTGATTAAATGCTCGCCTGCACTTGTGTCCTCTCAGCCTGCCTCTGCCCCTGTGTTTCACCTGACACTATCTATTATCTGATGTTGAGGCTTGAGCACAGACAATAAATATTAGATTTCCATGTAGATTTACTGTATTTGTGACAATTAGTTAATGTAAGGAAAAATTACTAAACCAAACCAAAATAAGTCTAGAGAATATTTCCAAAGCCAACCTGGCTAAGATTAGAGAATATTCATAAACCAAACCAAAATAAGACCAGAGAATATTCTTAAACCAGTCTGAGCTAAGATTAGAGAATATTGCCAAACCAGTCTGAGCTAAGATTAGAGAATATTGCCAAACCCATCTTAGCTAAAATTAGAGAATATTCACAAACAAACCTAGCAAAGATTAGGGAATAGTCCCAAACCAAATCCAGCTGGGACTAGGAAATAATACTAAACCAATCTAAGATAAGATTAGAGAATATTCCCAAACCAAACCTAGATAAGATTAGAGAATATTCCCAAAACAGTCTAAGCTAATATTAGAGAATATTCCCAAACCAAACCTAGCTAAGATTAGAGAATATTCCCCAAACAATCTTAGCTAAGTTTAGAGAATATTCTCAAAACAATCTTAGCTAAGATTAGAGAATATTCCCAAACCAATCTAAGTAAGATTAGAGAATATTCCCAAACCAAACCTAGCTAAGATTAGAGAATATTCCCAAAACAGTCTTACTAAACAAAACCTAGTTAAAACTAAATAATATTCCCAAACAAATCTTAGCTAACTTTAGAGAATTGATACACAGAGCTGGTTTCATATAGGTAACCGCCTCCAGATAAATAAATCTGTACAAATCTCGTTTAACACGAAAGTCGAACGTAGCAGTCGTTCCTTTATTCACTGATTATCTGCTGAAAAACCTCAGACCTCTAGGGTATAATTCAGAGATTCAAGCAGGTTAGGTCTTGTCTGCTGTAACGCACCAATTTCTCCTTCATAAATACAGAGTTTAAAATGTCATCGCTGCATCTCCGGCCGCGAAACACCGAAACATCCTCGGCCTATCTCTCACAGTAATTGAACAAATTAGCCGTGAACAGCTGTTACCTGTTAAAATGACCCGCTTCTGTTTTAGTGCCTCGGACGAGAGGTCCGATAACATCTGCACACACAGCTGTTAGACGTCCCGGGCAGCTCATTTGCTTCTCCACGTTCAATATATCACGACAAACATAATTACCTAGACATGTCTTTTTATTAGCGACTCAGCACACGCTGAAGTCCTGGCACTTCGTAGTTCTGAGTTTGCCTTTGGTGAAGTTGTAAAAGTGGAAGGTTACCTTCAGCGACGAAGACTAAACACTGCTGCTGCAATAACATAACTAACGTCCATGTTGGACAGGCAACATCATAATGAAGTGAGTGATTATGCCACACACAAAGAAGTGCTAGTATTTTTGAATATGCACGATTCTTCCTTGAAATACAGGAAGCATATTGCTTTTCTCTTCCTGCTTTCCAGCTGTCAGATTTTTAATTCTGAACTCTATTCTCTATTCTTTCTAATTCTAAGGGGAGAAACAGAAGCATTTGAGAATTATGACATGCTGTGGGAGTAGATTTTAATCTGCCAGGCTGGAGCCTTAGGGTCATTTCACACTGTCATAATCAAACAACAACAAGAAGCAAATATTACCATAAAATGTGCTAAAATAATAATAAAAGATTTAGTATGGAAAAAACAAAGAACAGACATATAGTTAGAAAGGAAATAGTAATGTGTTACAACCAGTGGTGGCTCCCTTAAAGTTAGCCATAGAAGAATGCTAGTTTAACACGTTAACAATAATTATATATTTTAATAACAAAATAAAATCAATTGTACTATTCCACTGTTAGTCATATTATTATTTATTTACAATAAAAAAAATCAAAACTGTATTTCATTCATTCATATGTGTGTGTTTGTGTGTGCTGGACACTGGACAAACAAGTGTGTATGTACGTCCATAAACTTTTGAAAAGCATGTGACTTGAGGCTGAGCTTTGATTGGCTTGTTTCAAATTTTCCTTCGAAGCCTCCCACTTTTGTTGTTAGCGAATCAATATTGTTTTTATATACAGTGGGGCAAAAAAGTATTTAGTCAGCCACCAATTGTGCAAGTTCTCCCACTTAAAAAGATGAGAGAGGCCTGTAATTTTCATCATAGGTACACTTCAACTATGAGAGACAGAATGAGAAAAAAAATCCAGAAAATCACATTGTCTGATTTTTAAAGAATTTATTTGCAAGTTATGGTGGAAAATAAGTATTTGGTCAATAACAAAAGTTCATCTCAATACTTTGTTATATACCCTTTGTTGGCAATGACAGAGGTCAAACGTTTTCTGTAAGTCACCACAAGGTTTTTACACACTGTTGCTGGTAGTTTGGCCCATTCCTCCATGCAGATCTCCTCTAGAGCAGTGATGTTTTGGGGCTGTTGCTGGGCAACACGGATTTTCAACTCCCTCCAAAGATTTTCTATGGGGTTGAGATCTGGAGACTGGCTAGGCCACTCCAGGACCTTGAAATGCTTCTTACGAAGCCACTCCTTCGTTGCCCGGGCGGTGTGTTTGGGATCATTGTCATGCTGAAAGACCCAGCCACGTTTCATCTTCAATGCCCTTGCTGATGGAAGGAGGTTTTTACTCAAAATCTCACGATACATGGCCCCATTCATTCTTTCCTTTACACGGATCAGTCGTCCTGGTCCCTTTGCAGAAAAACAGCCCCAAAGCATGATGTTTCCACCCCCATGCTTCACAGTAGGTATGGTGTTCTTTGGATGCAACTCAGCATTCTTTCTCCTCCAAACACGACAAGTTGAGTTTTTAAGCAGAAGCATTTGAGAATTATGACATGCCGTGGGAGTAGATTTTAATCTGCCAGGCTCGAGCCTTAGGGTCATTTCACACTGTCATAATCAAACAACAACAAGAAGCAAATATTACCATAAAATGTGCTAAAAAAATAATAAAAGATTTAGTATGGAAAAAACAAAGAACATTAAGTGGGAGAACTTGCACAATTGGTGGCTGACTAAATACTTTTTTGCCCCATTGTATTTGGCTTAATGTGATTGGACCATTCTCAACGAGTCTCATTACCGCTCAGCAGATTGTCAATTAACGGACAGGTACTAGGGATGGGCGATACCACAATTTTTTAATGCAATGCGATACCGATACTTTTTGTTACAATTTTAACGATACCGATACCACGTATTATTTTAAATGTGAATGTGATTTTTCAAAATAATGTTCATTTTTAGAAAAAAGATTACATGTAAAGGCAAATTTCATGCACCTACTGGCCATTAATAAATTTATTAGAAAAGAAAATTTGACAAAAAATAAGTCAAAATGCTCAAACAACCTTCTTACAAAAATATTGATTAAACAACAGAAATCTTAATAAAATAAATACCAACAACATAAACTCTGCATATTTTCACTTATTTCTTTTTTGTAAGCCGGACAATGTTTCTTAATCTTCAAAATTCTATTGTACTTTCTACATATTAAGCAAAAAAATATTGATTAAATAACACAACATAAATCTTAATAAAATAAACTAAAATACCAACAACATAAACTATGCATACTTTCACCTATTTCTTCATTTTTAACAGACCATTTTTTCTTTATCGTCAACTTTTTACATTTTTGTATTATTTAGCAATGCTCAGAAAGATACTGTAAGATCACTGCAATTGTTGATAAAGATTTCCTAATCTTTGAGCTGTAGATTAGAGTTTAAGAAAAGCAACATGTTCACATTTTTTGGTGTCAGCCAATTTCACCTCTGACTGATTGTCTCTATGTCACATCTGGGCGCCCCCGCCCTATGTGGGGCTCGAACCCGGACCTCCGTGGTTACCGCGTGCACGCGCCTGCATGCTGTGGAAGGGAGACCCATATACGGGATTCAAAGAAGCACTGCTTTATTAACATAAACACAAGACATGGGGAAAACTAACTTAACTACTAAGACATGACACTAAACTAAAAACCAAAAATAACATGAACCAGTACGTGGGCATGACTCATGACACTAAACAATGACCAAACAAGACAGATACACAAGGATCCATATTTATAGGGCTAGACATCGTGGTAAATGGGGAACAGGTGATTACAACAGGGTGGAGAACAATGGGACGGGCATGGCACAAAATACAAATGAAGAAGCAAGCTTCCGAGCTTCGCCTGCCAGCGCTCTCTCCAGGCCTGGCAGGGAACTGCCCAGCTGTTCTTGACGCTCTCCTGCCTTAGAAAACAGCCTCTCTGCTGGAACAGAGGTTGCAACAATACCAAGGTATTTTTTTTGCCAGTTTGCTGAGCAGTGGAAATGTGTTCTCATTTTTTTTCCACCATTGCAAAAGGTCCTCACTTCTTGGGATCACCTTTTCTTCCATATATCTGTCCATTTCAATGTATGTGTCTGTATTGGCTGTGCGTTTTGGATGTTGAACAGTCTGCACCCTTCCTTGCAGCAGGTGACTCTTGTGGCACTGACAAGGCTGTTCCCATAGAGGTGGCTGATGCAGAGGGTTCACTGGTTGTTGCCTGTCTGTGCAGGGCTTGCATATCACTGATAAGCCGTGATTTAATGTTTTCTACATTTTCAGTATCACAAAACACAATGTTTTTGAACCTAATGTCCAAAAAGGTGCTATCTTCAAGAGTATAGTCGTGCTCAATGTTCTCAAAGCGCCGTTTGCACTGTGTTGCAAGCTGTAAAGCCAAAGTGCTACCCTTCTGCCCGACAGACATGGTTGCATTTTGGAGAAAAGAGACCAGAGGTATGACTTTTGAAATGTTTACATACTGCTCCACTGAAACGTCCTTAGTGGCTTCTTCAAAGGGCCTGAGGGCTTCAATGGCTTGGCTGATACAGGACCATTCTTCATCATTCAAGCAAAAGGTGTTTCTCCCAAGAAGACAAAGTGCTGTTGTAACAGCTTGTCTTTGCTCCGTCAGTCTCTCCAGCATGTAGAACACTGAATTCCACCGGGTCTCTACTGCTTAAATTAGTTTGTGCTCTGGCAGTTGCAAGTGAATTTGCACTTCCTTTAACTTGTCAGATGCTTTGGTGCTATGGTGGAAAAACCCGAACAATAGCACCACAATTCTCGAGGATGGACTCCAAATTTGTCTCAGCCTTAATGGAGTCTTTAACAACCAAGTTAAGGGTGTAGGAAAACATGGAATATGTTTTCATTGGGTTTTCTGCACAGCTGAAGGCATATTAGCCCCATTATCAGTAATAACAGCAAAGACCTTGCTGGTAATGCCCCAGTCACTGGATATTTTTGTGAGGAGCTCAGATATATTTTATGCTGTGTGCTGTACAGCTACATGGACTGTCTCAAGAGTGCAAGCCTGCATCTGCCAATTGTGGTCAATGAAATGTCCTGATACAGTCAAATAGGCTTCAGTTGTTCTTGATGTCCAAATGTCACTTGTTAAAACCACACTGCTTGCAGAATCTATGGAGTCCTTCAGCCTGGTTTTGACTTACTCATAGAGCTTTGGAATTTCACTCGAAATCAAGGATTTACTACCTGGGATATTGTATCGGGAATCAACCACCTTCATAAAATGAGGGAAACCTGCGTCCTCAACCATTGAAACTGGTTGTAAGTCAGTAACAATCATTTTGGCTAGGCTCCTTGTGATGTCTCGGGCTTTTTGAGAATCATCTGAAAAGGATAAAGGTTTTCCATTACACATACATACATACACACACACAGTATATACTGTATATACACACTGTACACACACGCGCGCGCACGCAAGCATGCACACACAGTATATATACATATACAGACTTACTGGTATTCCTAACATTAAGGGAAAATTCCATACACCATTATTTTTATACTTTACAAACTGTATATTCTATCCCCAGAAGGTCAGAATTTATTGGTATTATTATACTTGCTGTGGGGATGTTTTTGGTTTCTATAACGTAAGGAATACTAGTACATCCCCATACACACAGAAGTGCGGGCACACACACACACTTTTATATTCATTCCTATTCACCTAATGGTAACGAGTTACAATCAATAAGTTAAGAAATTACTGTGCTTTTTGTACCTGGACAGGGTTTGCCTCCCTTAAAACTCTCCTGTAACGTCTTTTGTCGGGCAGAGGAAGACTGGGCAACTTTTTTTTTGTTCTGCTTCTTTGTACGTTTCAGGGTGTGTTGTCTGTAAGTGTTACTAGTATTGTTGCTGTGTGTGACCATCTTATCACAAGTATTGCACAAGTATTGCATCGTGCAATATTTTTTTTCCGTTGTAGAGAAGTAACACCACACCACGCTACGTTTGCATGCATAGCTGAATGGCATTTAGTTATGCAAAAATTATTAATATAGTTAAAATATCGATACTTTTTAGAAAATATCGATACCAAATTAGAAGCTTTTGAGTATCGTTATATCGATACTCCAGAATCGGTGTGCACATCCCATACAGGTACTGATTAATGTGGAAGCAGGCAAAATATCTCAAGATGAAAGAAAATTCGGTTCTATCTTTACAAAAATACCCTTTCACAAGGCCTTTGGATGAAGAAAAGAAAAGAAGGAGCTTGGAGCAGATCCACCCAATCGACCTAATTTTCAAATTCAGCAGCAGTCAAGCGATGGCGGTGCTTTTCCAGCACTTCTTATTGAATGCATTGGCCATGCTGTCAGTGGAAAAGAGACTGGTGACTGAGATGATTGACTTTAGCCAGAAGGTCTTTGAGAAATTTGCAAGCCAGAAAGAAAGGAAAGCAAAATTTATTTTCAAATAGTGCCACAGGCCTGGAATTAGGCAACTTTCCAGTGTGTGTGTGTGTGTGTGTGTGTGTGTTTTTAATGATTACCTTCATTACTTCATTACTGATAATAAACCCACATTGAACTCAAATGAGTCTGATGAAGTCAATAAGATCAATAAACACTTCTTATCATGTTAACTGCAAACTTTTCTGTGATGAAAAAGTTCAGGCTTTAACTCAGACTGTCACAGAGTGCTGACACTGGAGACTCCTTCCATCAATTCCTGCAAGCACTTAAATGAGCTGGGTACTATAGAAGCAGTTTCTCAGTTCTTTGGTTAACTGCATTTATTTACCATCTTATTCAGCTTAAGGAAGAAAAAAGAAAGGCTAGGGACAGAATGACTGATAATATCTGCTAACCCATAAGGGATATTAACAATTAACTTGTTTCACTGGTTTTCTACATCATTAAATGTAACAATAAATGGATAAAAGTAACATGTCTTGTTGTGTCATATATTAACATAATAATTGTTGGCAAATTGCTCGGGAATGAGAGGAAAAAAAACTTGTTATGGGGAGAATAGCGTTGAATCATTTTTCTTCTTTATAATATTTATGGAATGTTTAATAATTTATAATGTAAAAGGATTTAGATATTTGTTATGTGGGATATAACTAATTGGTTATTTAAATGCTAGCTAACTAATCTTTGTAAAAATTAGATTGACTAAAGACTTGCTACGAGTTATTTTTGAGGATTTAGTTGCTAAGATCTGGCAACCCCACCAGCTAAGGTTATTATTATATTTACAAATTATATCCACAATAATATCCGCTTTCCTCCACTTTAATACACTGTACGTTTCACTGATTATTAACTTACACATACATCTTCATGAAAATAATTTTACATTAAGTTATAAGATGAAATTAGAAATCTTATTGCCTATATTGAAATATTAGCTGAAATATTTGGTGTAAAAGAAACACTTTGAGCTTGTTTTTGTCAGCTGTAATATCCAGAAAAAAAAAAACCCTACTGTAATGGCTCAGTGAAGTGGAGCTTCAGGCTAGCGTGGCTCCTGCAGTTACTGTGTAATAATGTTAGCGTTAGTGAGTTTGGGCAGAACTGTCCAGATGAAATTGTGCTGACTGCATCTCAGATTAGATCACTCAGCTCCTAAACTCAACTAGAGGGAGAAAAATGGCGAAGGCCGAAGGAGGAAATTCGAATTAGGACGGTGAGGATGGAATTCATCCTGCCTCTTGTCTACTGTTTGGATCCATCGTACCTACAGAATTTTCTTCTTCCTCTTTAGTGAATAAATTGCTGTCGAATGATATTTTTCTTTTGTGATGTCAGTGAACAATACATGATAATGAGCGAGCAGGTATTTCATTATATAATGTACTTGCTAGTTGTACAAATTGTGTTAGTTAATCAGTCTCATTATATATTTTAATTATATACCATTGTTTGAACACCTTGAATGGGCATGAGCCACGTAATCTAAACCTTGCGCCCTTGAGCAAGACCCTTAACCCAAACTTCTCCATGGACACTGTGTAATGGCTGACCCTGTGCTCTGACCCCAACTGTGAAGAAAGAATTTCACTGTGTAGTAATGTACATCATCAACAATATGCAGGACCCACCATGGTCTCTTATCCGCTTACTTGGATATTAACAAACGCACAAACTTCCTTGTTGTGTTCATATATGCCACATTAACACACACAACACATGCATACAGCTTTACCTTCCTACCTCAAACTGTGAGTTCTGCACTGGTCCACTAATCAACAATTAATGTCCAGTTAATGTTTCCATTTCTACACTGACTCTAGTAACGTTGACTCAATGTAATGTTTGCAATGGACTGGAAATGGACTTACGGGACATTTTCAACCAGTGTAAATAAATAAACGAGTGATGTTCAGGCTGTGGGTCTGATCTAAAGTGAGTCTGCTGGCTATCAGTGTGTTTTAGACGTGTGTGTTTCCCTCTGCTGGATAACCTTACACAGAATTCTACTAGTTGAAGATCACATTTGTGCTGCTTTTTAGATGAACAAGCACTCGGAGCATCTCAGAGAGCAGACATGGGTTCGATCTCAACATTTACTTTGAAGATACAAACATTTGTGTGGAAAAAAAAACAACTCACCGTTTTTGCTTTTTTTGGAAATACTAAAAAAGTGAAACACTACAAATTCTTAAAGTCCTGAGTGTCTACTTACATATGAGCTTCATATTAACCTCCACTGTAGAGTGGGACATGACAAAGAGACATTCAATCATCAACATGGACACAACAACAACAGGAGGAAACTCTGTGTTTGGCCTCTGGGAGAGGAAGAGGAATAAAGCACTTTACGTTTGAAAAATGTTTTTATTTCAAATTCATATGTGAGGACCTCGTCAACGTGCTGTAACAGAAAACATACCGCTGATACAAGGCCCTGAATGTTAATACCAGAAACTTATGGCTTTTTCTTCTCTTCCGCTTATAAAGTATTGTTATCATATTACCACACAGATGAGATTTTATGCTCTTATTGAATCACACTGAGACTTTTCTGATGTCCTTCATTATCCACTTAAACTGATGGCGAAGGCAAATATTGATTCACAGTGTGCGTGATGTGGCAGAGGTCTTTCTCTCACTCTCCCTCCCTTCATCTCTCTCTCTCTCTCTCTCTCTCTCACTCTCTCTCTCTTTTCTTTTTCTCTTTCTCTCTGTCTCTCTCTCTTTCTCTCTCACTCTCTCCGTTTCTCACTCTCTCTCTTCATCCCCCCCCCCCCCCCCCCCTCTCTCTCTCTCAGGTTCACACAGAGGCCAAGCACTTGTTTTTTTTTTTTGCATAACAGCTCACTCTGGCAACAGAATCAATAGTGATGCGGTTCTCGCTTTTGCTTATTACGAGACGATGCACAACACACCCACTGACTCGTCTCACACACGCACACAGACACACACACACACACACACACATACCAGGTGTGTGATGGTAAATAAAATATAAAGAAAATGCAATAAATGCAAAAATAAAAAAATGTAATAATACAACTATTATTATTATTATTATTATTATTATTATTATTATTATTATTATTATTATGTAACTAAATATTATTAACAACTTTATTTATTTATTTAGATATTCATCCATTCACACATGATTTCAGTTGGTAAGGAAGAAAAAAAGAAAGAAAGAAATCTCACTCCCCAACACACACATACACACACACACACACACACAGGCTGGTATGTGGTAGAAATATAAATACAAATAATAATAGCAACAATGCAAATTTATGTATTTATTTATTTTTTGATTTATTGATTGATTTATACATGCTTTTATTCTGTGGCAGAAAATAAATCAAACATGAAAATAAACCACAAAGAAGGTGTGTGCTAATAAATATATAAATAAATACACACATACGGTACATACATAGATTTTTATTGTTGTTATTTTTGTTTTTCAGGCTTTTTATTTTTGCATTTATTGCATAGTCTTTATATTTTATTTACACACACTCCCCACACACACACACACACACACACACACACACACACACACACACCCCAACCTGGTGAAACTCTTCTAGTCTTGCATGCAACATGACTGTTTTATTGCCACTTTTTCATGTAAAGTATTGCTGTAGTGACCAGTTTTTTGTGTGTGTGTGTGTGTGTGTGTGTGTGTGTGTGTGTGTGTGTACTTAGCCCTCGTTGTGTGTGTCTCGGCTCCATGCTGAGCTGAAACTGATGGATTTCCTCCTCATTGCTGTGCAGTAATGAGGCCACGGCCTCTTGCCCTCTTTCCACTCTTCCTCTCCTCTTCACACTCTTCTTTTCTCTCTCTGTGTATTTTTCTTTGTCTCTCTTTCTGTTTCTCTTTCTTCTGATTTCTTTCATTTTCTCTATCCTCCTCTATCCCATTTCCATTTCCCTCTATCCTCTCATTCCTTTTCTCTATTCATGTCCCCGCATGTCTTAGCACATTAATATTCTTCTCCACCTCATTTCTTCCTTCTTTCTTTTTTACCCCTTATCACTTCACTGTTTCTCTCCCTCTTTGCACTCCTGATGGATGGAGTGATGAGGCTGATGGAGGTGATCAGCAGGACGCCTGTAATGACGCACGCTCCGTGATCCACCCTGAGGCTTTTCCCCTTACATGCTCTTCTGTTTATCTATTCTACTGATGAGTGTGTGTGAAAGAAAGAAAGAAAGAAAGAAAGAAAGAAAGAAAGAAAGAAAGAAAGAAAGAAAGAAAGACATTTGAAATATATGGGTTTGCACCTTATATGGGTGAAATATTTTCTCTTCCTTGAGTTTGTCTTCAAAAATTTTTGAAATATTAGCCCATAACACCTCAGCCTATTATTTCTTTATTTTTTCTTAGACACTTTTTTTCCACAACCATGAATTATTCAGTAACTACGTCTCAGAAAAACTTTTTTATACCAGTCTTTTAAGGGTCCCTCTGGGACAGAATTTTGCACACACTAGATTGAATATATATATATTTTTTAATTTTCTGAACGCACATATTTTTTTATTTTTTTTAAAGACAAATGTAA
The DNA here is from genome assembly GCA_033459395.1 of Hemibagrus guttatus. Classification (NCBI taxonomy): domain Eukaryota; kingdom Metazoa; phylum Chordata; class Actinopteri; order Siluriformes; family Bagridae; genus Hemibagrus; species Hemibagrus guttatus. Next base: position 21,340,657 of record JAUCMX010000017.1, read on the forward strand.
AAATGTAAACAAGTAGTTTTCAGGAAGTTCTCTCGCAGTGTTGATGTTTTTGTTATTTTTCTAAAATCGCAGAAAATGAAAGTAGGAAACTTTTTTTAATCCCTATTTTCACTCCCAAATTGGTCACCTAGCAATTCCAGCTTCCCAATTTGTCCCATATCATAAGTTGTACCCACTGGGGTGGTGGTAGCTCAAGTGGCTAAGACTCTGGGTTGTCCACAAGATCGGGGTTCAAGCACAACCATTCTGCCCTTGATCACTGCCCCTAACCCACCCTCCAGGGTTGCTACATCATGGCTTGCCCTGAGCTCTGACCCCAACCCTGCAAGGATGGAATATCCAAAGAAAGAATTTCGCTGCACAATAATGTATATTTGACAAATAAAGGCTACTTAATTTGAAGCCACATGAAGCGGTGCCAAATTGCTGCTCCTGCTGCATCACAGGGACATGTAACACACTCAGTGGAACATGTTATCTATCCTCTTCTGTATAAATGAGCTCACAGACATCATCGATTGGTCTAGTATCACTCGGAATGCCAGGAGACAGACACGAGACAGACAAGGGACAGAGAGTATGCCCTCCCCCTTTTCCCAGGAGGGATAAATGGTGATATTTTGCAAATTTGGCTCTCTTTGGCATCAGGAAGCATTCAAACTGACAAACTTGGGAATCTCTTAGTCTATCTTCAGATCCAAAATCCACCAATCCTGACCTTAAAAAAGGTCCTTAAAATGCTAAAAAAAAAAATAAAATAAATGTAAGTTGCTCTAGATAAGGGCGTCATCCAAACGCTGTAAATGAGCTCAGCATTCAGACATTTGACTGATATGTTAAGTTAAGTAGCCTTTATTTGTCTCACACACATTACTGCACAGTGAAAGTCTTTCTTCGCATATCCCATCATTATTTATTCATTCATTCATTCATTCATTGTCTACCGCTTATCCGATCTACACTCGGGTCACGGGGAGCCTGTGCCTATCTCAGGCGTCATTGGGCATCGAGGCAGGATACACCCTGGACGGAGTGCCAACCCATCGCAGGGCACACACACTCTCATTCACTCACACAATCACACACTACGGACAATTTAGAGATGCCAATCAACCTACAATGCATGTCTTTGGACTGGGGGAGGAAACCGGAGCACCCAGAGAAAACCCCCGAGGCACGGGGAGAACATGCAAACTCCACACACACATGGCGGAGGTGGGAATCGAACCCCCAACCCTGGAGGTGTGAGGCAAACGTGCTAACCACTAAGCCACCGTGCCCCCCATCATTATTTATTTTTATTATTTATTTATTTATTTAGCTTCTTGCAGTTAGGAATCCATATCACGCTAGATTCAGATGAAGTGAAGAGGCATGTCGGACTCAGTAAAAGGAGGGGAGCTTTATTTAGTGTAACACAGGGCTGTTGGCGCTTATATACATGATTATTTTGCAAGGCTGCGTACATACGGAACTGATCGCAGTGGCACTAAAAACACAGGTTTGAAACAAGAATCAGCTTTTTTTTTTCCCATTTTTTTTTTTTCATTTGCTTTTCTCCCTTTTTTGGTACAAAAATGGTACAAACAATGATACAAAATATTTGTGCTGTCGACAGTTTACAAAAAAGTCATTTCCAACTCCATAACTGTGCAACGACTGTGTTCTTTTTTTTTTTTAGTTAGTTATTTCATATATATATATTTATATATATACTTTGTCTCCTTCGGTATTGTGAGTATAATACACTCCAGAACACTGTCTGGACCAAAAAAAAAAAAAGAAACAAAAAAAGAAGAAAACAAAAAGAAAAGAACAACCACGTTCATGCGGGTCGCTTCGTTTCTTCGGTATATTCGATACGTAATCGTCTTGTCCGTTAGAAAAAGACACATGCAAAAAAAATGTCCAATGTTGCCTAATTTGTTCAGCTTCAAGCAGTTAATACACATATATACACGCAGACGAGGAGGAGAGTCTCTCCCGTCTGAAGATCTTCCACTGTTTTTAGTTTAAAACACATCTAAAAAGCACATGGAACCCTCTGAAACCTGATTGAACAAAATCCGGGAGAGAACGAGTGGATGCAGAAAAACCAGGACACGATTTCAGTTCTCCATAATACATTAACAAACCAAGTAACGAGACCTGAAATCGGCGTTTCACTTCCTGTAGCGTCCAAAAGTCTGAGTGCACTAACAAGTTTATTCATGCTGATTCATAAAGTGTATTCTTTGCACACATGTGCAGAATGAAAGAGAAGAACAAAAAGAGAAGGCTTCAAATCCAACCTCAGCCTCATCCTCACTCTCGTATGTTTTTTTTTTCCTCGGAGATACACAGCGTATTAGAAACATCATTCATCTTCCTGCGTGTCTGCTGTATACACCACTCTCTTTCTTCCTATCAGAAACGTGTTTATTTATTCCCCGCTATGCTCACATCTTCACATTTGCTGTAATTAAATCCCTCTTGATGCTCAGTTTGTTTGTTTTGAAGCGCTTTCGTGTGTTATTGGCTTTTTTTGTGATGGGGTACAGACCTGCGCTGCTGTTATTAGTGTGCATGTGTTTATATAGGAAAAGTGCCATGTATTTTTAATGCACCTTCTTCATATTAAAAAGCAATAAATGGCACAGTCACACACTCGCTTTCGTTTGCATGGAGGACGTCCTGCTTCAGATAAACAAAGAGCGGTTTTGTACTAGAAGAATAAGGATAAAGCTTAGCATGCTCAATTCTGTTTCTCTAGCTTTACTGCATGTGCCAATTTCAGCCCAGCCCTGATATAACCTTTAACTCTTAATCCCAAGCTTTTAATACAAGCACTAACCTGACCTTTAACCCTATACACCAGCCCTTTAACCCTAGCCCTAACCTTAAACATTTAACTGTAGTCCTAACCCCAACCCTTTAACACTAGCCTTAACCACTGACCTTATCCCTAGCCTTAATCCCAACCCTTTAAGCCTAGCCTTAACCTCTTAGCCCTAACTCTAACCCTTTAACCCTTTCTTTAACCCCAACCCTTTAGCCCTAGCCCCAACCACAACCCTTTAACCATTGCTCCAATGCCAACCCTTTATCCCTAGACCTAACCCCAACCCTTTAACCTTTAACAACAGCCCTAACTCCAAATCACAGCAGAAGCCAAACTAGCTTATATATTTTTTAATCAGTTCACCTTCATTTCTAATCAACTACTGAGTGCGCCTGAAGTTTGGCTGGAATAAAAGTCTGCATCCACACCAGACCGTTCCAGATCAGCCTGAAGCCCCTGATTTAAATAATGAAACAAATATCTGGATTCTGCTCATAAGTTAACTTTTATTCGCAAAGATCTTAGGAACCTCTGTGCTAACCTGACGCTAACCCAAACTTTAGTCCTATAGCCGACTTCATCCTAAATCACCTTGGATCAAAGTCCATTAAAATGTGCATAATAGAGTGGACTCTGGTATCTGCCAGAGCATTAACATTTAAATTTGCTGTACATGGGCCAATATGCTTTAAGTGAGGTTAATCCAGTTTGCAATTCATGTGGGTAGATCCGTAAAGCTTAACGACAGGAAGTAGCGGTTAAAAGAACTAGGCTGTCTCATTTAGCAAAGATAACCTCGAATATCCACACTATAGTGTTATGACAGTTCAGAAGAGCAGTGTGTGCACACAAGATATTACAGATTTCAGTTTTATACGAGGATCACACTCACAGCTGAAGATGGCATCTGTCTCCGTGCTAAATTACACATTCTCGGGTAATAAGCTCAGCTGAGAAAATGTATGTTGTTGTTGGTTAGAGATGAAATAAACAGTAGTGCACTTGGACTTTTGGTTTCGTGTATATACGGGATGTATTTTACTAATAAAACACATTTAAATAGCATTTTTGATTTTAATTTATAGTGACCATAGGAACGATTTTCCTGTGTGTTGTTATTAAATACAAAAACATTTTTATTCATTAGATTTGTACAAAAAAAAAAACCCATGAAAGTGTGAAAGTGAGTGCAGTGATGGTGTATTCAGCATCGAGATGATGGCCACAGGCTTTCCTCATTGACACCACACTCACATGGCTTTTGACTCGTTTTGAAACGATCAACAAAGCTCAAACTGTTAACTAAAAAGTGGGCAAATAAAAGACATAGCTCTTTACATAACGGTTCATTAAAATGAGCGCTTTAAAAAAAAGGGCTTATATACAAAGCAGAGGATCTGTAGCATAGCTGTGGAATGTTTCTGTGAATAAAAGGATTAATGAAATGAACATTAAATCTGACGAGGCCTCTTAAACCTGCATTACACACACACTGAATCACAGACCTCCGGAAAAAAAAGGACTTTGTACTTTCTCAAAAACTGCACAGTTTTTTTTTTTTTTTTTTTTTTTTTTTTTTTTTTTTTTTTTTTAAAAAAAAGCTCACAGATTAGCATTAGCGCTCGACTTGAACATAATTAGTCCACCGACTTTTAAAATACACAGTGTCTGCTGTTAGCTCTTTGCTTACTGTAGCCTGTTTTTCGAAAGATTTTAGTGGGGGAAATTCTCTAGAAGGGGTGGAGCTACCAGAGATCGCTGCAGGTTTTCTTTTTTTTTTTTTTTTAGATTTGAAAATGGCTTACGCTACTGTGTAAAATTGGTTTTTTCCCATGAAGGCTGTTCTGGTGTCTTGTTGATATGCGATACCACACGATGATCTGTCTAAAACTTTAGAGTTCGAGATACTGAGATATAAGATACCGTCAACGGTACTAGACAGCCGAGTACACATAGTATAGTGTAAGAATATAGTGCATAGTGAGTGCATAAGTTGCCGTTATAGACGCCTTCCTGCTTCAAGCCTTCATTCCACCTCCACCTCCACCAGGCCCTGACCACACCCCCTGATCATTAACACCGTCTATTCCTCAAGAGCCTCATTATTGTCCTGTAAAGGCTACGTTCACACTTGGCAGTACTGCTGCTGACATGTTTTTTTTTTAATTGTTATTATTTTTGGTTAGAGCGAAAGTTCAAGACTACAGAAGATCCAAGCGCTTTTGTACCATGCGTTTAATCAGGTCGCAAGATGGTGTTCAAGCGAGAAAAACCAACATGGAGGACTGACTGAGTCTTATTACTGAGTAAATAATATTTCAATATTTCTGTTTAAGCAACCAACCAAGTAATTATTTTCTACCTCCAAAGATACAGCTGAGACAAAACAATTCCTCAGTTTTTATTTCATCTGCGTGGCTGAGAATAATACATTTAATACGGAGACAGCAAGCTAGGATAGCTAGTTAGCCAATATTGGTTAAGATTGGTAACACCCTTGCTATGGTGAGCTGCTTTAAAAAAACAAAACAATCCAAGTGTGAATGCAGCCGCAGTCTGTTTCCACCATGAGTTCCTTGTTCCACTTCCTGGCTGTGCTAATAGTCATGCTACACTTTTTCCTATTACTGTATACTTATACTGTTTTTTTTTTTTTTTTTTTTACTTCCTAATTCTTTCCATTTACCTACTTCCACGAATTCGTACTTTTCTTTTCTAAGCCTGATTGGATTATGCAATACGACTGTCCAAGATAATTGGATTCTACGTTATAATGTAACCCGGAATTTCTTTTTCAAGGTTCTTTCAAGGATGCTGCTTTGTATGAAAGCAACAAATTTACTCTGAACCAAAGACCTCAACGGGCTTTTAGGGGAAAAAATCATTTCAAGGGTTTTCAATTTGATCTACAACTGGTGGCATGCATTGATACTTGGAAGCCACCAGTTATGACTAATCATTAAAACTCTCTTCTCATAATGTAAGCAAATAAACCCAGATATCCTTTTATAGAAAACGAGATTCGCAAGTTTCATTTTCTCGAGCTTATTACCATTTAATCTTACTTTTAATTTGAATAAGCGTATAATAATAAGGTTATGAGGAACTTTCTGGACTGGATTCTTCCTTTCGTGGCCCTGATGGGAGCTTCAGCATAATTTGAACACGGGGGTAGTGTGAAACATCAAACATCAAACTACATTTCTTATCTACAGAATATTTTATTGTAAATACTTCCTCACATGATGATTCTTCACGGACGAGCGAACGTTTTCTTCAAACGCCCAAATGATTTGGTTCTAAATGTGTCAAATATCTTTGAATAAAACTACTCAAGAGTGCAGAGATACAGATACAGAGTGAGTGAGTCTATGAATAAACACTTGCATATGCTATTTAAATAAAAAAATAAACCCCTCATTCTTTTTTTGCCTCATAAATTGAGAATTGGGAACTTTTGGCTCGATTACAGTGAGCGATATTTTAATCTTCTGGTGACGTCCATGCAATTTTGCCTCATTAATTTCTTAATACATGCTTTGGAAGATGAGTAATAAATTTATGATGCTTAAATGAGACTTTTTAATCCCTGTTTATCATCCACATGATGAACGATGTTTTTTTCTGAAAATATTTCCGCCCACACGGAAATTTTTAATGATCCAAAATACTGTTTGAGAGGACAGGAGGCTAAAAAAATACCTGTGAACAAACAAGACCTCGGTGAAGAGCAACCATGGAGATGAAGCTCTAACTCTAGCACTTCAGGGCATTACATGTTCATATACACAATAACAACAATAACGGTTTACAACTTAACGCCCATAACAAGTTTAACGTTTTGCTCTGCTCACTAGGCAGAGAGACACTCCTCAAACTTTCCTGCCTTCTCTGAGATTTGCTGGCAGACACGATTCTGCGTTTTTAACCTGTCCAAAAAGAAGGAACTTCAGAAGAACCTTAAAGGAACCTTAGAAGTTGTCCATGTGCTGCTTTCTGAATTTGAGCACAAATGCTGCTCAAAAACTTCTCTAATCCAGACAGCCTTCTCCAGGATAGTGACACGCTTTTTAAAAACATCACTGTGTATCATATAAGCAATTTTCAGACCTACCAAATTTGAACGCGATCATCGTTGTCTCCTCGATAACACGCGAAACTGTGCAGTCGAATTTATTTTGTGGAAAAAAAGGAAATATCTGCTGTACTGTGTACTGTTCAGTGACGCACACCTGAAACATGTCGGGTTAACGTACGCGAGCTTCCTATCATGGAGCTACAAGCCAAAAGCCTCAAGGTTCTTGCAGGAGAATTATGAGGAGCTTGAATATGGCCGGTCAGCTGTAGAAGTGTGTGTTGATGTCAGGTGTAGGTCTGGACAGAAGACCAATCCTGAGAAAAATCCAAGAACTACGCACCACTAAAGGCACTTCTTAACGATAACGACAACGACGACAATGACGACAGTGCTCCTCTTCTCGAAAGAATTCAAGTTCAGAGAAAGAAAAAGAATGGCTTGTTCAGACCATTTTAAGAGTAGAATGCCTACCTTGTCTTTTTTTAAAAACTCTTTTCCCTTTTTTATGCGCTGTCTCAATACTAGCAGGAAGTTGTCGCCTGCAGGTAGCTGCATCAACCAAAATGCAGGATTCTTTAAAGAAATAATGAGCACAAAGCGTGAATACAGCTCGACTACTAGAGAAAAATAATAAAATTGAAAAAGAAAACAATAAACTGATAAAAACATAATTAAAGGAAAAAACAGGTCCACTATATCGCTGTCTCTCTCGGTACAAGTCTCTCTAGAGCTGGCCAAGTGATTGGTAGGTGGGTGTGTTTTTCAGAGAGAGAGTGAAAAAGAGAGAGAGAGAGGCCCGTGATTGGTTGTCGCCGCAGGTCAGGTGACGTGGGAGGAGCCAGTGAAGGACGGCCCCTTTTTCATTCTAGTCGTCTCCACCACCGTACATGTCGGCGAGTTTTTTGAAACGTGGTCCCCAGTCGTTGAGGTAGTCGTAGTCTTGCTCTCCGCTGCTGGAGGTGTTGAGCGAGCTGACCGACCCGGCTGTGGACCCGCTTCCTTCGTAATCAAACACTAGCAGCGAATCGTACGGTGGGGCTGTCGGGTCATTATCCGCTGCTCTCAAACCCTGCAGTCAACGACAGAAGGAGTTCAGATGTCAGCATTTTCCCCTTTAAGTACAATATTAGCATTTCTACTCCATGATTAAATAGTCAAATTGATCAGTTAAACCGGTTTAAAGACACAGAAACAGTTGTTGGCCGGTACAACAACTGCGAAATCAAATCCAGCTGCATAAATGCATTCGGCCAAATCTTTCTCTCAGGCACAGAGATAAAAAAGTGAGGCTCTGGAAGTGTAAAAAAATGTAATTTGTGATCGCTGTAGTGAATGTGATTATTAGCAATGATGTATAAACCTTCCCAGATGGAGGTTGGTAAATGATGGTATGCGCTCGGGTAGAAGTCATAAATCAGTCTGAAATCAGTTTTGTTTTGTTTTTTTCCTCAAGTCCCGGGGAGGTACTATATCACCCACGATATTAAAGCAAAATGTCTCTATAACCATGGAAATCAAGCTTAGTTCTGGAAGTCTCCAAGGCAATGGACCATGACTGTGACGCTACAATGCAACTCGCTAAGCCCTTAGAGCTAAGTTTTACAACGTACTGGTGAATTAGCCACGAGTACAATGAAGAGTAACAGTCAATATAGGAGCAGGAATTGTATGTCCTGATTAATACCACCAAAGGTGCTGCTAAGGGCCAGATAAAGAAAAAATGACACCTTAGTCTTAGTATCATAGTACCTTATTTTATTATTAAAAGTTATCATAAAAGTTGCTGGTTTGAAGATTTAAACCTCTAATTTCTGAAAGGTTTATGGAGGTGAAAATAGGAGAGAAATGTCCAGAATCAGTGCTGTTAAAAAAAAAAGTAAGTGTCATAATACAGTTCCATCATATATCTTATTTATTTTCCACTCGCTTGTTGGTCAAACATTTCAAAAAATCAATCAAAAAAACCATCAGGAATATTATATGCGATGCTTTCAAGGTTCCTCTGAGAGTTTTAGCACTCTATCACAATATGTGAACAATTATTAAACCAATTAGACAGCAATTCAGCTCCTGATTTGAATTACCTCATTGATGAAATCTCCAATGTCCCCAGGATGGGGCATCATAGGTCGTAGCGGGTACTGAGACTCGGGCACCACAGGCCTCTCGTCCACCCGTCGGACACCTTGGGGTTTACCCATGATGTGCTCCAGGGAGTCGGGCTGCTGCAGCTGACTCAAGTCATAGTCCTGCAGATTAGCACACAGATATGCTAAAGACAAACCTACACAACACCAGCAGGATTATGACAAATTCATAATACAGACATGCATCAAAGCTAATAGAGTCGCATTAGCCAACAACTGCAATAAAGACACACGGAGTGTGTGGAACATCTGCAGCTAATATCCATCTGGACTAGCTCCTTCCCTCAGGCCAGGTGCAGTGGTAGGATTATTTGGCTATATACATTATGTGAATCAAGCAAGAATTTTAGCACTTGATGACCTCAAAATAAAGTAGCAATGTTGATCATTAAATGCTTAGCTACCCAATCTGGCCCAGGTAAATGTTATAAATAAGAAAAGCCAGAGTAAATTGCTGCTCAAGGGCTAACAAACGCTATCAAAGTAAACATATATGTCTAGAATCAGAGCTCCAGTCACCTGGTCCTCCTCTCCTCCTCCTTCCTCGTCATATTTGAGGATGTTGTCTCTGACATCATCCTCGGGGTCAATCAGCAGCTGTTTGGTCTGCCTTTCCTTCTCTTTCCTCTTCATCCATACCACAAAGAGCAAAACCATGCCTGTAGGCATCAGAAATCACACATTTAGGGTCCTAATTAAAAAAGTCAGAGTGAGTGCTTCCAGAATTCCACGAGACAACACGAGGAAGAAACCTTGAGAGGAACCAGACTCAATAGTTAACCCATCATCTTCTGGGTCATACCTTTCAAAGGTGTAGAAGAGCAAACAGTAAACAGTGAGTGTGTGGAAATGATGTGAATGAGAATCCTGGGATGATCACATTAGCAGTTTTATGAATACAGCAGCAGTTCTTAGAAGGATTTACTAGGATATAATGGGCATCTGATGAATTTACCTGGAGTTGATGGAACATCTGTTTACATTTGCTTTTATTTTATTTTATTTTTTAAATGTATTTTACAATGCATACGCTACAGTTCAAAAGTTTGGGATCACTTGGAAATGTCCTTCTTTTCCAGTTGAGCATTGGGTCCTCCCACTCCTTTTTCTGTTCTGGTTAGAACCGGTTTGTGCTGTTCTATGAAGGGAATAGTTCAGAGTATGGTAAGATAAGTTCTTCCCTTTAAAAAGAAAGAAAATTCTTTCATTCTGGCCATTTTGAGTCTGTAAACAAATCCACAACTTGTGATGCTCCAGATGTTAAATTAACCTAAAGAAGGCCACTTCTATTGCTCCGTTAATCAGCACAACAGTTTGCAGCTGTGCTAGTATAATTGCTAAAGGTTTTTTCTAATAATCAATAAGCCTGATAAAATTATTAACTTGGATTAGCAGTCACAACATGAGATTGAACCAAATGACTGATGGTTGCTGACAATAAAAAATGAATCATCTGATTAATTGGAAGTTTTCTTTGGAAAAATCAAGGAAATTTCCAAGTGATCTCAAACTTTTGACCAGTAGTATACATAACAGCTACAGGATCTTGAACATATTACAAAATATCCTATGTACCTCCATGCTTCAGCACTGTATACCAATTCACACATAGAGATCTCTTCCTCTTGGACGTGAACGTGATGTTCCAGCCAGTGCTAGGTAAATGTTTTATAGATATGTCCAAATGAGCAGCTCTCCGACGTGTAAGGAAGAGGAAGTCTTTCACCAACTTCACCTCTTCACCAACTGCCAAAATTTTCACTATTGCATTCCTCAGGTCAAAGAAAACCTAGCCTTGTGTTTGTTTGGAGTAGCAAAGTTTCAAACCCTAGAGTGAAAAAAACAAGCTGAAGGTGCAAGAGAGCTCCTGATACAGTTAGTTATTCAGTGAACTGGAGTGCAGAAGAAATACAAGTTCAGTGGTTGAGCAGATGCGTTATTAAAAACAATGAGGGATACAGAAATAAGGGTTGCTCCGGGGTGTATTTCATGATAGGGTGTGCTGAGCTACTGTTTAGCCTCTGGCATTTTGGTTATAGAGAGGTTTTTTTTTTTGAAGAAGAAAGAGAATGTTTGGTCAAAGCTATCAAGTTCAAATATTTACATTCACAGCATTTGGCAGACATTTTCTATTCAGGGTGAACTACAGAAGTGCTTTGAAATCAATATCAATAAATACTTGTTCACAAGTAAAACAACATCCATCTACCACATCCCCCAACACCATCAGACCACATCCACCCACCACCTACCGGGTTCTGCTTTGTGAGGACTGGGGTATTCAAAGCAACTCTGCCAACCCTATGTGGACGACAACAACCTCCTAATTAATTTACACAATTTTCTACACATGCTGTATCTGCATCACACAACTAATACAGAAAGGACATTTTTCATATGAGGATTTTCATATGTCACCCAAATGAGGATGGGTTCCCTTTTGAGTCTGGTTCCTCTCAAGGTTTGCATTTGGTTAGACTGGATGGAGTCATAATGTCCAACACAGAAGAATCATCAAAAGTTTCCTCTTATTGACCTTTATGAAACTCCAACCTTGATATTGTAGGGCAACACAGGACATTCAAGATAGATGTGATTCTTGTACAGTGTGAGTCAGTGTCATGAATCATATAACAAAGAGGAGCCTATCAGTTATCCTCCTGTAGATCTGGATTCGAGAAGAGTTTGGTGATTTTTCTACATGTCAGCTAGTACAGTATCTGACCAGGGAAATCATCTGCACTGGATTCTGGATATACATAACCAAGAACCGACAAGAATTTAGAAAGGCAATGTTAAAATGATGTAGAAGTGACAGTGAACTGGCTGCAACAATCTCCATAAAATAAAAATATTAAGATTTAGTAGAATTGATGAAGATCCTAGGATGAGTTCTTCAAGATACAATAAGTCCAGTTACCTTGATTTATCAGTACTACACAATCTAAAAGCAGCTACATTTCCAAAAACCTTAGTCTTAGAGTTACTCACTAAGAAGGATGATTATGCAGATAAGGATGGCGATAATGGCACCAGTGCCCAGGCCGGCCGCTGCTACAGCACCCAGCGCAGTACAGTCGCCATGCTCGTCACACGGACACACCTTCACCTTAATGACCGAGCGGTTGGAGAGCGGCGGGTTTCCCGAGTCTGACACAGAAATGGGAACCTCATACACACCTGACTCCAGGAAATGGATCCTTAGACCCAGACGAGCATAGTTTCCTGTGGATAAGATGAAATTTGTTTAGAAATTAATTCAGGGGTTGATATTATTATACGGTCAATACAAATAACAAACAAAGCATAGGGCTAGAGGTTGGGTTATGGAGCAAACATGAGGGCTCACTGAATTTAGGATTGGGGCACTAGGGCACTAGGGGTTGGAGTTGTCATTTTAGGGATGTAGGCTAGAGTTGAGGTTAGTAGTTACGGGATTAATGGATTGGAGTTAGGGTAATGTGCTTATAGCTCTGACAATTCAGGTTTATTTGTAGGGCTTTGGTTAGGGGCTGAGGTTATAAGCAGGAAATAAGGATCAGTGAGTTGGAGATTAAGGTTCATAGCTTGGATTATTTTTGGATTGTGTTCAAGGCTTGTGAGAGATGATTAGTTGTTTACGGATTTAGGGGTTAAAAGGCTGGTGCTATGGATTAGGGCTTGGGTTTGAGGATTGCGGGTTAGATTGATGGTTACATTCATGGGATTGATTTATTGGGCATTTTTTGAGGTTTTGGTTAAAATGCTTTAACCAAATGTGTTCAATGGGGGCTAATTTAAAGGGTTAATGCTTTGCGGTTGGGTTTAGGATTTGGATTTGGGGTTAAGCGTCAAAGGTTTTCTTTAAGGGTCTGGGGTTTAGGAGTAGCTGTTTTGAGATTAGGGTGACTTTTGTAAACAAATAAATAAAAGCAACCACATGATACGAGGTTATGAGCTACTTTCTTGGCACTACATTTACCAGATTTTTTGCATTTCTCACCATTGATTCGAGAGACGGTCCAGTTACGGCGGATGATGGAGGGATGAAGAGGCAGCTCGAAGATGAATGGTCCGACGTTGGGATCAGTGTCTGCATCCACGGCCGTGATGTTGATAGAGTTCATGTTGGATCTTTCGCAGATCTGAGCATCATGAGGAACCAGTGATGGGGCGTTATCGTTCACGTCTATAAGAAATATCTGCAGTGTTCCTGTGCTACTGGCAGAAGGAGAGCCTGAGAAATGAAAAAAAGAGAAAGAGCGAGTAAGAAAGAGAAGAATTATGAGAGTATGAAAATTAATGATGAGAGACCTTCAAATTATAGGGGGAAAAATTCTTATTTCCAGTGAAATAAGCTCATGTTCCTTTCATTAGATTACTTACATGTTGAGAACAGGGTTAGACAGAATAGTTAATCAGAAGACTACTGAACTGACTGAGTACACCGAGTACACACACACACAGCATACAGAAAATTAATTACTAGAGCTCAAAAATTGAAAAATGAGAATAAAGAAGCTGGAAACTTTTCCTATGTGTTCATTAACCTCTTGTATTATTTAACACATGTTTGAAACAGATAAAACATTGCTAGGGCTTTTATTTTAGATACTAAAATAAAGATTTATGATATAACTCATCATAAATGAAATCTAGAGCTTTACTTAAGCTCAAACCTAACCTAAAATAATTAAATACAAATTCAACCCATATCCTGCAAATTTGTTTTTTTTCTTATCTTCACTTTGTGCTTCCGAGCTTTGCCCATTATCGCTATCCTTGATGCTGATGTAAGAGGAAGGAGAAGGTGCATCTTTTTTTATAGTCACGAAGAAACCTCGAAAAAAAATAAAACCCAAACAAAGGAGGCATTAAAAATGTTGGAATGGCACATTTGTTTTCCAGCTCCAACATATGAAGACTCCCATAAGCATATTGATAGCTTCACATTTCCACATTTTGTGCCTCTTTTGCGCAGTGTTGGAACGTACGATCGGTTCCCTGGACGGTCAATTTACACTGGAGCTAGGAGACTGAGTTTGATCCATCATTTCCAGATTGCTGCAAGTCTTTAAAAAATTGTAGTATTTTGGCCAGGAATTTTCTCAGGGGTAGCGAACGAGTGAAAAACACTGACACTGCCAATCTGGGTAGAAATAAAATCCCTGGCGAGTACCTGTGAAGGATGGAATTCCCCCAGCAAAGCTAATGCCGTCCAAATAGGGCAGTAAAAAGATTTGTTGAATGGCAGTTGAGTAAAGTTCGCACTTATTAAGCGTACTTACTTGAACATTTATGTTTTATTTGGACTGGCAGTGTAGCTCTCTCTCTCTCTCTCTGTCTTAGAAATAAAGGAATTGAACCATGTTGAACTTGTTTTTCAATGTGCACATGTTAAATTTTTAATTGCGATGAACAAGGAAAGTAAAAGTAAAGGAAAAGTAAGGTTTGCTATCTGTACAGCTACTGTATTTTGAAGAACTATTCATCATAATCCCACCTTCCTGTCTTGCAAACAGGAAGTAAAATAAAAATCTACAAAACTCAACCATGAAGGAAGTGCTGCTCAGTATTTGGGAGTGTGTGACCCTCGGGTGGTTAGGATCCCCATGGAAAACTAACACCATCCTTACAGAGCTATCCATACAGTGCAGGTTATTTTCCAAAAACTCAGCAAAAGTTGGAATCTGAGGTATAAACACTTAGGAGCAGGATGGGAAGCTGAGAAGACAGAAGGATGAAAAAAAAAGAGAAATATAGAGACAGCGGGAGAGAGGAGTCTGTGTGTGGGTGTAGCAGTTGTTTCTGTGTCAGAGTGTCCACTGAGGCTGCTATTATCGGCTGCCAGTGTGGAATTAACCAAACCCTTTCAGTCATCTGTCTCCATTAGTGGACACACACACATACACACACACACACAAAGCTGATATTGCTAAAATCCAGTCTTCTGAGGTAGTACACATTTGGATGGACAAAATTGAAGAGACAAAACTGGAGCGTGGGCAAAGATGGAAGTGAAAACACACTTAAACACACACCCTTTTAGTCTCCGGGTGCTTTCACACAGGCAGCTTTCACACCTGCTTTGTTTGTCTCTAGCTGAGACCTTCTGAATGAACCCTAGTGTGACTCAATTGCACTAATTTACCCCAACTGCAGGAAGTGAACCAAACACCCTGTTATACATAGCACAAGGACAGATCCAGACTGCTGCAACAACAACGGCAAACAAATAATAATACAGTGTAGCTCTGAATAAAAAAAAATACCAGAGACACTTCAAATAGTTGCTATTTACACAATTATTTATTTAACACCCTCTGTGTTCTTTACGCTCGGGTGTTTGTTGTCATTTTTGCAGGCGCCCATGCGTAAAAACACCCCAGTGTAAAGGCTTTGCTTACATTAGCAATTTCTGACCGATGAAAAAGATTCTCTAGATACGCTTTCAACATCTGTCCTTCTCACATGACCCAGAAAAACAGAATGATTCATTTCAGTTTGATTCAGGCATGCCTAGTGGGGGGGGAGAGAGAGAGAGAGAGAGAGAGAGAGAGAGAGAGAAAGAAAGAAAGAAAGAAAGAAAGAAAGAAAGAAAGAAAGAAAGAAGGAAAGAAATGGATAGAGTATGATGTGGAAAGAAAGAAATGGATAGAGTATGATGTGGAAAGAAAGAAAGAAAGAAAGAAAGAAAGAAAGAAAGAAAGAAAGAAATGGATAGAGTATGATGTGGAAAGAAAGAAAGAAAGAAAGAAAGAAAGAAAGAAAGAAAGAAAGAAAGAAAGTAAGAAAGAAAGAAATGGATAGAGTATGATGTGGAAAGAAAGAAAGAAAGAAAGAAAGAAAGAAAGAAAGAAAGAAAGAAAGAAATGGATAGAGTATGATGTGGAAAGAAAGAAAGAAAGAAAGAAAGAAAGAAAGAAAGAAAGAAAGAAAGTAAGAAAGAAAGAAATGGATAGAGTATGATGTGGAAAGAAAGAAAGAAAGAAAGAAAGAAAGAAAGAAAGAAAGAAATGGATAGAGTATGATGTGGAAAGAAAGAAAGAAAGAAAGAAAGAAAGAAAGAAAGAAAGAAAGTAAGAAAGAAAGAAATGGATAGAGTATGATGTGGAAAGAAAGAAAGAAAGAAAGAAAGAAAGAAAGAAAGAAAGAAAGAAAGAAAGAAAGAAATGGATAGAGATGATGTGGAAAGAAAGAAAGAAAGAAAGAAAGAAAGAAAGAAAGAAAGAAAGAAAGAAAGAAAGAAATGGATAGAGTATGATGTGGAAAGAAAGAAAGAAAGAAAGAAAGAAAGAAAGAAAGAAAGAAAGAAAGAAAGTAAGAAAGAAAGAAATGGATAGAGTATGATGTGGAAAGAAAGAAAGAAAGAAAGAAAGAAAGAAAGAAAGAAAGAAAGAAAGAAAGAAAGAAAGAAAGTAAGAAAGAAAGAAATGGATAGAGTATGATGTGGAAAGAAAGAAAGAAAGAAAGAAAGAAAGAAAGAAATGGATAGAGTATGATGTGGAAAGAAAGAAAGAAAGAAAGAAAGAAAGAAAGAAAGAAAGAAAGAAAGTAAGAAAGAAATGGATAGAGTATGATGTGGAAAGAAAGAAAGAAAGAAAGAAAGAAAGAAAGAAAGAAAGAAAGAAAGAAAAGAAAGAAAGTAAGAAAGAAAGAAATGGATAGAGTATGATGTGGAAAGAAAGAAAGAAAGAAAGAAAGAAAGAAAGAAAGAAAGAAAGAAAGAAAGAAAGAAAGAAAGAAAGAAAGAAAGAAATGGATAGAGTATGATGTGGAAAGAAAGAAAGAAAGAAAGAAAGAAAGAAAGAAAGAAAGAAAGAAAGAAAGAAATGGATAGAGTATGATGTGGAAAGAAAGAAAGAAAGAAAGAAAGAGAAAGAAAGAAAGAAAGAAAGAAAGAAAGAAATGGATAGAGTATGATGTGGAAAGAAAGAAAGAAAGAAAGAAAGAAAGAAAGAAAGAAAGAAATGGATAGAGTATGATGTGGAAAGAAAGAAAGAAAGAAAGAAAGAAGAGAGTGTCCTCAGCCATTTTCATCCATCCAGGTTTCTAACCGTTATTATTGTATGAATTTCACAATGTTTCCAACACATTGTGAGATCTGGGACTGTATTTGATCAGAAAGCTATAGAACAATACACACAGAAACACACACTTATCCATCTTCTCTCACTCGCTCTAACACACTCCTGAGTGCTGACTTTTACACTTCTGCTGCCTCTGCATCGTGAGCGAGTTTCAGGAGTTTCTTCCTGCAGCGTTTGAGAGGAGGAATGGTTCATCTCTGTCCCCACCGCAGTGTGTGAGCTTCAGGCTGAATTTTACATTTCTGGTGGAGACGGAGAAGCAGGGATGAAACAAATGGATCTGTTACACACTTACATCTCTCTCTCTCTCTCTCTCTCTCTCTCTCTCTCTCTCTCTCTCTCTCTCTCTGTATATTACAGTTCTGCCAATTATAATCATTTTACTTTGAAATTACATTTTATAATTATATTATTCCAGGTGGAAACTATGCTATATTCATTTAAATATTGTCTATTTTGTTTTCATTTAACAGAAAGCAGTTTCCAGACTTTCCCACCACAATACCATTGCAACCAATCTGCAGATATGTCCCGCCTCCAATGCCGCCATAACCAGACAGTTCCCACCCCCAATGTGACTGTACCCACTCTGAATGTAGTTCCTGCCCCAGTGGCACTCTGGCCAATCTGACTGTAGTTCCTGCCGCAATCTGACTAGTTCTTGCCCCAGCACCAGTTTAATTAATCCAACTATTGCCACTGCATCCAATCTGATATTAGTTCCTGCCCCAGTGGCACTGTAGCCAATCTGACTGTAGTTCTTGCCCCAATCTTACTGTGGTTCCTGTCGCAATGGCACTGTAGCCAATCTGACCATTGTTCCTGCCCCCAATCTGCCTGTACTTCCTGCTCCAGTGGCACTGTAGCCAGTGTGACTTTAGTTCCTGCCCCAACACCAGTTTAATTAATCCATTAATCTATTGCCCTCCCATTACCAGTGTATCCAGTCTGTCTGTAGTTGCCTGTGCCAGTGGCACTTTAATTAATCCAACTATTGTTCTCCCATTACAACTGTAGCTAATCTGACTGTAGTTCCTGCCCCAATGCCACTGTAATTACTCTGACTGTAGTTCCTGCCCCAATGCCACTGTAATTACTCTGACTGTAGTTCCTGCCCCAATGCCACTGTAATTACTCTGACTGTAGTTCCTGCCCCAATGCCACTGTAATTACTCTGACTGTAGTTCCTGCCCCAATGCCACTGTAATTACTCTGACTGTAGTTCCTGCCCCAATGCCACTGTAATTACTCTGACTGTTGTTCCTGCCCCAATGCCACTGTAATTACTCTGACTGTAGTTCCTGCCCCAATGCCACTGTAATTACTCTGACTGTAGTTCCTGCCCCAATGCCACTGTAATTACTCTGACTGTAGTTCCTGCCCCAATGCCACTGTAATTACTCTGACTGTAGTTCCTGCCCCAATGCCACTGTAATTAAACCCGACTGTAGTTCCTGCCCCAATGCCACTGTAATTACTCTGACTGTAGTTCCTGCCCCAATGCCACTGTAATTACTCTGACTGTAGTTCCTGCCCCAATGCCACTGTAATTAAACCCGACTGTTTTCCTGCCCCAATGCCACTGTAATTACTCTGACTGTTGTTCCTGCCCCAATGCCACTGTAATTACTCTGACTGTTGTTCCTGCCCCAATGCCACTGTAATTACTCTGACTGTATTCCTGCCCCAATGCCACTGTAATTACTCTGACTGTTGTTCCTGCCCCAATGCCACTGTAATTACTCTGACTGTTGTTCCTGCCCCAATGCCACTGTAATTACTCTGACTGTTGTTCCTGCCCCAATGCCACTGTAATTACTCTGACTGTAGTTCCTGCCCCAATGCCACTGTAATTAAACTGACTGTAGTTCCTGCCCCAATGCCACTGTAATTACTCTGACTGTAGTTCCTGCCCCAATGCCACTGTAATTACTCTGACTGTTGTTCCTGCCCCAATGCCACTGTAATTAAACTGACTGTTGTTCCTGCCCCAATGCCACTGTAATTAAACCCGACTGTAGTTCCTGCCCCAATGCCACTGTAATTACTCTGACTGTAGTTCCTGCCCCAATGCCACTGTAATTACTCTGACTGTAGTTCCTGCCCCAATGCCACTGTAATTACTCTGACTGTAGTTCCTGCCCCCAAAGCCACTGTAATTACTCTGACTGTAGTTCCTGCCCCAATGCCACTGTAATTACTCTGACTGTAGTTCCTGCCCCAATGCCACTGTAATTAAACCCGACTGTTGTTCCTGCCCCAATGCCACTGTAATTACTCTGACTGTAGTTCCTGCCCCAATGCCACTGTAATTAAACTGACTGTTGTTCCTGCCCCAATGCCACTGTAATTAAACTGACTTTGTTCCTGCCCCAATGCCACTGTAATTACTCTGACTGTAGTTCCTGCCCCAATGCCACTGTAATTAAACCCGACTGTTGTTCCTGCCCCAATGCCACTGTAATTAAACTGACTTAGTTCCTGCCCCAATGCCACTGTAATTACTCTGACTGTTGTTCCTGCCCCAATGCCACTGTAATTACTCTGACTGTAGTTCCTGCCCCAATGCCACTGTAATTACTCTGACTGTTGTTCCTGCCCCAATGCCACTGTAATTAAACTGACTTTGTTCCTGCCCCAATGCCACTGTAATTACTCTGACTGTAGTTCCTGCCCCAATGCCACTGTAATTAAACTGACTTAGTTCCTGCCCCAATGCCACTGTAATTACTCTGACTGTAGTTCCTGCCCCAATGCCACTGTAATTAAACCCGACTGTAGTTCCTGCCCCAATGCCACTGTAATTAAACCCGACTTAGTTCCTGCCCCAATGCCACTGTAATTAAACTGACTTAGTTCCTGCCCCAATGCCACTTAATTAATTGATTTTGTTTCCGCCCCAATGCCCCTTAATTAAATCGACCCGGTTCCCGCCCCAATGGCCACGTAATTAAATTTTTTTTTGTTTCCCAATCCCCTTAAATTCTTCTTTTTGTAGTTCCTTTCCCAAAAAGCCCCGTAATTTTTCCTTGATGTTTTTTTGCAAAAGCCCTGTTTTTAATTTTAAACTGACCTGTTGTTCCCCGCCCAATGACTTAAATTTTCTGCTTATTCCGCCCCCCCCAGA
>JAUCMX010000017.1:21361398-21413898 GCA_033459395.1 Hemibagrus guttatus
CGGATAACAGTAGGATAACAGTGTGTGTGTGTGTGTGTGTGTGTGTGTGTGTGTGTGAAGTAAAATCGCTGAAATGCAAAAAAAATAACGAAGAAAAGAACTGGTTTTAGTGTTGTGACATGCTTATGTCCGTTTTTATACACACACTGTCAGAAACCACATCAGCAACAATGTGGTTTGAGTTCAGAAGATACATACAGATCTCCTCCCTCTCTCTCTCTCTCTCTCTCTCTCTCTCTCACACACACACACACACACACTCTCACCGTGCTCTGTGTGAGTTCAGGAGGATTGTCGTTGACGTCGGTGATTGCGATTAGCGCTGTTGCCGTGCTCGACAAACCAAAGTTCAGGTTCCCCTCCATATCTGTCGCCTCGACGA
Source organism: Hemibagrus guttatus (assembly GCA_033459395.1). Taxonomy (NCBI): domain Eukaryota; kingdom Metazoa; phylum Chordata; class Actinopteri; order Siluriformes; family Bagridae; genus Hemibagrus; species Hemibagrus guttatus. The sequence continues at coordinate 21,361,781 of JAUCMX010000017.1, forward strand.
TCACTGTGTACTGGGGAACTCTCTGACACACACACACACACACACACACACACACACACACACACACACAAAGAAAGAGGGAGAGAGAATAGCAGTGAGTTAAACAGATGGATGAACAGCTCTGTGCTACAAATGCCTTTTTATTCTGACAGAGTGCAGTAACAGGATTTTACAGCTTCCTCACACACACACGCACGCACACACACACACACACACGCATGAATGCTGACACTGACACTTTAAATTTACCTCAGCTTTTTACCAGGTGTGTGTGTATGTGTGTGGGTCCATATGTGTGTCTCTATTTATTGCTCTGCACTAACACAACTCTATATCACTCACTTTAATAAGAGAGAACGAGCGAGAGACAGAGAGTGGGGAAGACAGAGGGAGAGAAAGAGACAGGACCCTGTCTTTGTATCTGGATTGTATTATGATCTATTGTAACCAACGCTTGATGCAGCTGCTTTATGTGTAATCATGTTACGTTATCATCAACCGTTATGTTTTTTTTTTTTCTTGCCATTTTATACAAAAAAAAAAAAAAACACCAAAAAGTCATGCACTAGCAACTAGCTAGCAATGAGTTAGCCTTTAGAAATAGAACTTTAACATTCCCCAACATGCAGAACTTCTTTTTGGTGTTTTAGACTTGAGGGGCGTGATTTGCTGTCTAAACCACACCCCTTAGAGGTCTGACTGTTACTCTATGCAAAAGAAGCCAAGAAACTTTAACATTCCAGTGTTTTACCAACAAATAGAACAACTTTTTTTGTGTTGTAGATGTGAGGGGTGTGGCTTTCTGTCTAAACCACACCCCTTAGAGGTCTGACTGTTACTCTATGCAAAAGTAGCTAAGAAACTTTAACATTCCAGTGTTTTACCTTACCAACGAACAGAACTTCTTTTTTTGCAATGTAGACATGAGGGGCGTAATCTAGCCATGGGGGTCACAGTCCAGTGACTTCTGTGCCGGTCCCAAGCCCGGATAAATAGAGAGGGTTGCGTCAGGAAGGGCATCCGGCGTAAAACATTGCCAAATTTAACCATGCGAATCGTCAGTACGAATTTCATACCGGATCGGTCGAGGCCCGGGTTAACAACGACCGCCATCGGCGCCGTTGACCTACAGGGCGCCGGTGGAAATTGGGCTACTGTTGGTCGAAGAAGTAGAGGAGGGAGGAGAGTGCACAGACAGAGAGAGAAGAGGAAAGGTAAGAGTGTAGGACTGAGAATAGGAACTCTGAATGTTGGTACTATGACAGGGAAAGGTAGAGAGCTGGCTGATGTGATGGAGAGAAGGAAGGTGGATATACTGTGTGTACAGGAGACCAGGTGGAAGGGTAGCAAGGCTCGTAGTATAGGAGCAGGATTCAAGCTGTTTTATTATGGTGTGGATAGTAAGAGAAATGGGGTAGGTGTGGTCCTGAAGGAGGAGTTTGTGAGGAATGTCCTGGAGGTGAAGAGAGTGTCAGACAGGGTGATGAGTCTGAAGTTAGAGATTGAAGGGGTGATGTTGAATGTTGTTAGTGGTTATGCCCCACAGGTAGGTTGTGAGTTAGAGGAGAAAGAGAGATTCTGGAGTGAATTAGATGAGGTGATGGAGAGTATTCCCACGGGTGAGAGAGTGGTGATAGGAGCGGATTTTAATGGACATGTTGGTGAGGGGAACACAGGTGATGAGGAGGTGATGGGCAAGTTTGGAGTTAAGGAAAGGAACCTAGAAGGACAGATGGTAGTGGACTTTGCTAAGAGGATGGACATGGCTGTGGTTAACACTTATTTTCAGAAGAGGGAGGAGCATAGAGTGACTTACAAGAGTGGAGGTAGGAGAACACAGGTAGACTACATCCTATGTAGAAGAGGCAATCTGAAAGAGATTAGTGACTGTAAAGTGGTAGTGGGAGAGAGTGTAGCCAGACAGCATAGGATGGTGGTGTGTAGGATGACTTTGATGGTCTATAAGACGAAGAGGTCAAAGATAGAGAAGAAAACCAAGTGGTGGAAGCTGAAAAAGGAGGAATGTTGTGAGGAATTTAGACAGAAGTTGAGGCAGGCTCTGGGTGGTCAGGTAGTGCTGCCAGATGACTGGGAAACTACAGCAGAAGTGATCAGGGAGACAGGGAGAAAGGTGCTGGGTGTGTCATCTGGAAGGAGGAAAGAAGATAAGGAGACTTGGTGGTGGAATGAGGAAGTTCAGGATAGTATCCAGAGGAAGAGGTTAGCCAAGAAGAAGTGGGACATGGACAGGACTGAAGAGAATAGACAGGAATACAAGGAGTTACAGCGCAGAGTGAAGAGGGAGGTGTCTAAGGCCAAGCAGAAGGCATATGAAGAGATGTACACTAGGTTAGACACTAGAGAAGGAGAGAAGGACTTGTACAGGTTAGGTAGGCAGAGGGATCGAGATGGGAAGGATGTGCAGCAAGTTAGAGTTATTAAGGATAGAGATGGAAGGGTGCTCACAAGTGAGGAGAGTGTACAGAGGAGATGGAAGGAATACTTTGAGGAGCTGATGAATGAGGAAAATGAGAGGGAAAAAAGAGTAGAAGGGGTGAACTCTGTGGAACAGAAAGTAGATAAGATTAGAAAGGATGAAGTCAGGAAGGCTTTGAACAGGATGAAAAGTGGGAAGGCAGTCGGTCCTGATGACATTCCGGTGGAGGTCTGGAAGTGTCTGGGAGAGGCAGCAGTGGAATTTTTAGCTAATTTGTTCAACAGGGTTTTAGAGAGTGAGAGGATGCCTGAGGAATGGAGAAGAAGTGTGTTAGTGCCAATCTTTAAGAATAAGGGTGACGTGCAGAGTTGCAGTAACTATAGGGGGATAAAGTTGATGAGCCATACAATGAAGCTATGGGAAAGAGTAGTGGAAGCTAGGTTAAGGAAGGTAGTGGAAATTTGTGAGCAGCAGTATGGCTTCATGCCCAGAAAGAGCACAACGGATGCAATTTTTGCTCTGAGGATTTTGATGGAGAAGTATAGGGATGGTCAGAGGGAGTTGCACTGTGTGTTTGTAGACTTGGAGAAAGCGTATGACAGGGTGCCAAGAGAAGAGCTGTGGTACTGTATGAGGAAGTCAGGAGTAGCGGAGAAGTATGTCAGAGTGGTGCAGGACATGTATGAGAGGAGCAGGACAGTGGTGAGGTGTGCTGTAGGTCAGACAGAGGAGTTCAATGTGGAGGTGGGACTGCATCAGGGATCGGCTCTGAGCCCCTTCCTGTTTGCTATAGTGATGGACCAGTTGTCAGAGGAGGTCAGACAGGAGTCTCCTTGGACAATGATGTTTGCAGATGACATTGTGATCTGTAGTGAGAGCAGGGAGCAGGTGGAGGAAAACCTGGAGAGGTGGAGGTTTGCACTGGAGAGAAGAGGAATGAAGGTCAGTCGTAGTAAGACTGAGTACATGTGTGTGAATGAAAGGGAGGGAAGTGGAACAGTAAGGTTACAGGGTGAAGAGGTGAAGAAGGTACAGGAGTTTAAGTACTTGGGGTCAACAGTCCAGAGTAATGGAGAGTGTGGGAAAGAGGTAAAGAAGCGAGTGCAGGCAGGTTGGAATGGGTGGAGAAAGGTGTCGGGAGTTCTGTGTGATCAGAAAATATCAGCGAGAATCAAGGGGAAGGTGTACAGGACAGTGGTGAGACCGGCCATGCTATATGGTTTAGAGACAGTGTCACTGAGGAAGAGACAGGAGTCAGAGCTAGAGGTAGCAGAGCTGAAGATGTTGAGGTTCTCTTTGGGAGTGACAAGATTGGACAGGATTAGGAATGAGTACATCAGAGGGACAGCTCATGTTGGACGTTTGGGGGACAAAGTTAGGGAGGCCAGATTAAGATGGTTTGGACATGTTCAGAGGAGGGAGAGTGAGTATATTGGTAGGAGAATGTTGGACATGGGGCTGCCAGGCAGGAGGCAAAGAGGAAGGCCAAAGAGGAGGTATATGGATGTAATAAATGAGGATATGAAGCTAGTGGGTGCAAGTGTTGAGGATGCAGAAGATAGGGATAGGTGGAGAGAGATGATTCGCTGTGGCGACCCCTGAAGGGAAAAGCCGAAAGAAGAAGAAGAAGAGACATGAGGGGCGTGGTTTGCTGTCTAAACCACGCCCCCTAGAGGTCTGACTGTTATCATAAAGCAACAACAAAATTAAGCCACTGGATAGATGGTTATATCTGAGTTTATTTAGTTTAATGAAACATTTTTAATCCATGATCAAATTTTGGCACGTCTACCTTTTCATTTAAGGGATTAGTCGTTGGCACAGTAAGACTTAAATCTTAAGAGGAAGAGGTTTTAGGGAGAAAATATAAAGAAAACACACTCATAAAAACACAACTTTAACAAACTAAAAAGCTGTTTGTTATATACACACTAGACAGAGAGATAGAAGAATCTGTGTGTGTGTGTGTGTGTGTGTGTGTGTGTGTGTGTGTTTTACCTCTCGATCGAGTCCAGCTGCAACAGTAACAATGTCCCCTGTCTCTCTGTTAATAGTGAACATATTTGGGATCGGGATGTGCGGGGTCTGCTGGAGAATCCGGTAATGCACCATGCCATTAGAGGTGGTGATATCATCAGCATCGTGTGCTGTTACTGTCATAACTGTCGTACCTTCACACACACACACACACACACACACACACACACACACACACACACACACACACACAGAGTTAACAACCCCAAGTAATACTAAAGTATATGACAACATAGTTGTAGTTCATGCTTCCACCATTAGGGGGCACAATTAAATTGATCAATGAGCATTTAGCTAAAAATCAGAAAATATACACAGACATATACACACTGCGAAATTTCTGTGATTGCTGGTATATTTAGGGTAAAAAAAAATGTTGCATGCATTGTGAAACCTAAAATAAGATCTGAAATCTCTTGACGAGTAAAGCAGCGTTGCACAAATTGTTGTGCGAGCAAAACCTGTTGGGTTTGCACTCTGCTATCTCTCAGATCCAATTATCTCTGGGAGGGTAAAAATAAATCGTGTCATTATCCAGCTGACGTGTTGGAAAAAAAAGAGGGGGGAAAAACAATATACGACAGGATAGATGTGGAGAATGAGAGATGATTCTGTCTATCCGTCCGATTCGTCTCTTTCTCTTTTTCTGTAGCAATGCGTTATTTCATCATCTCTGATGCAAGAAATGGCGCTACGGTGGGCATCATTATCCCTAGAGAAACTATCTCTCTCTTTCTTTCTCTCTCTCCCTCTCTCTCACACACACACACATGCAGTGACACAATCATTCACGAGAGGTTCAGGTTGCATCTTGGCAAACAGACCCCTGTATTCTACCACATGCACAAAAAGTGAATGATGAAGTAGTTTGGAAAAGTAAAAGAAGTTGGACCGGGCAGCGTCTGTCCTTCCCTCTCATGTACACAGCAGCCTAAGGACATCATGGATGGACGGGTCTTTAATTTGGACTGTAGAATTCTTAGGAAGTGTGTGCGGCCATACAGTGTATAAATGCACAATTAATAGTTAATTAAGTATAATAACAACAGAACTATTGTGTATCAAGTCAGACTTTAGGTTCATGTTCACATTTAGATGATCTAGATGATCAGTCAGGTAGTGTGTGTATCCTACTGTTACAGTGGGCAAGATCCTTTGTAGGACCACTAGGGGGCTTTCAGCATGGGTTGTCCTGTCATGTTTGTTTTTGTATGCCATGTGTTAGCTTTAGCCCCGCCTTATCCTAATGTGTTCCTGCCTCTGTTCACCTGTTCCCAATGTTCCCTGTGATTACTTTCCCTATTTATAGTGGTGTCTGTGTCTTTATGTTAGCTAGTCCTCGTTTGAAGTGGCGTGAGTAGTATCGTGCGTTTGTTCTATGTTGAATGTTTTTCTGTTAATAAACCCCTGTCGATGTCTACCCTCGCGTTGAGTCTGTTCCATCCCGCCGGACACTACCGGCCGTAACATCTACTAGCTACGCTTTATAGCCAAACGTTTTGTGGATGCTTGACCATCACATTCATATGTGGTTCTTTAACAACTGTAGCCACAAAATTAGTACATGTGACTGTATTGGATGCCTCTGTATTCTGTAGCTTTACAATTTCCCATCACTGGAACCATGACAACGCCCCTGTGCACCAATCAAAGCGAGCTCTATGGTGTGTTAAGCAGTTTATGGAGTCGAAGAACTCAAGTGTCCTGCACAGAGCCCTCACTCATCCCCACTGAATACCTTTGGGATAATCTGGACCTGGAGCCTCCTCGACATCCTGACATCCTTAATTCCTGATCTCACTAATGCTCTTGTAGCTGATTGAACAGAATCACAAATCCCCACAGCTATGCTCCAACATCTAGTGAAAAGCCTTCACAAAACAGAGGATGTGATGGTGCACAAACTTTAGCTCATATAGTGTATACAAGGCTTGCTGGATATTAATTCAAGGACAAATCTATCAGGGTTCGAGATGCTGATTGACTACTAACACCATGACGTAGATAGTATTCTAATAACAGTATACTATACAGTGGAACCTCTGCATATGAATTCCCTCCATTATAAATTTTCTCCCTAAGAATTGAAACTTTGCAAGAAATTTGCATCGGCATATGAAGCATTTTCGGCATATGAATTAACCGAACCGAGCCAAATACTGGCTAAGTTGCACGTACGTCCGGGAGCCGTTCAAAACTTGTTCGCGTCAGTGGAAAGCCAAGCAAAGTCAACTGAAGCAAGTTTACGAATTTTAGAACATTTTTTTCAGTCAGCGAAAGCTGTTTCAAAAGAGTCAACCCATGATACCTACGTTGCATTCGGCATGCGTTCAAAAGCTAGATGATTTTTCGTTTTTAGTTTTTTTCATTGACAGATTGGTGGTGTGGGTTGTCCGTTCTATATTTAGCCCAAGCTTGGTGGCACAACTGGTGAGGAGCCTTGACAAGGAATGCTTGGCTTGGGTCAGTTCTTTGTAAGCAGCCATACAGTTTACATACGCTTTGTATTTGTAATATTTCTGCTCAAGTGGTTAAGCCTCTGGGTTGTTGCTCAGAAGATAGGGGTTCAAACCCTAGCACCACCAAGTGCCGCACCACCGGACCCTTACACAAGAAGCAGAAAGACCCCCCCCCCCTTCCTCGCTCCAGGGGCGCTGCATCATAGCTTTCAGAAGTGGGACTACTGACCAGAAGGTTGTGAGTTCAAACCTCAGGACCACTATGTTACCAACCCTCACAGTGCTCAGATGAATGTAAATGAGATAAATATAAGTCACTGTGGATCAGAGCTGTTAATACCTTCTAGGCGTAAGATCAGGATCTAGCTTGTTCTTGTATTATGTTTTATTTTCAAATTTCAAATGTATTGTCCTGTGCATAAAGCTTTGAGCATCTATATACAAAGAAATGTGCAAAACTGATGTCGACAATGTGTACAGTCATAAAGTGACATAGCGAGAGATATAATAAAAAAAGTAGTGTAACCCCTGGGTCCTACTCACACCCTCTCCAAGCAGGTCTTGAACCCCGATCTCCGGCATGGGCGCACTAACAAGGAGGCTAAAGACTGCAGCCACTAGCATGTCTCTTGAGGTCATGGGAGTGAGGTTTACCTACACAGCACCTACCACTGGCCTCCATTATGCTCATCCCCCTAAACCTCACTCCCATCCGGGTCACGGCACCAATGTAACCCCCTCGGGTCCTACTCGCAACTGCTACGAGTGGGTCTCGAACCCGCGTCTCCGGTGTGGGAGGCGGGTGCACTAACAAGGAGGCTAAAGACTGTGAGGTTTAGCTGCACAGCACCTACCGCTGGCCTCTGTTACATTAGCATCATATGGATGGTAATGAACAAGACAGTTGATGGTAAAGTGGTATTTAATGCCTCTTCTATATCTTCTTCAGAATCATAAACAAAAAAGACCTACCTGGTTTGGATCCCTCCATCACTGAACCATTGTAGATCTGATTCTTGAACTCAGGCCGGTTGTCGTTCATATCGATGACGAAGATGTAGAGGTCGACCGGCTGCTCCACCTGATTCCCGTTCATATCAACCGCATGAGCACGAAGCTGAAAACAAACGGATCAATCTTTTTAGACTCGATAGACAGGAAGACGGCTTGATCACCATGACATGTCCAGCCTTTCTTTGTGGTGTTTTAGTGTCACATTTCCAAAAAGTGTCAAAAAGTCTGTTACATACTATGTGTATAGTAAAGTGGTGAAGTGAGGAAACGGTCAGAATTGTTTTTCATGTTTTAATTCACTCCCTGCCATCTTAATTTTCTGTCCGTCTTATCGCTCGATGACTCCATTTCCCGGGAATCGGAACATTCAATATAAACACACAACAAACACAATAATGTCGCTTATGCTGCTGGGAGAGACTTCTGTCTGAAACATTACGTTTGACTAATAACAGTGTGTTTATGAAGGAAACACACACACACACACACACACACACAGACACACACACAGAAATACGGTACATATATGCACAACTTTATGAATTTGCATTTTAATTAAAGTGAGAATGATTAGACAGCGTGTCTAATTGCGGTGTTAGTGCAGCAGCTTTAACTCAGCCAGGGGCAGGGCATCTCTACACACACACACACACACACACACACACACACACACACACACACAAAATGCAGACCAGTTCAGTTCAGATACTGGCTAACCCGATGGATAAAACTATGTGCAGTGTAAAGTAAAATGATTGATGTTATATCCATTTTGTCCTCTGTTGCTGTTTTGTCTCTCTACATCACCCTTGCTTTTAATCTGTTCCTCCCTCTCCCTCTCCCTCTCCCTCTCCCTCTCTCTGTCTGTCTGTCTCTCGCTCTCTCTGTAAGGTTAATTTGACTTTAGGTTTTTTCCTTGTACACTGTGTGTGTGTATGTGTGTGTGTGTGTGTGTGTGTGTGTGTGTGTGTGTGTACCTCCAGGGCTCTAGCTGTGATGTGGTAATTCAATAAGGGGGCAAGTCAGAGATTAGGCACACGTTTAAAGGAGAGGAAATGTAATTCTGTTCTGGAATTAAAGTTATTATCTTCAAACAGATGGAGGGATAGAGTAGGAGAAATAATACTGTCTGCCCTCCACCATTTCACATCACAGCACTGACGGATAGAGATTAGGTGTGTGTATCTCGCCTCGTTGGAGATGATTTGATGTGCTGAGCGATACGTGATCGATGATTGGACCTGGGAAATATCTGTTTAATCAGGAGATAATTGAATAAGATTTAAAGATTATCAAGTGTTAATTTTAATTTGAAAAAAAAAAGAAGCTTAGGTTTGAGATGAGGGAAGGTGTGGTCTCTGTATCCATAAGTCTCACTGAAAGAGGCATGGTCTCTGTACCCATCAGTCTCACTGAAAGGAGTATGGGTACAAAGGCCTCCTTCAGGAAGACTTATGGATACAGAGACCACACCTCCAGTGAGACTGTTGGGTACAGAGACCACGCCTTCTTCAGGGAGACTGATGGGTACAGAGGCCACGCCTTCTTCAGTGAGAGTGATGGGTACAGAGGCCACACCTTCTTCAGTGAGGGTGATGGGTACAGAGGCCACACCTTCTTCAGTGAAGGTGATGGGTACAGAGGCCACACCTTCTTCAGTGAGGGTGATGGGTACAGAGGCCATGCCTCCTTTGGTAAAACTGATGGGTACAGAGGCCACATTTAATGAGATTGATAGACACAGAGGTCACATCTACTGCACTGAGACTGATATATGACTGATATATTTTATGTGTGTCAAAAATAAGACACACCCCCTTCAATATAATTGACAGGAACAGAGGTAACGCCTCATCCAGTGAGACTAAGAGACCTCTTTTAATTAAGAATGACATGTACAGAAGCTACCCCTCCTTCACCGTGACTCACAGGTGCAGAGGCCACACCTTCTTTAAAGAGACTGAGAGGTACAGAAGCCATGCCTCCTTTAATGATACTGAGAGATACAGATGCCACGTCTCTATAAATAGAACTAATTATTCCCATATCAGTTTGTAGCACAAATTTCATTTATGCTATTTGTAAGAGCTGACATTTACCAAAACCCGTAATTTCATTATTATTTTTTCACATTTTCCTTTCATTCTTATTTTCATTCTTTTTTCCAGTAACTGCTCATCTATCTGAGAGAACAGGAAGCTGTTTAGATAGTCCTCATTATATCGATGTTGTTCCATCCTGGACGCAGCTTCGTATGTTAATTAGCGTGCGCCGTGTTCACCTCCTCCTGCTCCATGTTTGGAGCGGTTCGCGAGTATGACGATGCTAATTACGCACTTAGCTCAGAGCCAGGATCATTTTCTGAGGACAGATAACAAAAAAGTGACATCTTCACCACAGAAACGCTCACATCAAGCATCAAACGCCCTCCACATGGAGCCAAGAACACGACAGATCTCTTTGTTACCCGAGCTTCGACACACTCGCACATCTTCACTATCTACACTATGTTTAGACGCTACGTTAGCGCTCGGTTAATGAACAGTGAGAGACGATTTAACGAGTGTCAAAATAGCTAATGAGGAATAAAACCTGACTTTCAACCCATGACTTCTGTCAGGGAAAAAAATAAACAACATGCACGCCAGATGGTAAACACGTAACGTCAGCGTGAAAGGTAACGATTTCCAGTCAGATTTTAGCTTCACGCCAGGATTTCTCACTGAAAGATGTAATGATGAGTTGTATTAATATTACATATATTAAAATAAAATCACTTTCTGTTAGATAGGAAGAGCTTACGTGGTAGGACGAGCGCTCCTCTCTGTCCAGAGGCTTGGTGACGTACATCTTGCCTTTCTCTGGATCGATGCTGAACACTTCGTTAGGAGGCTGATCCGCTCCCATGCCTGTGATGCTGTATCTGATGTTAATGGAACGATCCTTATCGGAACGGATCTGGAAAAGAGAGATGTAAACATTCAGGTCTGTCCCAGTATAAGGCCTATAAGAATTCCTATCTGCCAGCCAATCAGCAGCAAAGACTGAAACATGAAATAAAAATAAAACATGACCAAACATGATGTCACACGTTGAGGTTTTGCAAACGTTTCACCAAAATAGAACACTAAACGTATAAACCTCAGATTTCTTATACTTATTTGATGTAAATTACTAAAGAAACAATATATTTTTAAAGTGATTTTTCATGTTTAAGGTATTTAAACTAAAATCATGATTTCCTTTCATTCTGAAGCATAATGCTACCACCATCATGCTACACTGTGGCTATACATTGACCAGGCATAACATTATGACCACTTGCCTATTATTGTGTTGGTCCCCCTTTTGCTGCCAAAACAGCCGTGACCCGTAATGCACTGTGTATTTTGACACCTTTCTATCAGAACCAACATTAACTTCTTCAGCAATTTGAGCAACAGCAGCTTGTCTGTTGGATCGGACCACACGGGCCAGCCTTCACTCCCCACAAGCATCAATGAGCCTTGGCCGCCCATGACCCTGTTGCCGGTTCACCACTGTTCCTTCCTTGGACCACTTTTGATAGATACTGACCACTGCAGACCAGGAACACTCCACAAGAGCTGCAGTTTTGGAGATGCTCTGATCCAGGGGTCTAGCCATCACAATTCGGCCCTTCATCAAACTCGCTCAAATCCTTACGCTTGCCCATTTTTCCTGCTTCTAACACATCAACTTTGAGGACAAAATGTTCACTTGCTGCATAATATATCCCACCCACTAACAGGGGCCATGATGAGGAGATCATCAGTGTTATTCACTTCACCTCTCAGTGGTCATAATGTTACGGCTGATCTAAAAAAATGTAAAACTCCTATGTCCATGTAAAGATACAGATATTGAAGCATTGACACTGGAGACTCCTTCCAAAAAGCATCCCAAAATCAGCCATTAAACTGATTTATTTATTTATTTTTTTTAAAAAAGTAACCCATTAGAGAAACGGGGTCACGGAAAATGAAGCAAGGCTTTCAGAAATGAACAGCACTGAAGTAATGTTGCTTATAATCTCTCCGGAGCACGATAATGCACAAGAGACGATAAGACACAGAGTCGATATCAGGTGTAAGTCATTAGGAGACAATTACTAAAACACTACTAGGAGGGCATGTGTGTGTGTATGTGTGTGTGTATGTGTGTGTGTAACTCTTATAGGAGTCGGAATGTAAGAGTTCTTATAGATTTGCGGGATTGTGTGATCATTTTATACGTCCGCGCTCCTCCCGAGGCCCACAAGAGTCCATTAAGATCTGAGACAGAACACAATCAGTGCAGCAATCACACACACCTCCTGCCATCCATCATTCTGCTTCTCTCTCCCAGCTACAGATGTCATTAGCACTGCGCACACACACACACACACAAAGTGTTATGTTCTCCAGAATTGGGACTACATCACATGAGAAATTCAATATCTCCATCTGGAGGAAATAAGCAGCGTCATTTTTCTTCTGTTTGGAGTTCCTGACAGTCAGAGTTCCCTATAGCGAATGCTCACATTGCAGAGCGTGTGTGTGTGTGTGTGTGTGTGTTACTTAGATAAAACACTCGTGCAGACGTTAAGAGCTCGGCATTACCGCTGTAATTAGACAAATGATGACGGCTGGATTTAAACGGAGTAACCGAGGAAACAGACGGTGAGTTTCAGCTGAGGATAAAGTGGCACTAACACGCTGGAGTGTGAATATGTTGTTAGAATACATTACAACGTCATGGTTACGCTGAAGCTGCACACACACACACACACACACACACACACACACACACACACGTGCACTTCTTGCTGCTCGCTTTACAGCACCGTAAAAATCTCACACTTCTTTATAACACCATTTAATAAGCAAATATATGTTTGGGATGCAGCCAGAAAGTTGTATTTAATGTGTAGCACACTATTTACTAGGTCAGTATGTGATTTGGGATGCAGCCGCTGGCTCTACTCGAGCACTTAATAATGGATAAGTATCAAATTTTCAAGTGTTTACAGTATTTATCACAAAATTGTACTCGTGTTTGTGAATTCAGAATTCGGGATAAAGTGTATATATAGGAGCAGTGCTGTTTAATTTAGTACCAAAAAAAAAAAAGCCCACAGTAGGTGCTTTGTGATGGTGTTTGAAGCAGAAGCTGCATGTGGCTCACTTTATGTCCAAATTTATGTTGAAATAAGCAGGGATAGAAAATAAGGACTCCCCCTTTATTTTTGTTTTTCAGAAAGAGAGAGACAGAAAGAGAGAGAGAGAGAGAGAGAGAGAGAAAGATCATAAGAGACAGAAAGAGAGACAGTGAGAGATAGTGTGAGAGACAGAGAAAGAGAGAGAGAGAGAGACAGAGAAATAAAAAGTGAGAGAGTGTGAGAGAGTGAGAGAGAAAAAGTAAGAGAGAGAGAGAGAGAGAGAGAGAGAGAGAGAGACAGTGAGAGACAGAGAAATAAAAAGTGAGAGAGTGAGAGAGAGAGAGAGAGAAAATGAGAGAGAGAGAGAGAGAGAGAGAGAGAGAGAATGAGAGAGAGCATGAGAGACAGAGAGAGAAAAAGTGAGAGAGAGAGAGAGAGAGAGAGAAGTGAGAGAGAGCGTGAGAGAGACAGATAGAGACAGAGAAAAAAGTGAGAGAGCGTGAGAGAGACAGAGAAAAAAGTGAGAGAGAGCGTGAGAGAACGTGAGAGAGAAAAAGTGAGAGAGACCTTGAGAGCCAGAGAGAGAAAAAGTGTGTGTGAGAGAGAGAGTGACAGAGAGAGAGAGAGAGAGAGAGAGAGAAAGAGAGAGAGAGAGACAATCGGAAAGATTATAAGAGACAGAAAGAGAGACAGAGAGAGTAAAAGTGAGAGATAGTGTGAGAGACAGAGAAAAAAAGAGAAAGAGAGAGAGACAGAGAAATAAAAAGTGAGAGAGTGAGAGCGAGTGAGAGAGAGAGAAAACGTGAGAGAGAGTGTGCGAGAGAGCATAAGAGAGACAGGGAGAGAAAAAGTGAGTGTGTGTGTGTGAGAGAGAGAGAGAGAGAGAGAGAGAGAGAGAGAGAGAGAGAGAGGTGTATGATGTTAGTTTAGGGCTGCTGTGTAATTTGGTCTCATTTCAGGGCATTTTTCCCTTTAGAGCCCAAATTGTCTCCACCTGAGGCCGACACTCTCACACTATTAGAGAGCAGGCGCTAATGGAGCTCTCCATTGTGTCACTGTATGTAGACTCCGTCCCAGTCTGCACCTGCACCTACACACACTCACATGCCTCTCCATTCCTACCCAGTGTGCAGGTCTCAGCTCCTCCGTTCTCATTTTATTCACATTTTCCAGAATGTGCATTAGAGAGCTAGCATGGAGAACCCCACGCAGCCTGACATTAACCAGCTAGGGAAGAAGCTCTAAACCAGATCATTCTATGGTGTTCATTTTAGGCCAAAAAGCCATTTCACTTGTGCTCTTTTCTCTTTTCTGCTCTTTAGTGAGAAAATCATTTTCTAATCATTTTCTAGTACATGTAGCCTGAGGTTTCTAAAAGTGTGCTGATTAATAAAAAGGAGACTGAGAAGAAACGAGATCTTTACATTATATTACTCAATTAATAGCCTTTTAAACATATAGCAATATCATACCTGTAGTCTTAAAACTGCAATTATTTAATACCAAACTCAGTATTTTGTAAGAAAATAAAACTCTAAAAGTAACTCTAAAGTAAGCAAATAAAAAAGTGATATTTCTAAAATAAATTAAAAAAGAGAATAAAATAATTAAGATAAATTAAATAATAAATTAAATATAATTAAAAAAAACAAACAAAAAAACAAACAAACAAATTTTATGTATAAATACCTGAATACCTAAATACTTATATATTTATATTAAATATACATATTTATATATATTTGCAAAAATGTATTTATTTATTTATTTGGGGGGGGTACATTTTAACATTTTTGCCTATTGATTTTTAAATAGAGGAATTTATCCACAAGTGCGTAGCTTTTGCCATTTCTACATTTATGTGTGGTTAAAAAAAAAAAAAAAAAAGATTACGAATATTTTTTGTTACCAGGACGTCGTCTCTTGTTATGGACATGAACACTAACAAATGAGTCGAAACTTTTTCAAGTTCGTTTGCCTCCACGTTCACGTGTCTTTTGGGTTTGAGAATCTTCAGGCGCTAATTTAATAAACACGACCCAAACAGCTCAGAGGCAGAATTCAGAACGATTACACACTCATGTGGAGAAAAAAATTTAATTCCCCTTCCTTCATCTCTCTCTCTCTCGCTCTCAGTTTTAATGGGAGTGGAAAAGAAGCATAAAATCTAAATTAATTTAATCTGACAGTGAGCAAAGCCCAGCATAAATCCCCTCTTTTTTTATATATATATATATATATATATATATATATCATATATTTTATGACTCAGGACACGATACATATTCTGCACTTTCCTCTAGAAATTTCCGCCCACTTTTGTGTGTGGGGTCTGGGTATTTTTGCTGTATTAGTGTTTGTCAGGAGATTAAAAAATAATAACAAATAAATAGATAAATAAATAACAAGGATGGTGCTTGAAAATAGATTCAGATTAAATTTTAAAATGTAAATGTCTCTGTCTCTCTCTCTCTCTCTTTTTTTTTAATAATTACGTCTAAAGTGACAGTGGAACAAAATGTGAATATTTGTTTCCCTGTTTATTTTATTTTAGAATTTTTTTTACATTTTTTATTTTTTTTTATTTATAATAAATTATTTATTTATTCATTTATTTATAATTTTTTTTTTACATTTTTACTCTAAACTAGAGTTCTTTCTTTCATTCATTTATTCATTCTTACTTTTTCTTTTCACTGTATCATCTATCTATCTATCTATCTATCTATCTGAGCTTTAGATTTTTATCAGGACTTCAAAAAACATAGGGATGATGCTAAGTAGCTAACTTGAGGAAAATATGACAGAATGAAAGAAACATGAGTTAGATAAACACTAGAACAAAATAAAGAAGATTAGATACATTGCAAAAACATGCTAAAATGTGCTAGGGTTTAGCGCTGTTGAACAAATTATGCTAGCTAAGAAACTGATGTGTTCAGCTGTTGTTACTTTTAGATACTGTGAGTAACTAGCTACATAAAGCAACACTTTGTGTTTTGGTGTTTAGCATTGCTTAGCTAAATACACAGGACATATCCTGTGGCCCAAACAAACAACAGAACACTGAGAAAACACACCAAAGAATTGTAGCTTTGTTTTATAAGTTTTAGCTTTGTTTTATATGATGCTAGTTACATAACTGATGTGTTACTTCATCTGTTGTTACTTTTATGAAATGAAAAAGATGCTAAGACATGTGTTTTTAGCATTGATTAGCTGGATATATGCTATGGCTACATATCCTGTGCCACAAACAAACATACAACAAAACACTGAAAAAAAAAACACATACTAAAATACCTTTCAGTGTTTAGCATTGTTTTACAAGTTGCTAGCTAAAGAACTAACATGATTAGCACAGTTTAGCTTACCTACCTAAATAGCTAAGCTAACTGACCTGTGTTTAGCTTTCATGCTCTTCGTTATTTCTTCACTGAAACATGTTTAGCTTGCTTGCATAAGCTGGTAGCTATCACTAACTAGCTTAAAAAAGTGCTTAGTTGTGTTCTGTGTGTGTTTAGCTTTATTTAGGTATTAAACAGGGTTTAGTCTAATAAGTTGAACAAAAAACAGAGACAGAAGAATACATGCTAGGTGTATTTGTTAGCTAAAGAATAAACACCACTTAGAAATATTTTTGGACATCTCTACTTAAATAATTATATAAGAAATTAACTACAACAAGAAGATGTCTGGTGTTTAGCCTGCTTGCTATCTAGTGCCATTTTAGTTTTAAATTAACATATGTCTATCGACCTGACTTTAGTGGGCGGAGCTTGATGAAGCACATGAGGGTGAAGGGTCAAGGTGCAACTCCACTGGCAGATAATTCTGCATAATGTTAGCAAGATTAATGACTTGTTGCTCTTAATTTTGAGTCCCAGGAAATGATTTAAATAAATAATAAATGAATAAAAACATGTGGCAGAGATGATGAAAGGGTCAGACAAGAATTATTTGGAGTAATAATGAATTTAAATATATGAAAATTAAACAAAAAAAAGTTTTAAACTTTAGCCTGGAATTAGCATAAAGGGAGAAAATCTGTTAAACTTCCATGTTATTTCACTATCATGCTATTTCGGGGTGTGATTGGCACCTTTAGCTGATTACACACGCGCGCACACACACACACACACACACAGAGAGAGAGAGAGAGAGAGCGATAAACAGGCGAGATGAGTGTGTGCTCTCCTCAGGGTAATGAATGATAATTGATTCAGTTTGAAGAACATTAGAAGGAAAAGTCTCTCACCTCATCTCTTGCTCCTTATTAGAGAAAAGATGAAGAGCAAGAGGATGCGTGTGCGTGTGTGTGTGTGTGTGTGTGTGTGTGTGTGTGTAAATGACTTATTTGTCGTTGGATTGAAGCTAAATTTCTTTCCTTGCTGATGTATAAAGGCTGTGGATTGATTGCATCACTCAGTGCTAGTACACTCACTCACTCACACACACACACACACACACACACACACAGATCTCAGTTAGACTCTGTCTGACAGCATGTCAGCATTAAGCAAAGACACGGCATCGTGTTCAGTTCAGGTCAAAATGGTCCAATTAAAAATGTTTTTACAAACTTTCAAAAACTTTCAAAGGATATGAAAAGCTAACCTGATGCTAACCCGATGTGAACTTGATACTAACCCGATGCTAACCTCTTGCTGACATGACGTTAAACTGCTGCTAACGCGATGATAACTTGATGCTAACCCACTGCTAATGTGTATCTCACACTTTCAGCTAGGAACACAGACTGCAGATTAGCTCAGTGCTATAAGCTAGGTGTGTTCTTTGTTTCTTTTTTGCTGTATAGATAACAAGAATGTCATTTTCTTTCCACTCTATAGATAGCAAAAATATCTTCTTTCTCTCTTTCGTTTTTAGTTTTCTATCTATCTATCTATCTATCTATCTATCTATCTATCTATCTATCTATCTATCTATCTATCTATCCATCCATCCATCCATCCATCCATCCATCCAGCTGTTTACTTGTTTTCTCTTTCTCTCTTCCTTCTTTCTTTCTTTCTTTCTTTCTTTCTTTCTTTCTTTCTTTCTTTCTTTCTTTCTTTCATTTTTTTGCTGTATAGTTTGCAAGAGTGTCTTTTTCTATCTATCTCTGCTTCCTTCTTTCTTTCTTTCTTTCTTTCTTTCTTTCTTTCTTTCTTTCTTTCTTTCTTTCTTTCTTCTTTCTTTCCACTCATAGCAAAAATATCTTCTTTCTCTCTTTTGCTTTTGTTTTTAGTTTCTATCTATCTATCTATCTATCTATCTATCTATCTATCTATCTATCTATCTATCTATCTATCTTTCTTTCGTATCGTCTCCTCCTCTCTCCTCTCCTCCTCTGTAGAAAGTTCATCTCTTTTTTTAATCTTTTTCTCATTGGCAGTTAGCCTGCCGGTAATCTGTGTGTAACTTTATTCAAGCTCCAGATGTTGAGGAACATTGAGGAACACAGGTCTAACACACGTGTCACGTGTCTGCACACGGCAGCGAGGTTGTCTCACGCTCATTATTATCCGAGTTGTTAGAAACGTTTCCGAAAGCGACAGCTGCTCCACTGTGCCATGATCATCCAGAGTTGCAACATTCTGTACTATTTCTACTGCTAAACATCACCGCTAACACGGGAAACTATGATGATGATGATGATGATGTGTGCCTCGAAGGATGTGGAAGTGGCATCACGCTTCCTGTTTCTCCTGATGGTGTGAGGCACAGTTACAGCAGCGCTTTTATCCTTCCACCAGGAACCGCATCAATGACAAATGTGTAGAACGTTCCCTTCTTTTCCGCTAACATTAACATGCTAACATTAGCGCAGATACGAGCATGTACGACATGCTAAGTGCTAATCATCAAATAAGCAGCAGATTGCAGATTAGCTCAACGCTGTGAGCTGAGAGTGTGTGCTATTGGTGGATGCTAGGTGTGTGAGGGAACGTGCTTTACTAACAACAACAACAACAACAACAACACTTTCACTCTACTGTTCACCTGGTTGCCTAGCAACAGTGTGAGCTTTCCCTCTTAAAGTTCTAAAGTTTATTCATTTATTTATTCTTCCTTCCTTCCTTTCTCTTTTTACTGTATAGATAGCAACAATGTATCTTTCTTTTTTCTATCTATCTATCTATCTATCTATCTATCTATCTATCTATCTATCTATCTATCTATCTATCTATCTATCTATCTATCTATCATTCTTTTGTTCATTATTTCCCATCTTTTTCTTTCTTTATTTCTTTCTTTCTTTGGTGGCTGGAGTTTGCGTCTTTAGTTTTGTGTTGGAGGCTAACGCTAGAATAACTATAAACGTTTCTTTAAAAGTCCTTTAAAAGATTAAAATGAATCATTACTCAAACTATTCCATTTTTTTTCATTTGGAGGTGTTCAGTCTCTCACACTGAATTGTTGGCGCTCTTTCTCTTTGTTCTGTCTGGGTACATGTTATTTATTACAGATTTATTACAGACATGACACGCAGCACTAACTCTAATTAGCATATGTAAGGTAGCATGTTGCAGTGTCTGATCTGACACCAAAGAATCTGAAATGACGGAGGATGAAAAGTAAAGAGTATCTGTCGTTTTCCAGAAAGGAAGTGGAACTTTGAACAACTTCCTCAATTACTGCATTAACGCAAGAACATTTTCACAGCTTATACACACACACTGTCAGTGGAGCTCCAATTAAACAACCCGCTAATGCTAACAATACAGCTCTCTCTCTGTCTCTCTCTCTGTCTCTCTCTCTCTCTCTCTCTCTCTCTCTCTCTCTCTGTCTCAGTGTTGCCTCTTTTTCTTTCTGTCCTCCATTTTTTATTCAATCATGTATCATAATCTTCAAGCAACAGACAGTTTGACATTTCCCAGGTTGGGTTCTCGAGACGGCTGCGCGCTTCTGTCTTCCTCTATCATATTCAGATGTACAGACTTGTCCTACACGATGACAAGCTTTCAGGAACGACAGAAGAAGAGAGAGAGAGAGAGAGAGAGAGAGAGAGAGAGAGAGAGAGAGAAAGTGAGGAAGTAGACTTCGAGTTGGTGGAAGTATAAAATACCCTCATGGACAGTGTGTTCTTCCTGCTCCGCTGACATGCTCGTCATACTGTAGAGCCTTTAGCTTCACAATGTAGCTGATCCGCACTGCAACAGGAAGTGCTACAGGAAGTGCTACAGAAAGTCATTCACTCTGACTGCTCCATATATTGGCTCAGGAGATCTTTCTTAGCGGTTGTTGCTAAATGCTATTACAGTAATACATCACACATTACAACTACACTCTATCTATCTATCTATCTATCTATCTATCTATCTATCTATCTATCTATCTATCTATCTATCTATTTAACGGTCTGTCTGTCTGTCTCTCTAAAACACAGATACATAGACAGAGAGATAGATAGTTATACATACAGAGAAACTGAGATAGATAGATAGATAGATAGATAGATAGATAGATAGATAGATAGATATGAATATAGGAAGGGAGGGAGGGGTGGCTGAATAGACAGACAGAGGGGGACAGACAGACAGACAGAAAGCTTGATAAGACAAATATTGGATATTGCAGCATAGTTGTAATGTGTGATGTATTGCACACTAAATGACCATCTGTTTCTCATTAGTCACAAAAGCAGATGATTTATGATTTACTTCACACACACACACACACACACACACACACACACACACACACACACACACACAACGTGTTTGTTTATCTTTTATCTATATATGTCCTTAGTTTGTGTATCTATTTGCATATCATTTTCTCTGTGTCTATCTATCTATCTATCTATCTATCTATCTATCTATCTATCTATCTATCTATCTATCTATCTATCTATCTGTCTGAATGTCTGTTTCCACACTCCACTGTTGAGAAGGAGAAAAAGAAATAAAGACAGACAGCTTTTCCTCACTTCTGACTGGCTGACTGAAAGTAAATAAGGACCAGTAGGAGTGCAGACATCTTCATTACTGTGGAATGGTTTGTTATTAGTGTTCATCATCGCAGATGATGACTGTCCTGCATTTTCTCCGAATCCATCGGCTTTTCCGAGACAAGACATACAGCACAGCGGCTACATCTGGTTCACTCACAAGCCCTCGCTCTGATGCGCTAACAACACAAGCGTGCTGAGAAATAAACTTTAAACATGAACACCGCTTTCTGATAGATACAAGATCAAATCCTATCTGAAGTCTAAATGTGTAGAGTTCTGTCCGAGTTCTACAGAGAGAGAGAGAGAGAGATAGAGAGAGAGAGAGATAGGGAGAGAGAGAGAGATAGGGAGAGAGAGAGAGACAGAGAGGGAGCGACACAGAGAAAAAGAGAGAGACACAGAGAGAGAGAGAGAGAGAGACAGAGAGAGAGACATGGGGAAGGGAGAGAGAGAAAAAGGGAGGGGGGGGAGAAAGAGGTAGAGGGAGAGAGAGAGAAAGAGAGAGAGAGAAGGTTTGATGTCCACTGGATGGGTGACAATGCTAATCCATGGTTCGAGCCAAAGCTTCTCTACAGGAGCCAAGCTACACCTTCTGTTAGCGTAGCATTTCTGGCTAACTCTAATTTCTCCAAATGCACGCATCTCCAAGGACGCACCTGGACACGCAAAGCTGACCAACAGACAGCTGTCACTGTGATAAACGAGCTGGATGTATAACACACACACATACAGGTTTACCTTTAGGCGTTTATGAATCTGGAGTGTAAAAGACGCGAGATGAATAACTGGCTATGATTTATATTAGCTATAACATAAAGAAAATGGCCTAAATAGTTTAAAAATGCAATTTTTTTTATGAGCTAAATTCAGGGATCTTTTATAGACCTGTCATTAATTAAATTCAATTTTATTTATTAAATTTGGAGCCTTAGGATGTTTTTAATTAGTAAGTTTGCAACGAACATAATGTAACCTTGGAACTAAACCGCTAGCAGTGCTGTAGCTAGGTCAGTAACTAAACTGCTAGCTGTGGTCAGTAGCTACAGGTCAGTAACTAAACTGCTAGCAGTGCTGTAGCTAGGTCAGTAACTAAACTGTTAGCTGTGTTGTAGCTAGGTCAGTAACTAAACCGCTAGCAGTGCTGTAGCTAGGTCAGTAACTAAACTAAAGTTCACTTGTTTGCAGCTTTCTTGTTTCCTAGCAACAGTGTTTTCACGCTGACTTCCATGTTCAAGTATGAATCTCACAAATTTAATGTCAATGCTAAGAAGTCTGTCTCTCAAAGCAAAATGCTAATATTTACACAACTGCTGGCTAAGTTTTAGCTAATTTCACAAAAAAAGATGAGATTTGAAATATAATTGTCACAAAAACAAAAAAAAAAAACACATGAAAAATATGATATGATTTTTTCTAACGGCTTGTTAGCAACATTAGCCGCCAAGCTCTAAAGCAGATTTAAGACACGCGACTTTCCCTAGCGTTATCGAATAGCTAGTTTGTTCTTTGCTGTAGTTCTGTATTTCCTTGTTGCCTAGCAACAGCTGTATATTGAGATTAACTATAAAGCAGCCTGAGTGCAATAGCTAGCTAAACAGCTACTGGCTAGCTGCAGAGGTTATGCTAATTTTAAAAAGAAAGCAAGCAAACTTATTATTTATATTCTTTCCTCTTTTTTTTCCATCTGACCCGAAATAAATAAAATCTATAGAAGAAAACTATAGAAATAAAAGAAAATGAATAAATTCATTTCATGAGCAATGTCACGTGGCTGAGCTACACCGGAAGTAAGAGTGGAAAGAGTGGCATTTTCTAGACTTTTCCGCAGAATTATATTTTTAGCAATAAAGCCGAAAAGCTGCCTGAGCGGATTTCCCCACAAAACTATATGCGAAGAAAATAAACGTTTCTCTCTCAGTAGGATCGTTAAGCTGTGCCAACGTTTCTTTTGAGAAAAGATGTTATTGTTATTTGAGTGCAGCTGTCTGTCCTCGCCTCACTCTTCTTATCGTCTTATTTCCATCTCTATCTCCTTCCCCGTTCGGCGCCATCCCCTCTGAAGTGGCCGTGGGGCATTGTGAGTAATTATCATTAACCTAGAGTCGGATCTATTATATTTACACGAGGAGCGCCGGCACTGACACTGACACTTTCCTTTCTAAACGGCTCGGTAAATCGGATCAGATCTCTCGGCAGCAGCCGAATATCCGTTCGCTTCGTGATTCTCCTCTGGGGAATGGATTGAATAAAACAAAATAAAGAAAGAAATAAATTAAGTAGAAAATAAAGAAAAGAAATAAAGGAAAAGAAAGAGCCTCATCTCGCCGGCGCCGTCGGGCCTCGGGACTTTCTCTGCATTTCCATCCTGTCTACATTTCCTCCTTCAATTATTGGCCTTTTTTCTCCTGACCCTCCGCCATTGCCGCCGTCACCGCTGTGCTCTGCTACCAGTGCGAGTGTTTACAAAATAATGCATCATATTTATTTGTGTACTTTCTCAGATAGACACTTCAGATCATGCACGATTTCCATATATTAGACGAAGCAGTGCGCTCTCCGGCTGTGTCCTAATGCGATTTCTGTAAAACGATGCCGACTCTCATTAGGAGTCTCCTCAGGAGTTCTCTCTCACATCTTCAGGCCACACACTGGAGTCACTGGAAAATATAAGTCTGTCTGTCTGTCTGTCTGTCTGTCTATCTATCTTCCTTCTCCTGGCCACACCCCGTTCCTGCAGCCCAGCTCCACCCACCCGTCCTAGTTTTCTAATCCGAGCTGAATTTAATTATCGCCTCAGAAAACTAAACCTGAACACTTCCGACCGTCAATAATAGAAAATTAACAGCAAGAAAAATTCTAATTAGAAATTATTAAATAAAAAAAACCAAACAAGCAAAGCAAAACAGACACAAACTCATCCTGGGTGTTCTCATTTAAAAACAAACGAACAAAAACCAAAATATCTCAGACAGACAGACAGACAGACAGACAGACAGATACACAAACCCCCTCTGGATGCTCTCATTTAAAAACAAACAAACACAAAACCCAAATCCCCCTGTCAGAGAAATTTTAAGGTTAATTTTATGCTTACTTTTAACATAATAATATTCTGCTTAAAATAGTATATTCTTACAGTATTCAAGTATATTAATCTTACAGTATTCAACTATATCCTTACAGTATTCAATTATAACTTAAGAGCAGGTTTTGCTTGAGGCAAAAATATGATAATCAAACATAACTATAGAAGTATTGGCATGCTAGTGTAATAACCACACTGAGGTTGGAACGAGGGAAAAGAGATCTATTAGAAGCATTGAGATTGCAGGTTGGTCAGTTGGCCTATCCAATGGGATCATTGGGTTGGTTGACCGGCCAATTGAGCTCATGGGAAATTGGATGAGCAAGGTGCATATCCTGTGACTATTTAATCTTAAAACGCAGGTTATGAAATGCTTAAAGGCTTAGAGCCCAAGATGTGCACCGAGATTGAAGAGAAACAGAAATAAAAACTAGACGAAGGAGGAAATAGACGAGACAGTGTGGTCACGGACATTTGAACAGATAGTGAATAAGAAACATAAATAGCTGAGGTGTGAGAACATGTAACCGCAACGCGTGCTTTGCACTGAGCTAGATGTCATAATGCTGACTTTGCAAGCTTGCAAACGTCTAGAACATCGTGTTCAAGGTCAATACTATGTCAGAAGTCATAAGGAGGTAAAGAGAACATCGCGTTCGAAGAATCAAAATTCTAGGAAAGAGGCTGAGACGTTCTGAAGAGTTGGCAAAAATAAGGAAAGAAAAAAATAAAAAAAAGGCCACCGATAAGTCTGTATGCAAATTAGGTAAGGAGGGGCTCGAATGAAGGGGATGAAATGTTAAAACTGAATTAGATGTGTAAATAGTAGGGAATTTTTCAAAGGTCTTCAGACCACCTTACTGAATAAAGAATTTGCTTGTTCCCATCGGCTGATTGACCGCTCGTTATTTTGGCTAAGTTTGATAAGTTTACTGAGTTAATTGATAATGGAAAGTTAAGGGGAAATTGATACAACTCAACATTCATCCTGCGATATGTCCACTCGGAGGGAACTCTGAGTTCCGACACCCCAAATAAATAAATAAATAAATAACAGACACACACAAACCCCTCCTGGATCCTCTCATTTAACATCAATCAGTCAGTCAACCAATCAATCAATTAATCAATCAAATGAACACGCAAAACAACAATAAAAACAACAAAACAAAAAGACACACACACACACACCCCTCCTGGACATTCTCATTTAAAAAACAAACAAACAAACAAACAAACAAACAAACAAACACCATTTAAGGTCATAGTGTTCAGTATGATGATATCATGATAACAGCTTTAAAGGGAAAACCAAATATACATCAAAATATGCAATCTAATAAACAAACAAACAACAAAACAGAATAAAACAAACAAAATAACATTATCATTAAAAACAACAAACAGCAGAACAAACAAACAAAAATCCCATATGTTCTCGTTACACACACACACACACACACACAATCTAGAGAAGTAATAAATACTTATTGCCTGGAGGAAAGACAGACCGTCATCACGTGACAAGATGTGTGCAGGACGAGAATCTGACTTAATCTCCACCGATCTGTTTCACGTTTCAGTGTGTAAACGGAATAAAACACTCTGTGTGTCATTCTGTAACAGCTCTAAAACAATCCACCAGGTGCTGGTGTGATGAAGTGGAGTAACACTGGAGTGGAGTTCACACCCTTTCTGACACTTGTTATCAATTTCTACTAACATGTAACGTTACTTCCTGTTATCTCTTCCTGTTTCCTTTTTTCCGATGATGATAATAAGTTTCTCCTGTCACTGGAGACTTGAGCTGGGAATATTTATGCCTGTAAAACATTAGCAGATGGAAAGCCATGACATGACAGCTTTCTTTTATTCAGAAAGATTTCCCAGTTTGAATTAGTCAGTCAGCGTGTTATTATTTCCGTTCCTCTGCCAAAGAAACCCTATCAGCTTGAATACCGATACACGAAATGTTTCAGCTGACACATATATAAACTAAGCAGCTAATTAAGCCACTGGCGATAAATTCCGGTGACGTGAGCAATAATAAAGGCTTAGCACAATGATATGGATATGAATTCTCGCTCATCTCCCACCGTGATAAGGCACCGTGTAATTATTTACCACTTTCCCATCTTTTCCATTTCAAACGCCAGCACTAATTCGGAACTAATTGGAGAGATAAAGTTCAAATCCAGCGCGAAAGTGAAAAATAAATATAAACAGCAACCTTGAAATGGAGAAAATAATTGCGCTAATTTGATTAGAATCAGACCGTTTGTTTTTCATCCTTAACGCCGAAAGATAAATGAGAGACGAAATGGAAGCTGTAACGAGGAAGCAATTACATTGATCAAGTTAATTTTCTTTTTTTTTCCTGAGCCGGAAATTTGTTTTATGTTCGGTTTTATTGATATTGACTGGCATGCTAATGAAAAATAATTTCGCCTCAGACTCGTGGGAAGTCTAACGCCGGCCTCGCAGCCGTTCGGCGCAACGATGCATCATCCCATTAAGAGTAGCTCATGTTTACAGAAAATAAAGAGCGGGGTCTGAGATCGAACGAGGAAACGGGCAGTAGATCCAGGACGAAAAAATGTCTGAACAAAAAGATATCATTGTATCTCTGAGCACAAGCTCCGCCCCTTAGCTCCACCCCTTAGCTCAAACATCAATAAACAAAAAATCTGTGTATTTCACCAGGCTTTTTTTTCAAATTGATTTTTAAAAAATATTTATATTTTTTTTTACTACTTTACCTTTTAAAATATTCTTAGCCACATTCTCACCTGCGTACATTTTATACATCTAAAAGATTCAAATGCTAACCCTATTACACCAAACCTCAAGCTTCCATGCTCATGTAAAATGTTTCGAAATTGAATGGCAAATATTTTCAAGGAAGCGTGTTTTCTCAAATATTTTCAAGGAAGCGTGTTTTCTCAAATATTTTTCCTCTTGTTCTCAAACTGAACACTCTGACCTTAAGTGTACAACTTTTTGCTAAACTTTTTGGAAGCTTTGAAGGCTACATGAAAGTTTTTCTACTCAAACATTAATCATGATAAGGAAATTGTTGGCTTAATAGGCAAAAGGGAGCAAATAAACAGAACGCAGAGCTCAAATCTATCAAAGAGCAATATTAATAGAAACATAACACAAAAGAGGGGATGTTAATCAGTCCTGCTAGGATTTCACCATTTTTGCAATCACAGAAATTCAATTTCAATTCATTTGTGTAGCACTTTTAACAATGGACATTGTCTCAAAGCAGAAACGAAAACAAAATCCTGCAGTAAACCGAGGCAGATTTTCCGCAGGATTGGACCGAGACATGCTTTGTGATGTCATCTCAACACGCGTTCAACCACTCTTTGTTTCACGTGTGAGGGACATGTGTCTTCACTGGGAGGAGTTTAAGAGAAGAATCCTGTACTTGCGCAGTTCAAGTAATTGAAAAAAAAGAAAAAAAGAAAAACTTCAGTTTTGGATGCATAAAAATAAACAAAGACCCCCTAGAGAAATCTTGATTAGTATTTATAAATAAATATATAATATAAATATATGATTTGCTTCATTTGCCCCATAAACATTCCTCTATGAAGTCTTTCTGTATTTGTTGCGTCCAAAAATGTCAAAAAGTTTTTTTAATTCAAAAATTTGCAAAACATTTTGTGTCCTTTTTTCGTTAATTACTCGAATTGTATGGGCCGCCATTTCATCTATTTAATTTTTTCCCAGTCCTTTAGGACCTGCTTTCAGGACCTGAGTGAGGACAGTCCGCTCTCACCGAGTGATTTTTTGAAACTTAAGCTTAATAGCAGCTCTGTGTTCTTTCCAGATAACAGAAAGCTCATCAACAATGATTTAACACCGCCGTGTGACTGCCTTTGATTAAAACCTGTTTAGCATTAAGTATTTTATTTGCCTTTATTGCATGTCTCCCAGACGTTCCAGAAATCTGTCTTTACACAAATAAATAGTCTTAAAAGTGTGTTTTCTGTCCGTTTTCTGCTCAGCACTTCCACTCGTAGTGATGTTTTTTTCAGCAAGGATAAAATAAAGAAGAAATCCTGAGGGAACGAGGCGTCACCTTTCTCCGTCTCACATTTACATAACGTTTATTTTTTTAATTCAACACTTACTCCAGCTTGTTATCCTCATCTTTATTTATAGATGATGTTTCTCACTTTTTTATTCATTTATTACTTTATTATCATTTATATGATTTTGGCAAAAAAAAAAAAAAAAAGAAAATCACATTAAAATAATTTTTTTTTTCCCCTCGGGCGGAGCAGTCATGTGACTCTGATTTCAGAACGGAATGAATTACAGGAAGTTGATCAGATTCCCTTCAGATTTGTATTTAGAGACAAAACAAAACAAAGCACGGTTATGCTTCAGTTTTCTTTTCTACGTGCAAGTAAAGCTTTGTGTCCGTCACTCAGCACTGAGCACTGTTCGCTTTACACTTCAGCGTCCCTCGGGTCAGTCCCTGGAACTTCCATTTCTGTTTTCCTGCCTTCAGAAAAACAGTCCAGTTCAGACTGGGCCTGAAAGTGCTTCAGCACAATGGACCTCTCAGAAGTGTGTGTGTGCTTTCGGAAATCGAAATGGTCTCAAATTGAAACCTAAAAGCAGCGTGAGGTTTTTTCTATGCGCCTATGTACGAGTACGGCTCTGACAGAATGACGGCTGACATCCTGAATTTTCTTTCAACCTGACAGAAACAGATATTCAGGATATTTCTTTCGGAGCCATGCTGATGTTGATTGTATTCATATAACAGCATGTGATGAAGTGTTTTAATTATTTATTTATTTATTTATTTATTTAATCCATGGATACAACAGCAATTTGCCAAAAATCATCCAGGGCAACTTATATTTTATTTCATAATTGAGGGTTAAGCATCTTGCTCAGGGGCAGTCTGGTGGACCTGAGATCCAAACTCCCAACCATCTGATCGCTAGTCCAACACCTTAACCACTACGCTACCACATTTTACACGAGTAGCATACTCACACATTTTAATCACCTAAATGTAATAGTGTAATACTGTATCTCCCATCGGCGCTGACGTCCTTCCGAAATCTCACACCTCAATGACATGGCTTATATGATCATGCTGTAACATTCAGCAGACACCACCTGAAGCTGGAATCGAACCCAGATCTCTGTGGTAGTCGCGATCACACGCGTGCAATTTATAGGTCCCACAAGCAGGATAAATGAAAAATGCTGCTTTATTAACACAACTAGAACAAGACTTACACAGAACACAGGACAAATACAGCGTGAGTAACAAGGCGTAACGATAACAACCTGGAAACACGACAGCGTCTGACTGAACAACATAAGAAAAAAACAACGACTGACAAAGACAGATATAAAAGGGCTGGGGTGTATATAGGACAAAACCTTAGGGTAAATGGGGAACAGGTGACACGGCGGGAAAGCGGAACAATAGGAAGGGTGTGGCACAAAACACGTGGGGAATACAGAAACAAAAAGCAGGCTATGATGAATCACCTGCCAGCACTCCCTCTGGTGGTCTGACAGGGAACTGTCTCATTAGTTCCTAATCTAATGACCTAATCTAGTCATATGTTTAATTTAAGCGGTTTTGGGGTTTTTTTTTGGAACTTTTCTATGAATATATTGCCCCTAGTAGGCTGGATAAAAACAGAAATCCTTCTGAAACACTACAAATTCTTAAAGTCCTGAGTGTCTACTTTCATATGAGCTTCATATTAACCTCCACTGTGGAGTGGAACATGACAAAGACACTCAATCATCAACATGGACACGACAACAACAACAGTTTTACCATATCAACGGTCATACATTCTACTCTATGCACAGAAAATATATTAAACCTTCTGACCAATCAGAATCGAGAACACTTTTGCGCACACTTTTTCTTCTCATTCAGCTTTCTCGTTCTTCTTCGGCAAGATTAACTAAATGCCCCAGAAGATATATTTATACCAAAATCATAACTCTGGATGGAAATGTAATGTTTTAAAACAAAACAGCATCATAAAAATAAAATTACGACTTGGTCAGAGTCAGTCGTTAGAAATAGATTTAAAAAAAAAAAAAAAAGATTTAAAAGAAGAATATTATTAAGATATCTTGCGCTACATTTCGCCCTGCTCTGTGACAGCGCTGTAAGAAAATGCTCATCCACGGTGGGTGAAATATTACTTTAAAGAAATTTTGAGTAATTCATTTATTTAATTATAGATGTAATTTTTTAATTATTAATTAATTTGGTCTCTGTCAAGGTTTTAGGCTGTGAAAATCCCCGGGCCAGGAATTTTCTTCCATGCAGCCAAGAGGTTTATAAATGATCCACGGCTGCTTTTAAAAATACATCAGCGAGGGATTTTCATATTAATGAAGAAATTTCTAATGATGAAGCGTGTATGTGTGCGTAAAGAAATACACACACACACACACACACACACAAACACACAGCTAGTGGCTGCATTAATCCTCACCTTGTTAAATAAACACGCAGATTCTCCGCGCCAGGAAGCTGAAATCCAAACACACATCCGTGCCAGTTTGGACTGGAAATTCTACCGAGGTGTCCAGTACATGAGGGTGAATCTGATCTAAATATAAATACAACTCAGAATTACATTTACGCTGTTTTTTAACTCATGAAACTTCTGTTGCGAATCTCATGGTACAGTAGCATGAGGAGTTTCAAAATGCGGATGAAGTGTGTATAAGAATATATGAAACTTTCCACATTTTGAACACACCCTTAGACATTACCCAAGACATGGAGAAGCAATGATGCCTGAGAAAATTCATAAGCCTTTTTGTAAAAACCTTTCATCACCTGATCTGATCACTGCGACTAAAATGTTTTAACTCCTTTTCCCAGGCGCCAAAAAAACCACAATTTTTTCTCCACACAAATATTTGTACATTCAAAGTAAATGTTGATATTAAACCCATTTCTGCTCTCTGAGATGCTCCAAGCGCTTGTTCATCTAAAAATCTTCTCGAATTTTATCTTCAACCAGTAAAATTCTGTGTAAGGTTCTCCAACAGAGGGAAAAACACTCGTCTAAAACACACTGAAAGCCAACAGACTCGTTTTAGATCAGACTCACAGCCTGAAAATCATTCATTTCTTTATACTGATTAAAAATCTCCCATAAGTCACTTTCCAGTCCAGTGACAGAATGGAGCTCCAGTGTACTGGTAAAAAAAAAGAAGTGTTAAAATCTAAAATGTAGGAATGTTTTGTACACTGAGATTAAGACAAATTAGAGAACATTCTGAAGTTTGCGCTCGCAAACTTGCAGGAAGTGAATCAAACAAACTACAAGTTGACGCTCTTCTCAATGACATCACGAGCTCTCACAAGAGAGAGAAAATAAAGAGGATAAATGTCTAAAATCATGAATAAAAGTCAGTTGATTGGCTGATTGATGAAATCACCTGATTGACAGGCTGTTGATTGTCTAGTCTGTGTTTTTTTTTTTTACTATCATTAGAAGCTAACCACAAACTAGCTGTATAATCCCAAAACACACATCAAGCTTAAGTAAACTGAGCATGTGGAAACTAATTACCCGGAAATGCTGAAGTCATTGAAGCCAACGAGACCAGCGAACTTATCGATTCTTGCTAATGAAGTGTTCAAATGAACAGTTTGTTATTCAGGTAAGGACCCGAGTCAACTCTAGAGCTCAGGCTGAATCGCAACCAGCTACAGGAAGCGAATCAAGTGCTTCCGCTTACATTTTATATATAACACTCCAACTAGCATTATAGTAAACAGGGTAACACTCCAACTAGCATAGAAATCTGGCTAACATCAAACTAGTATTGTATTAAACAAGCGAACATCAAACTAGAATAGAAATCAGGTTAACATACAAACTATCATTATTTTAAACAGGCTAACATTAAATTAGCATTATATGAAACAAGCTAACATCAAACTAGCAAAGATATCAGGTTAACATACAAACTATCAATATATTGAACAAGCTAACATCAAACTATCACAGAAATCAGGCTAACATCAAACTAGCATTGAATTAAACAGGCTAACATC
Source organism: Hemibagrus guttatus (assembly GCA_033459395.1). Taxonomy (NCBI): domain Eukaryota; kingdom Metazoa; phylum Chordata; class Actinopteri; order Siluriformes; family Bagridae; genus Hemibagrus; species Hemibagrus guttatus. The sequence goes on from JAUCMX010000017.1 coordinate 21,394,017, forward strand.
AAACTAGCACAGAAATCAGGTTACCATTCAAATTAGCATTGTATTAAACAGACTAACATCAAACTATCATAGAAATCAAGTTAACATCAAACTAGCATTATATTAAGCCTCACACTCAAACTAGTATTATAAGCCCCATGCAACACCACTTTTCAGCGCTTCAGCAAGGCCCTTAACCCTCCTCTCTACTCTGGGGAGCCATATGATGGCCGAGCTTGTGCTCTGACCCACACCTCAAAGCTGGGATAGGTGAAGAAACGAATTCCACTGTGCTGTAAAATATATGTGAGGCAATAATAAAGACTTTTTATATATAAAATAAAATAAAGGCTTCTTGTTGTTGTTGTCCTTCTTCTCCTTCTTCTTCTTCTTCTCCTCCTCCTCCTTCTTCTCCTCCTTCTTCTTCTTCTTCTTCTCCTCCTCCTCCTTCTTCTCCTCCTTCTTCTTCTTCTTCTTCTTCTTCTTCTTCTTCTTCTCCTTCTTCTCCTCCTTCTTCTTCTTCTTCTTCTTCTCCTCCTCCTTCTTCTTCTTCTTCTTCTTCTCCTCCTCCTTCTTCTCCTTCTTCTTCTTCTTCTTCTTCTTCTTCTTCTTCTTCTTCTTCTTCTTCTTCTTCTGCTGCTCAGCAAGTAGAAGTACTTGTGGGTTGTGGTAGCTCAAGTGGTTGTGAGTCATTGACCAGAAGATCAGGGGTTCAAGCCCCAGCACTGCCAAGCTGCCACCCCAACCCACCCTGCTCCAGGGGCGCTGTATCATGGCTGACCCTGCGCTCTGACCCCAACGCCCAAGGATGGGATATGCGAAGAAAAGAATTTCACTGTGCAGTAATGTATATGTGACAAATAAAGGCAACTTAACGTCTCCTTCTCCCCCTCTTAACAACTAAAACTAAAACTAGCTTAGAAATCAGTCTACAACTCATGCTAGTGTTACATTAATATGAAACAGTAAGGAGTTATTTAAAAAAATTATCCAAATGTTAAAAGTTCCAAAAAAAATACACGAAGGAATTACACTCTGGATGAGAAGAAAAAGAAAGGAAAATATCCACATGCTTAGAATTCAACACTACAGATGCTGCATTTGGCGTCTACTTGATAAACATCCAAAAGAGCTTGATACATCGGTTTTCCTTCCTTTTCTCATCAGTTCCAAAAGAAAAAAAGTTGGTGTAGATTGGACACGGTTCAGCTAATCTCGGGATGCTGTTTACAGATCTGATTTACTGGAACTGGACTCTCTTCCTCTCTCTGGATCTCGGATTCTTCCAGCAAACCGACTGCCAAATACAGGCCTCGAGGATTCCTGACTCATGTCTCCATGTTCAAGCGCATGAATTATGTACCGTTGAGCCGCTGTTAACCGTCTACAGACTTCTCACGAGCCAAGCGAGTTTGGGGAGGGAAATGTGTTTGTCCTTATTTAGCACCATGAAGCGTAGCATATGGAGAGAGCGTCGGGATTCTCGCCGGCTGAACGAACGGCTGGGCAAAACATAAATAAAGATTTTTTTATTTATTTTTGGGAACGTGAGTTTTGACTTTATTGTTTGGAAAGGAGACAGACAACATAAATAAATAAGGACAAATGGAAGGAAAGCAGACGGCAAAACAATACGAGTGCAACCAGGCAGAAGGAAAACACACACCCGGCTCGGCAAATTTCTTTTGTTTGCCTTTTTTTGGTTCAGAGGAACATCATTCATTCCCTCGGTCTCTCTTTGTTTCTCTCTCTCTCTGTGTCCTGGTATAATTTCTTGTTTGAACACATGTCGCACCAGGAGCACTGGAGAGGGATGAAGTAGAAGATTTCTGAGCCCCGTTATTTTGGCACAGGCGTACGAGACATACGCCAAAGAGCTTCATTAGGCCCGACGGGAGGGTAGATGGATCCAGAGGCTCATGGAAGTCTAGCAGCAGTAAACACAGTGGCAGGCTGGGTAATAATCCATCATAAAAGAGCCGCTCGCGTCTCAACATCACGCCACCCGACGCCTTCGCCGCAGTCTTTCAGCTCCATCAGCTTAGCTTAATGCATCCCTGCGCTCTGTCTCCGTCTATCTTCCTCTTTCTTGCGCTCTTATTTTTCCCTTATGCCTTTTGATTTGCTTGGTTTCTTCTAAGTGCAACACCGTCAAGGATGCGGTCACTTTTCAGCTCAACTGGAAGATTGAGACCTAAGTGCACTTTCCCCACAGCGAAAATGTTCCATTTCTGGAACAAAAGGATGTTTTTACAAAAAAAAAAACCCAAAGATTTTTCCCTCTCACACAACTTGTTAAGGAAATAAGTAAGTAAGGAAAGTAAGAGGAAAAAAACACTGTGTTGTGCTGTTCCAGGAAAATAATTACTGAAAAGCTTTCTTTTATGAAATATACATTGAATGTTAGAGGCATTTGTGGGAGAAGTTAGTTCCTGCATTAGAAGAGCTAGTCACTTTAAATTCGGTCACTAATAAAGAACACAGCTTGTTAATTATCAACACAAATAACACACCACAGAGAACTTCATCGCCACTGTGAAGCATGGTGGTGGGAGCATCATACTCAGAGTTACACTCTTCCTCTTGCGCCACGCTTTCCTCCGAAGTGTCTACGACTCATTATCCGGAACATTCTGTGTTCTAACAATGCCTGAAGACTTCTGGGAATTTCGGAATTCCGGAAAACTAGCAGACTGTAACGCTGTGGTGATTCTGGAGACCCTTTACGCAAATGTAAAAAAAAGCTTACTTGATGTCTCAGTTACACACAAAAACGTCATATACCAGTAGTCTCGATTTGCATATTTGAACCTGATTGGCTGTTTTATTTTATGATGTAATAACTTTTACCTGCTTAATACTAACTCCAGTGAGATCAGATTCTTTTGGAATGAGGAATATGAAAAAACAAACACACTAAGACATTTTATAAGTTGAGCTCTGTGATTTTTCCGGAACGTTCTGAACTTCAGCAAAGCTTTATACCTGAATGTCTCAGCACTGCGATCAGTATATCAGCAGTTCCTAGAATTCTTTATTGCTGTATTGCTAGATGTTATTTCTTCTTATTTCCTGACACCTCTTTTCTCAGACACGAGTGCAGGAACACACTCTTGGTTAGCGACGGAGCCGATAAGACTTTATAGACTTTCTCAAGGGTAAACCCGGTGTAGGACAGGATGATGGTTAATGGTCCCCCTGCCTGCAGTCAACCCCTGCCAGGTCTGGGATGTGAAGTCATAATGCTTAACCACTGAGTTACCACAGCTCCCATTATACTCTTAGGCTTCTTTCACACCAGCCGTTTTCTCCTCTACCACCTTTATCATGTCCTTCTGTGTGGAGCTGCTGCCAAGAGGGAGAAATATGGCCATTTTTAAAAGGCAAGTGTTATTTGGTTACAGCAGATTTAGACTTGTTTAGTACTTTTATACAGTGGCATCAGAGTCTTAAAGTAGGTTTGAATGAGTTCCTCTTGAACCTTCTCCGTTTAGATTAACTTTATCATGGAGAGAAACATCTTCAAAAGCCTTGCTACTTTGACATGATGATTCTTTTGTGTACACCGCAGGTTATGCTAGCTGTTCTGCAAAGGACCGCGCAAAATGTGTTCTTTTACTCACTTCTGAATCCGACTGACTCTATGATAATCATATTTTAGCCAAATATCACAGTACATCAGCTACCTGATTACTGATCTGCCCTGTAGACTCGGCGGATAAAGGTTTTTGCAAGCCCACAGGGCTGGAAATAGGAGCTGAAGACTGTGACAAGGGAACATTACAGGTTTGTCGCTGTGGGGATTTGACAAGGCCTCCTGCAAAATCGAATCTCTTTGCGGTTTTGCCATCTGCGTTCCTGAAACACCGGCTCAGTTCAAAGCCTCCTACAAAAGCCGATTTCTGTAATCTGTGCAGGCCAAGCGGCACATCGACAAATGGGTGTGAAGGAGTGTTTTAACCAAGCAGAACAGACTACAGCAGGGGATTTATTTATTTATTTATTTATTTATTTTCATGGCTGGTCACCGCTTGTAAGAAAGTGCCTTCAAACTAAGATCTCAATCATCCCGAGTAATAAAATAATCAACATTCTTAACAAAAAGAGTGTGAAATGTAGACGTCCTGGCACTTCAGGATTGAGGCTCCAGCGCAAAACAAACAGCGCTACGTTCGAATGCTAAACGCTAGGTCTGGGCTGATTGCTGTACATGGTCACTGGGGGTACTGGATACAATTTATTGCCCGACAAACAGTCTTTGACAAGATGGCATGTGGTGTATTGATTCCTTTCCCATCCAAACAATTTCTTTTACACAACTCCAATTACACAGCACTGCATTAAAAGCCGTATGACGTCTCACACACTCTGTGTCGTGATATAGATTCGGTTTCTGAGCTTCACACGACTGGTGTATTGTGTCTGGAAAAATCCACCAAGCACACATTCCTCAGTGTCAACTTAGTTTCTAAAGGCAAATAAAATACTTCAGTGAATGCGTTTTAATCAAAGCCAGTCAAATGGCTGTGCTAAGTCACTGCTGATGAGCCTCCATTTATCTCTAAAGCACCCGGAGATGCTATTTAAAAAAAAAAAAACCAGCCAGTGAGAGCAGAATTATCAGAAGGACACAGTGATCTGGTCAGTAAAATAGTGATAAAGAGTCTGTCTGCATTGCTATTTTATTCTTTTTCATCTTTGCTAGAATAATGAGTAGAGTCATACAGGAAAACATGAATGCGCAGCAGTCTGGAAAACTTCTGAAAGTCTCAGTCCAAAATGATGAAAAAATGTTGTTTTGTCAAAAGTCAAAATTTTCTTTTTCTTTTTGTTCCCCTTTCTTTTTTTAAAGACTAATAACATACTTGAGATTAAGGAAATCTCTTTTACTAAAATGACATTCTTATTTCGGGGCCTTGGCATTTGCTTTAAAGATAAAAACAGAAAAAAGTCATTCCGCTTAAAGGTTAAAGTTTAAAACCTTTTCTTTCTCACATACAGCGAGCTGCAGTGAGAAAGCAACCGGAGATCCTTTGTTTACGATGAAAGATGCCGACTAGCAGCGACTAGATATGTGCGTGTCTATATCAGTGACGTTGACCTTCATGCAAATATGGAGCGACTCAGTGCACCAATGGGAGTGAAGACGGTACTGAAGACGATGCTACTAAATTTTATACACAATTCTTCCTCCTGAATGTTACACTTTAGCCTCAAGAATCTGATTTGGAATGCAAGTTGGTCTGCCCACTGAGAAACATTATCGCTATCCAAACAATAGTAGGATAGGAACGACTTCGTAATACAGAGACTGGAGACTTGCAGAGATAAAATCACTCTGTAGTATAGCAATGAAATTGTCGGATATTTAAACAGCAGAATCAGTTTCTGCAATGTCACGTCATCATCAAAACAAAGAAGAGCGAATGCACTCTGTACAAATCACTCTGTTTAAATTCTTGAATAAAAGAGAAATGTTAACAGAACAGAAGTGAGGCACTATTTCCCCACCAAAATATTAGCATGAACACAAACCAGTGGAGCAAAGAGACAACAAAGAGCCTCGTGAGAGACTTTTACTCTCAGTGATGAGATGTAGATGAAGTTGATAATCAAAGCGAGAACTCATTTCCTGTTGAGTTTCAATACGATTTGCCAGCAGTATTGTTTTACCAGCAATGGATTAGGTTGTAAATGTAAAGGTAGGCGTGACATTCTACATCAGACACAGAGGCTGTGTCTCAATTTCACTAATCAGCGAGTCGGCCATTATTAAGGGCTCTTTCTCTCTCTCTCTTTCTCTCACTCTCTCTTGATCTCTCTCTCTCTCACTCTTGATGTCTCTTTCTTGATCTCTCTCTCTCTCTCTCTCTCTCTCTCAAATGCAAAATCAAAACGTTTGCGTGCTAAAAAAATCCCACAATGCACCATAAGTTTGATTCTCAGGTGATAAAAATGGCGGCTCAACCAAACTCTCAGTCAAGTACTTTGTCTCTTAGCTCTGAAATAATTCTTTACAGTATGTTAAAAAAAAATTTGTAAATTTATTCAACATTTTGTATACAGTTTGTTTAAGTATAACAACTTTTAAGTATTTAATATTTAATGATTTTAAAAAATCCACTAGTGAGCCCACGGTTGAAACATGAGTGATGAAGTGAACACATTTATATATATATATATATATATATATATATATATACACACACACACACATACAGTATTTTCTTTTTTTTCTCATTGTCTGTGCCGCTTATGATGGATAAAATTTTGAAACTATTTCAGTTTTAGCACCAAAAGTCCAGTTATTAGTGTCCCAGTGTGTAGTAATCCAGATCCTTTAGAAGAACCCTAACTTGTGCAAAACCTACACTGATATTCACTATCTAGGGAGCAAGAGAGTTGATTGAGACAAAATATTTCCGTTTCTGGAAAGTTTTCAAGAAATTGGACCAGTTCCCTTTTTCAGGCTAGCAGACGTACATAAAATGATGCACAACAATACCTGATCTCTTTACCTTAGTATCTGCAAGATAACAATGCTGTTTGGAAAGCAAGCAGACTTGAACTGATGGAGAAAATAAGGAACATCTCAAATTATTTTTATGAAGGCTATTTTTAATTTCCTTCAGCCTTGTCGCTTGACACGTCGTAAAATAAACCCAGCAACCAAACAACATAAAACTGACAAGGAAATAAAACAAACCCATTCATCAAAAAGATCACATTGTACAGGTGGACTTTTCATTTATTTTTATAGTAGTGTAGTTTTTTTTTGTCTGCTCTGGTCCTCTAGGTTTGGAAATTTTCTGAATATCAGGAATGATCATTCTTATCAAGTCACAGTTTTGTCTTACATAAACACAAGACGTTTTTTAAGTGGACGCAAGCCTTTTACACCCTCAGGCCATTATTGTTCCCTAAACGTTATTCAGCTTGGTTTTCATCAAGTGCTAATTAATAGAGCAGGCTAGCGGCTTCTATAGGTAAGCATGCATCACAGAATACAGTGAATAAATACAGGATGTTCCCCATCAATGTAAATTCATAGCTGTCTTTTTTACATACCTAAAAAAATGAAGCAGTTTCCACTGTTCATAGAGGCTATGTGGAAGAATGCTTGCTAAGACTGTCAGTCCATCCATCCATCCATCCATCCATCCGTCCATCCATCCATCCATCCATCTGTCTGTTCATCTGCCCATCCATCTGTCTGTCCATCTGCCCATCCATCTATCTATCCATCCATCCATCCATCTGCCCGTCCATCCATCCATCCATCCATCCATCCATCCATCCAAAATTTTTGTCCAACTGCCCATCCATCCATCCATCATCCATCTGTCCATCCATCAGCCCGTCCGTCCGTCCATCCATCCATCCATCCATCCATCCATCCATCCATCCAACATTTTTGTCCAACTGCCCATCCATCCATCAGCCATCTGTCCATCCATCCGCCCGTCCGTTCGTCCGTCCATCCACCCATCCATCTTTCCATCCATTCATCCATCCTTTTCTGTAGCACTTATTCTACACAGAGAAACTGGAATCAATCCCAAGATACTTCAGACAGAAGGCAAGAAACACCCTGGACATCACAGGACACACACACACACACAAACACTATGGACAATTTAGAGATGCGAGACAAGCCACCTCATAATATATTAGCAATTGGTTGTAGGTTATATAAGTAAATATGACACTTTAATTAGGAAAGTTGCTGGACCAAAGCCTCGTTTCTTCTACCCAATCACTGAAATGTGAGGTGACTTCAGCAGTGTTTTTTCAAATGATGATCCATGTCCCATTTGAAGAATTCTGAATTAACACTGGCTGTATAAGCAAAGCTTTGTCATTTCCAGAGAGTTTGTTACTTTCATTACTATCATTTTTATAACTTGCTCTGAGAATCCAGCGGCTCATAAATAAAAAGAATAAACTTTAGGAAGCCCAAATGTCATTTATCCCTATACATGGTACAATATTTCTAGCTGTTTTTTCATATTTTACTCTATATTGATTTATTAAAGGTTGTTTTTTTTATGCAATAAAAAAAAGACATGATGGTGCATTGAATCCGATGATTCAGTCTGCTCAAAGCAGTCGTATCATCACAAACGATTTATTTTAGTTGCTAGTGAATTACCTCAAACCTCTCGCTCAGGGAATTTCATGAGACCTGGCTGAAAAACATTTCCTAAACGAGAGGAACCTGTTCTACTTTGCTGCAAATGCCACCGCTTTATGAGATCCATATGGACGCCATAAAAAGATGGTTATATACGTGTGCCAGACTATTGAAGCAATGAAGTAAATGTCCTTGAAATGCATTGGAGGAGTCTGGGTTATGTGGAAACTCATTTTGCTCATTTTGCAAGTGAATCATAAAAATTTCGATATGACAATATTTAAACCTCCATTACATGCTTTGAAGTCCACTACTTTCACACTCGAAGGGCTGCGTTTAGTTTCGTTTGAGATGTTATCTATCGGCGCATATCTACTTTAACCGGAGGGTTTTTTTCTTTTAACATTTAAAGCATCGCAAAATACCCGAAGACGTCCGGAGCAATGGCTTCTGGCTAAAAAAAAAGAAAAGGAAGAAAGCTCCTAGGAGTAAATGTTTCTATCAAAACGTTTGCAAAAATCGATTGAAAATTGGCCATGAAGCGTCTGCAAAGGCGCATCCATTCAGCCCGAGGTGCGCTGCTGTTGTGTCTTGGTGAAGTATATTAGAGCTAGAAGAAAGACACAAGACAGTTCTCAGGTTTGGAGTTCTATCAGGCGTCTTGCTTGACTTCCAGTGTAATTATAGATACGTAAACGTCTTAGCGCTGCTCGGTCTTTTAAGTGCCTTTCCTAATTTGCTTCTATCAAAGATAGTTCTCAGGTAGCTCATGTTGCAGGGTAACACGGGTAAGAGACATCTTTAAAGCACCATGGACGGAGAGGTAATAGCATGGAAATACAAGACAAATAAACTTTTTTATAAGAAGATTGCTGTACTCTCCATACACAAGAAATCTCATTTACAGCACGCAATTGTGAATAGGCGACTCATGGATGCGAGTAAATTCAGCGTGCATGCGTTATCAGTGAGCAAAAAAAAAAGGCCTTCATCGTCGGTCATGGCAGAAGAAGAAGAAAAAAAAGCAGCCAGGCCTCTCATGCTGAGAACAAGCTGTTCATTGGGAAGGGTGTGAGATTTTCTGTTGACGTAGCCAGAGTTTGGCTTGAGGTTAAGGCTTTATTTACCAAAGAGTGAAAGACAAAGAGAGAGCGAGAGAAGGAGAGAAATCAATGGCTCTCCAGTGCTGGAGGACTGTGAAGATCAATGGACACTCAAAAAAAAAAACCTCTGAAGAAAAAAAACAACAACATTGATTGTTCTACTGAAGAAGAAAGAAAACCGCGAAACACACCTGTGTAGATGGAAAATTTACTCAACCCTTCAAGTGTTGTGTTTTTTGAGTGTTGCCATTATGGCCTTGCCTTTTTCCTCCTCCGAAAAAATAAAAAAACTCCCTTCAGGATGTTTACTGAACTCGTTTACGAGCTTGAAAGGACCTGGTTTGTTGAAAATGAACCCTGAAATGTAATCAATCAGCCAAGACACGAAGGGTTCGGGTTGTACTGGTTCGGCTATAAGACTAATGCGGCTAACAAGTAAGACGGGTACTTTTGGGACCTAAATGACCAGATAAAAAGGTAGTAATAATGTATGGTTAGCTAGTTAGCTAGCTAGTAACTGCATTAATACAGTCTCAGGTATATAATGATGTAGTACATCAGCATGTCGCTTCTCGGCCTTTTGGCTAAGATCAAGTGTAGTATCTGTTCTTATCAGTTTAATATCTGATACGTCCCCTACCCGGGGACCATATATTAAATTGATTTTTGGAGCAGGGAGATGGAATAGGGGCTTGCTCCATCCACTCCACGCATCGACCCGGTATTGCAGTACCTCTGGGAACGGTGCACCCCTCTTTTAATCTAGCCATGGGGGTCACAGTCCAGTGACTTCTGTGCCGGTCCCAAGCCCGGATAAATAGAGAGGGTTGCGTCAGGAAGGGCATCCGGCGTAAAACATTGCCAAATTTAACCATGCGAATCGTCAGTACGAATTTCATACCGGATCGGTCCGGGTTAACAACGACCGCCATCGGCGCCGTTGACCTACAGGGGGCCGGTGGAAATTGGGCTACTGTTGGTCGAAGAAGTAGAGGGAGGATATGAAGCTAGTGGGTGCAGAAGATAGAGATAGGTGGAGAGAGATGATTCGCTGTGGCGACCCCTGAAGGGAAAAGCTGAAAGAAGAAGAAGAAGAAGAAAAAGAAGAAGAAGAAGAAGAAGAAGAGTACATCAGCATGTCGTTGGTGAACGTGTTGGTTTGTTTTGTGCTGTGGTGTTTTGTCCTCGTATTATAAAAGATTATTCTGGCTCTTGTCAGAATAGGAGAGTTAGATAACAGCTTTGCACCAGATTTAAAAAATCTGGAACCTCTATTAGCCCTGAAAGGGCAAATAATACACATAACTTTCCCTGTGTAAATACTGACAGAACTTTTAAACTGGCTCTGTGTATATATACTATAAAGTTGCCTTTTTAATGCTAGTGCGTTTGTTGGCAAGTTTTGAAACTCCTGTAATTTTGAAATATTCCTGTATTTAACACAAAAACAGCAGCTTTAAAACTCCATCAGTTTCGTAACGCTGACTCGGTACAGGAGGTAGATGGAGTGATGTCACTCATTTCTCAGACAGATGACAAAACATCCCATTATGCTAGGGATTGCCTTCATAGGTCATTAGGCAAGGTGGATATGAGACAGGAGCAGTCAGCCCTGCTATGAGAGATGGAGTCATGCATGCTTGCTTTCTCTCTGTCTCCTTGTCTCTACATCGTCTCAGTTTGCCACAGTATCACTTCACCTTTGCTGTTATTCTCTTTGTTTACTCTTCCTTCCTTCGACTGCTATTTTTTTTCACTTTTACTTTCTACCTCTGAGAATTTGAATGGGGCTTTGTTCGTTTCTTTTAACAAGGGATGAACTTGATGATATTTAGGACCAAATCAGGATGTTTGATTAAAGGAAAAATTATTTTTACTGAAAGAAGTGTGGCTCTGTGTCAGTCCCAGTCAAGGAGGCGTGGCCTCTTTATCGATTAGTCCAGGAGCCGTGGCCTCTGTATCTATTAGTCCCAGTGAAGGAGGCATGGCCACCTTATTTATCAGTGACATTGAAGAAGGTGTGGTTCTGTGTCAGTCCCAGTTATGAAGGCGTGGCCTCTGTATCTCTCAGTCTCAGTAAAGGAGGTGTAGCTCTGAATTAGTCCCAGTGAAGGAGGCGTGGCCTCTGTATCTATTAGTCCCTGTGAAGGAGGTGTGGCCTCTGTATCTATTAGTCCCAGTGAAGGAGGCATGGCCTCTGTATTTATCAGTGACATTGAAGAAGGTGTAGCTCTGAATTAGTCCCAGTGAAGGAGGTGTGGCCTCTATATCTATCAGTTTTGGTGAAGAAGGTGTGGTTCTGGGTTAGTCTCAGTGAATGAGGCGTAGCCTCTGTATTTTTCAGTCTCAGTGAAGGAGGTGTGGCCTCTATATCTATCAGTTTTGGTGAAGAAGGTGTGGTTCTGGGTTAGTCTCAGTGAATGAGGCGTAGCCTCTGTATTTTTCAGTCTCAGTAAAGGAGGCGTGGCCTCTATATCTATCAGTCTTAGTGAAGGAGGTGTGGCCTTTTTCTGTCACACACTATAGTTTTCCTGCATTAATTAATTTGACATGTTACATGACTGTAGATTCCCAGGTGCATCATCCTTTCAACAACAAAAAAAATCAGCTATGAAAGAGTTATAGTGTATGTAATGGTTGTTTAGTTACAGAATCTGAGTAGCATTATGTATTAAGGTAATCATGACAACTGGCCAAATCACGTACTAGGGGTTTGGTGGTTACAACCCGAACATCAAAGCAAAGCTAAATGATGCAGCATTTTAGATAATATTTTCATATCAAACCATCTGATATTACTGATCCTATAAGTTTTCCTAAACTCTATAATGTAAATCAGATTTTTCAGTAATGTTAGTGATATTTTTTCCACCTCTGAGGTACTTCCTCTTCCTCTCATTCACCAGGTTCCACTTAATCTCATTTTAAATATACAGGGATATTCTTTATTTCATCATATCCTTTCTTTTTATGAAATTTTTCTCTGATTAACTATTTTAATTTGTCTTTCCCAGGTTTCTCTTTCCCTCTCTTAAATCCCAGCTTAGCTATCGTGTGGAGTTGGATGGAAAATTCTGGAGTTGTTCTGGTTAGAAACAGAAGGACGCTTAGCTGTGATAAAGAGCAGCAGAACGTAAATCTGAAGTTTCTCCCCACTGTGAGTCCTCAGCATCTGCACTAAGAGACAAACAATAGCGAGCTAGTCTAGTGCAGGAGCCTCAGCGTGAATCCCTGTGCGCTGGTGGGTGGCATGACGAGACGCTGGTGCCATATAGATGCTATTAAACGAGGAAGAAGAGGACTTAAAGTCCAACACGAGCTATCAGCATGGCTCACTGACTTCCTGTTTACGGTCATGTTTACACCACTGGCGTGGATCTGAGCCGGCTGCTCGTTAGGCTCCCTAAGACTCTTTTTATTCTTTTCTAACTCAGGCTGTCTTTCTTCCTCTTGTTTTGCTTTATTTCTTGTCAGGGGCTTTGGACTAACCCTACACCCCCTGAGAGACATTTCTCTAAGGATTCTTCTTTGGGTTTTAACAAGGACCCCTGGCTGGGCATCACATCTTTTAAAAACACTCCTATTTTTCAATCACTCTATCTGTATCTCCATGTTTGCCCCTTGTTATACAACAAAGCGTTTTCGACTGGTGGCCTCCTGGGACGAGATAAGACCCGGAGAGATGTACGAGCTAGAACAACATGTTGTGCTTAAAAGTAAAAATTTAGCAGAAAAAAAGTGAGAGACACTTGTTTGTATATTAGGTTTGCTTTTGTAGAATTGTAATTACGCTATGAGGCTAATGTAGCTAACAAACTTGCTCTAGAAGACATTTTTAAGCTAAGTGATTTATAAAATTGCAGCAATGGAAGCACATTTACGTTAAAAACGATCATGATCATCTCGTCCAGTTGAGTTCATGTAAAAAAAAAAACCCCAGGCTGATACAGATTTCCATTAGCTACATTAGCATGAGAGCTGCAGTCCAATAAGTAAGTAAATAAATAAATAAATAAACACAAGGACACCAATATGTTTTGGCTAATCCAATAAATGTAAAATAGTTTGACAAATGAACACTGCAGAGTTGCCAAAACTGCTAACAAGAAAATGCCTATCATCAGCCAGAGAGGAAAAAAATGTCAGAAGAAATGTCTAGCAAATGTCAGTGGATGAGATTGCTCCTTTTTTTTTTTTTTTGTACATCAAACTACAGGAAGTAAAGAGGCAAGACAAACGTCCGGTGTGGCTGCTACTTAAAAATTAGCAACCTTTCCTTTTTTAATTAACAAAAGAGTCCACAGTCTCACCTTCATGTTTTCTTTTGCTTCACAAGATGAGGTTCGTGAGCTCAGAGGTCAAAGTTCACCTAGATAAGGTCAGACTGACTTGAACATAAACTTTCACAAGCTTCCCACCTTTACCATTTCCTTTCACCGTCAGTGAATTAAGTTTTCATGCCTTAGAAAGTTTTGACAGGTTACTAGTTATTAGCAAAACTTTGAATATCAAATGCATTTAAAGTCAAAGTAAAATTGCTAAGAAGAGAGATAAAGTGAGAGAGACATAATTTCAACCCAAATCTATTTTTTTCTCCAAATAAACAGTAAAAAAATAGCAAGTCCAAATTTGAACACTATTTTGTTAGCGATCAAAGAAACCAGACTTTTCCCAAGGCATCTTATTGTTCTCTCTTGTTCTTTTTTTCCAAACTACCCCTTTAACATCCAGCATAGAAGACAGATAGATCACTTTATTAATCCCAGAGGGAATTCACATTTCTAGCTAAAAATGAACCTATGATCAGAACGAAGCAAGTTCTTGTAACGCTGCGTGAGTAAATAAAGAAGAAAGCCAATCTTAATCCAGAGCACCGAGCCTGTAAGAGTCTTTCAGAAGATCAGTGGTGCAGTGTTTTGAGCAAGAACAGATTCCTGGAGTGCAGAACTTCACAAACTAGAGCGCTTATTTATTTACGTTATTTATCCGTGTGGCTTCGAGAAACCCCAAACCTCCACCTTAATGCTTTAGCAAATCCTGCGTCGTCTTTATGCTTCACAAAACTAGCGGTTTCCCTGCTGGAATGTAATTTTCTGCAATCTTAGATGCTGGTGTTGATCGCCACACTGACAGAGCTGGAATGTAAAGCGTGTGAACGCTGGCACCAAATAATGATACGGCACAGGAGACACGTGGAAACGAGTCAAGTCAACTCACTGATGAAACACTCCGAGGGTGTAAACCGCCTCCGTCTTTTCAGGCCTCGCTGAGCTTTCTGCTCGTGCTGTGGAGACACTGGGAACATGTGCTATGTGTTATGTGTGATGTCTAAACAGTGTTTTCCTTTTCTTAAAAAAATCCCAATTCAAAGATGTTGTTCAATATAACACCAATCCACCAAATATTCATCACCAGAATGATCAAAAGGCAACACTTTCCTAATAGCGACAAGCTAAGCTATTTTGTTCTCCACATTTCAAAGTGGACTACAACATTTTTCTGTAGCTTAGATATTTAGCTAAATATTAAAGCTAGTGTATTTTTTCCTTCCACATCTTGAATAGGTAAAGTCTCTTAGCCTTACCCTGTCGTTAAGATAGTTAGCTAAGTCATTAACTCAACCAACATCCCACAGAACTTGTAGTGACATTGAGATGAAGCCTTGTTTTTGCCTACCTGCTTATCTAGAAGCTAACACTGCAGTCAAATGTGTCAAGAAAAATACACAAGAATCACAGATTATCTTTCTACTTTTAAAGACACAAACATTAGCATGCGCTAACTAGCATTTACAGATGGCTTTTCAACATGTACAAGGGAAAGAAATGCTCTTGGATGTGTCGAATCTTCTTAGCAAGAGGCTCATTTTAACAGATTTCTTTTCATCATGTAGTTAAATGCATTATAATGCATTTAACTGCTGGTTAAACTGACCACACTGGGCAAACCTATAGTTTACCACATTATACTACAAAATAAGAGAGTAACAAAATAAATTAGCTGATTAGCAATAAGCTCTACAGTAACAGAAACACACAGCACTCTGACACTCAGAGAAAAAAATACATTAGCATTAAAAAGAGCCGTATTAAGCATAGACTAAAAACACACAGCCTTGGCTTAATGCTAATATATTTTTGCAGGTTGGAATGTAATGTGTTACAGCTTGTTGCTAAGAGACTTGACTAATTTGCTAGATTAATAACTAAACAAAGGGTTAAATGCACCAGACTGAACTCTGATAACTTTTATAATGAGCTGAAGCAGGCCAAAGAACACTGTGTATGTGTGTAATAAGCACAAATACAGTAGTATATTTATCTGCATGTGTGTGGGATGCTTAAGAACCCATACCGGGGAAACACTGGTTTTATTTTTTTTCTGTACCAGCAGTAGGCCATCACAGCACAGCCATAATCACATCACGAAGACACACACTAATCACCTCCAAAGCCTCCTTATGACAAGAGCCAGCGAATGGGGCGGCTAATATATGCTAAGCTGCTTAGTGTGGGTCTTGTACCCATCCCTGAAGCCTCTGCTACAGTCATAAATGCATTTCAAGGGGTGGAACCGGGTTCTCTGGACAGCCTTTTGTTTGAAGTTCTTAGCAGATTGACACTGAAGATGGATGATATTTGATTTAAAAAACAAAACAAAACAGAACAAAACAAGATGTTGAATTAAATTAACAAGGTTTAACTTGTTCCTTTGAGGCATGTCCTGAAGGCTAGTGTTTGATATAGGGAATCTAACTGAAAGTAAAAGTTGGAAGAGTCACGTAATTCTAGTAGCTAGCTACTAACTTTCCAATGGAGTGGGATCTATTTTTCCAGTATTTACAGATTCTGTTGTATATGGCCCCTATGTTTCCTCAGCTTGATGTTGTCAGGACCCTAAGACATGGATTGAGGCTGTGTTCTAGCTGATCATACTGTTGATGGGACTGAAACATAGAATTATAAAAATGGAGATGATTTTCTTCTAGAAAGTTTGAAAAAATAAAAGACATTCGAATAAAAAAGGAAAAGAGTCATGGGAATATAGGATCTTCTTAACACAGTGGCCAAGAGAACTTGAGGGCCATGGGAACAAAGACCTTGGACCATTAAGAGTTTGTTGGCCGTCCATTTGGGGGAACAATGAATCCTACAAGAAAGTGTTTCATTAAGCTCATGTAAGATCTTTAATAATCCCTTGACACATCCTTGAAAAACTAGTAGTGTGGAAACAAATGACCCTGGAACAAAAAAGAACCCTGGGGCCATGGGAACAGATCTATGTTTTAAGGATACATATTTCCAAGGCCTTATGTTCCCAGGATCTTTAAGTGTAAATTGGAGGAAGGCGATGCGTGACTGAAAATGTAGGGATTTTTTCTAGATAAAATTTGAAAGGAAGAACCATCCAAAACAACAGGGTCCTGGGAATATAAGGATTCAGAAATATAGAACCCTTGAATCTTGGGAACAAAGGATGATGGGAACCCTGAAAACATAAAAGTGAAGGCTGAGGTCCTTTGGTTGTCCCTCTGGGAAAACTACCACCTTATCAAAAATAGTTCTAAAAAGAAGACTTTGTGTAAGCTAAGATTATTCTTCTAAGACCATGGAAGCAAAGATTCTTGGAACTTGGACATAGGAATAAGGCATCTTAAAATGTAGAATCTTTTTATAGAAAATTTTAATGAGGGGACCCAAAAAACGTCTCAGATGTATAGGAACCTTGAAATGGAATTCAGGGGGACATAGAAGTTAAGGGAACCAAAAGCCATAGCAAAGGATCACTAAATGATTTCCATTGTCCCTTGAGAGGAACCCTTAAAGGTTCTTTGTTGTGTGTTTTCTTATCAGAAATGGTTCAACATTGGTCCAACAACAGGGAACTGAAACATAGAACCTAGGAGATTTATTTCCTTGATAATTTGAACATGAGAACCTGGGCTAGGACCCTGGATCCTGGGAATAATGTGGTATTTGGAATATAGGATATAGAGGCTATGACTATGAAACATTGGACATTAGACCATCAAGGTCTTTGGTTCTTTGTTTGTCCCTCTGGGGACAGATTCTATATAGAACCCCATGAGTGTTTCCTATCAGAAAAGCTTCCAAGTAGAATTCATTTTTTTAGAAGGAAATATCCCCAACTTGTCAAATGAACCCGTGCAGAAAACCCCGTCATAAGTGTATGGACCTTGGAACTGTCCAGAGGGCATCGCGGGACTAAAACTTGCAATCATTAAACATGACAAAACAAAACGCATTGGACTTACGCTGACGAGCATCTGTGGAAAGGGACCTCGGGAGTTCTCTGGCACGTTGATTGGTGGAATGACCCAGTCTCTCTTCTGTCGCCGCAACTCGCTGGTCCTCGAGTTCTGTCTTGGCGGGAACCTGATGATAACTTCCTTGCATCCCTGTGTCCTCCTGTCCTCGTGCCATGTAATTACCTGTCATTTCCTGTAAAATAAAACAGCAGGAGATGCACGGATGAATAACGTGAGGAGGTCAGTTGGGGAAAGTGTGTGATAAACTTCTCTCAGTACTGAGCAGATGGACGCAGTTTCTCTTCCTCATCCTGTCGTTTAAAAGCTGTAAACATCACTAGAGCCGTATTTGAAATTTATTCTCCTGCCGTCATTGGCCAGGGATGCCGTGAAGGCAGAGGCAGAAAGCTGTCAGTTATGGCTTCTTGTTTTTCTCTTGTTGTTCTAAATGTAGTCAGAAATCTTGAAGTGCTGTTTGCAAACTTGTCAGAACCTTCTGATGAACTTTGAGAACTGTTTTGTATATTTTAAACCCTTGCTTTCCTTTTGAAAACTAAGATATATATTGTGTATGCTGCACACTAAAAATAAATCAGTATTCTTCTGGACTCTGCCATTAGATTTTGTTCAGCCAGCCAGCTCAAATCCAATTTTGTCCAATAATAGCTAAATGGGTTATAACTTGTCATTGAAATGTCCCATTTTCATAAAGTCTGGGGGACATTTTCATCCTGTCCAATGCTTTTAAATGCCAATTAACTGTACAGCTGTAAATTCACTGTATAATCACCTTTACAGTCAATTTGCCATTATGATTCTATTAAATCGTTAAAAAAATGCTTGGGTGCTTGGACCCCGGCAATCGCTGCAAATAGAGAACATTATGCATTCAGAATGAACTAATAATGCATTCTATATGGATATTAATGCAAATAAGAGGAATAGTCTTCCTTCATTTTTTTCCAGGAGGAGAATAGATGCATACATAATGACAGAGTCCATACGTAAGTGGGCGTGGACATTCCAGTTTAGACCACGCCCATCTCTACCATTCTAGGTTTAGATCTTAACAGAGATAGAGAGTGGCATTGCATTATACTCCAGTTTTGTATATACGCATCATTTACTGTTGAAAGGACTTGCATTGCTGATGTACACTGACAATAAATTGGCTATTACTTTCTGTTCCATGCTATTGTGTTTTTTTTTTTTTAATTCCCAGTATATTGTTAATTTTATATTCTTCCATAATCTCTTTTGTAGCCTGAGGGTTTCCACTTAAAATGCAAAACAGGGAAAGTAGGCCATTTGTGTCATTATTTATCAAATAAAATGTATTTCAATTACAAATTAGTGTGTGTGTGTGTGTGTGTGTGTGTGTGTGTTCTCTCTATTAATTTTTGGTTAATTTTTTGATGTTTTCTTGATGAATATTCACAACTGACATGAAAAAGCACTCACTCACTCACTCACTCACTCACCCACCCCCTCTCTCTCTCTCTCTCTCTCTCTCTCTCTCTCTCTCTCTCTCTCTTCCCCTCTCTCTCTCTCTCTCTCTCTCTCTCTCTCTCTCTCTCTCTCTCTCTCTCTCTCTCTCTCTCTCTCTCTCTCTCTCCTGCTGTATCCTCTGGTGGCATTAGAATTGAACAACAATAATAACAAAAAAGGAAAGAACAGACAAAACTAGAAGAACAAAGAATGAGAAACTACAAATGTTGGAACAAGACAAACATCAACAAAAACCACAAAATAAAGCTAAATAGAATAATTAAAAAAAAAGTTCAGTTTTCTAGGAGAAAAAAAGGTCCCCTCTCTCTCTCTCTCTCCTCTCTCTCTCTCTCACTCCGCCCTCCTCTCTCTCTCTCCCTCCTCTCTGTCTTTCTCTCTCTCTCCTTCTTCTCTGTTTCTCTGTCTTTCTCTCTCTCTCTCTCCTTCCTCTCTGTCTCTCTGTCTTTCTCTCTCTATCTCTCTCTCTGTCTCTTCCTCTCTCCCTCCTCTCTCTCTCTGCCCCCACTATCACTGTCTGTCTGTCTGTCTGTCTATTCCCCCTCTCTCTCTGTCTCTCTCTCTCTTTCCATCCTTTCTCGGTCTCTTTGCCTCTGCCTCTGCCTCGCCCCTTCTCTCTCTCTCTCTCTCTCTCTCTCTCTCTCTCTCTCTCTCTCTCTCTCATCACTGTCTCTCTGTCTCTGTCTTTGTGTCTGTCTGTCTATCTGTGTGTCTGCCTGCCTGCCTGTCTGTCTCTATGTCTGTCTGTCTCTCTGGTACAAGAAGAGGTTTGGTTTTACACACAGTCTCAGTAATAGGTATTCATCGGCACCTTGGGAGTTCCAACAAGTCAGTCTGCATCACTGTGTGTGTGTGTGTGTGTGTGTGTGTGTGTGTGTGTGTGTATGTGTG